>CM053265.1:21459463-21846463 GCA_028583415.1 Protea cynaroides | reverse complement strand
GTGATATTTCGAAGACAGCATTCAGAACTAGATATGGACATTACGAATTTATAGTTATGTCTTTTGGATTGACTAACGCTCCCATAACTTTTATGGAACTCATGAATTGGGTATTCCACGATATACTGGATACATCGATCATTGTATTTATAAACAACATTCTAGTCTACTCCAAGGACAAAGAAACTCATATCATAAATCTTAGAGCCGCTCTGTAGCGACTAAGAACAAAAAAGTTTTACGCTAAATTTACTAAGTGTGAGTTCTGGCTAAATGAAGTCGTTTTCTTAAGCCATGTTGTATCAGCTGAAGGAATTATAGTGGATCCTAGCAAGATTGAAGCTATTGTGAAATGGAAAGCACCTAAGAATGTTGCAGAATTTAAAAGTTTCTTGGGTTTAGCTAGGTATTATTGACGATTCATGGAAGATTACTCTAGAATCGTCGTACCTCTCACCAGTCTGACTAAGAAAGGGGAAAAGTTTGTTTGGACTGACAAATGTGAAGAGTGTTTCCAAACATTGAAGGCAAGACTGATATCAGCTTCCATCTTGACTATTCCGACCCTAGGACAACCATTTATCTTGTAAATCGATGCTTCTGGGTTAGGTTTAGGATGTGTTCTCATGCAAAGGAGAATAAATAATTGCGTATGCTTCTAGACAATTAAAGACACGAGAATAAATACCCCACTCATGACTTGGAATTAGCAGTGGTATATGCCGTCAAGATATGGAGACATTATTTGTATGGAGAGAAATTCTAGATTAAATCAGATCATAAGAGTCTCACTCATCTTTACAATTAGAAGGAGTTGAACATGAGATAGAGGAGATGGCTAGAGTTGCTAAAGGATTTCGATTGCGATATCCAGTATCATTTAGGAAAGGCTAATATAGTTGTTGATGCATTAAGTAGAAAAGCAATGACAAAATCTTAGGAAGAAACTAGCATAAATGCTGCAATGTGCTCCACAAGAAGAGTATTCAATTGTTCCAATGAGCAATTCGTGATTGATAAATCAGGTAGATCAGCTGACTTAGGGTTTATTCATTGATTTTCAAACTTGTTTGCTGCATTGAAGATTGTACCTGATCTGATAAGCCAATTGAAAGCAGCTATTCAATTAGACCCTTATCTGAGAACAGTGCAAGAAGACCTTGAAAAAGGTAGGACTATTCCTGATTTTACTCTGGACTTTGAAAAGCTACTAAGATACGAAGGGAGAGTGTATGTTCCTAAAAGTGAAGACTTAGATATTAGACAGAGACTAATAAAGGAAGCCCATACTACTGCTTATTCTTACATCTTGGAAGTACAAAGATGTATCATGATTTGAAGAGACTATTTTGATGGAAGGGAATGAAAGCGGATGTACCAAAATATGTGTCTCAATGCCTGAATTGTCAGGAGATAAAGACTGAAAGGTAAAGACCTATAGGCTTGCTGCAACCACTATCAAAACCAGCATGGAAATGGGACTGCATTACTATGAATTTCATCACAGGATTACCGTTGACTCCCTAAGTAGTTGACACAGTCTGGGTGATTGTAGATCGTTTGACTAAGATAGCTCGTTTCATAACTATACGACCTCTGTCACACCCCAATTCTGCACCAACTAGAATGGTGTGATGAACCGTCAATAAATCAACAGTTCAACCAGGATCTCATATAGGCTATTCCCACTTTGTTAAACCAAAACACATTCCACATTAATCAGAGGTAATAAAGTAAATAGCGAAAGTCTTATAGATAATGAACTGAGGTCTAGTCATGATAAATAATTAATATTTCATTTATCTCCAAGTAATCAAAATATAATTTAATACATATTACAAATATCCAAATATGAAAATTTAAAATCAAGCGTATCCACAGTGAAACGCTCGCTTAACGAATCATAATAGTCCTCCATAGCTTGCTCGTCATAGCCGCCACATGTTCATATGTTGGCGTGTTGACATAATCTTCAATCGTAATACATGCAACATAAAAAACTAAAAGAATTGTGCACACGCAAGGGTCAGCTCTTCAACTTGAGCTCAGTAAGTAAACAAAACAATGCAACAAACATATGCATACATTCAATTCATATCATTGGTTTGGTTCATAAGTTTACAATGTGCTATAGAAAGGTTTGGAGGCCCCCTCACCTCTATACACGAGTGTGTGAAGTCGCCCAATGAATATCGGCATTGTCGTCCCACATGCACCCACCATGAAAACAGTGTACCCAATGGGTATCGACATTAAAGTACCACATAATCCCAAACCAACACGTAAAACCCTATTGGTGAGGGCTTGCAAACTGGGCTCGCAACTAACCAATCCTAATGTCAAACAGTGTATCCAAGGCCTCACCCCAGCATCCCTCAATACGTCCATAGAGATAAAGCTAAGGCCCCCCGACAAAGTCAGAGACTACAGGGTCCAAGACCACCTCCCCTGATGCCCTACGACGTAATAGCTCTTCTAAGGTAATGGCGATATGATGATGTTAATGGACAAGACTTGAGTAGAGATAGGGCTAGAGTCTGGTGACCCGGACACACCATGATATCACGTCCTCCCCCTGATGCCCCACTCGCATCAAAGACACTAACCACCCACAAACATTCACATGCCTATTCCTAACATCACCATCATCATCATGTTATAAATAAACAAAATTAAATATGCATGAATAGTAATAGCAGAAATATTGGATGACATGTTAAACGCACAATACACGCATACACGCATAGAATCAATCATGGTATCGGACTCAATAAGCAAAAATAACTTTTTATTATCCAAGTAGTTTAGGTCTTGTTCCCTCACCTTTGGTTGCTAGTAGATCCTCATTCAAGCTTTGTGAATCACCTTTAAAATCACTATAAAGACCTTACAAGTCGATAGATTTTAATTAGAATTAATTCCAACAATTTTAAACTTGCTGTATTGCTAGGGTCGTAGGTTGGGTCACAGGTAGGGTAGCAGTTTTCTACGACCCCCGGGTGTAGGGTCGGTCATAGGGTCGGTTACCCATCGACCCTAGGTGCGACCACAGCCTCCTTGGACTTTTCGAGAGCATGGGGTCGATCCTGTGGTCTGGTAGGGTCAGTTACTAATCGACCCTACGTGCTACCACGTAGTTTGAGTTGACCTTTCATCCTACAGTCCATTCTTTCATATTTGGATCCTTTATCTTACTTTTATAGTCCATTCTATGATTTTTCTATGGCTCAAAACTCCAAGTTATACACTTTACTTTGTTTACAATGATTTCCCCTATGGATTCCATTGGAATTTATCCATGGATGGATGATTTGGGTTTCTCCTAGATCCTACTCTCTTCCTGAACTATTATAGGGCCTTACATAACTCATGGAGAATGTATTCATACCTTAGGGTTGCTGAGATTTAGAGATTTCTCTGAATTTCTTCTCCTTAGTCTTCTTCTCCAATTCTCCTTCTCTTCTCCTTCTCTTCTCCTTCTCTTCTCTTTCTCTCACTTTCAATTAGGGTTTCAAAAGGAGTGAAAGAGGCTAAGGGACGTCCTATTTATAGAGAAAAACCTCCCAAAATAAGTCCCATCGAGATTAGGAAAGCATCCCCTTGAACTTAGGAAAGTTTCCTAATTACGATTTCAGTCTGTCATCCTTGGGTCGATGCTAGGGTCGCAGGACCCGTCGACCCTAGGGTCTCAAGTCATCTGACCCTAGGACTGAAAAGTCATGGGTTGGACTCTATTGAGGTGGGGTCGACCCTACCCTCATTTTGACTGTTTTGAGTTAAATTTCATATTGGGTCTTGGGTTTCTTCACGCACTTGGTCTACTTGGCTCGACCATGATATGTAGACTGGTCACGACATGAAGTTTAAGGTTAAACCGGGTTCGTGGCGTGCGGGTCTTATAACTCCACCACCCTTAAAAGAAATTTTGTCCTCGAAATTTGAACGTACGGATCATACAACTCCCCCTCATTAAAATAAATTTTTCTTCAAAAAATGAATTTACTTTGGAGTCAATAGGTGGGAATTCTATTTTTGCATTGCATCTTCTTCTTTCCATGCAATCTTCTCCACATCTTATCTTCACCAGATTATCTTCATATAATAATTATCCCAGCTTTGGAGATATTACACCTTTTAACCAGTGAACTAGGCTAGTACCACTTCAATGGTTAAATCTTCTATCTGATCCAGTGGATCCGTGGTCAATACCCTTGATATGGATCTCCAATGTACTTCTCCAATAGAGACACGCAAAATACGTCATGCACACTAGACATGGACAGCGGTAATGCTAGTTGATATGCAACTTTTCTACGTCTCTCCAAAATTTTATAAGGTCCAACACATATATAGGATACAACTTTCCATTCTTGCTGATCTGCTTTTAACTACACATAAGTGATACCTTCAAGAACACTTTGTCACTTATGGCGAACTTAAGGTCTTGGCATCTCTTCTAACAATCCTGAGCTGCCTTGGCCCTTTTTCTTTGATCTTGTCTTCCACTCAATAGGTTTCTACAATAGACTCAGGTCTTAAAAATTTTCATTCACCAACTTTATTCCAAAATAGAGGAATTTGACATTTCTACCGTACCATGCTTTATAGGTAACATTTACATGGTAGCTTGGTAGTAAATTCAATCACATATAGCTTAGTTAGCCGCTCCAAAGCATACCGAGGTCGTATAGCAATGGAATGAGTTATCTTTCTAATGCGATCAACAATCACCCAAACTGCGTCAACCGTTCTAGAAGTCAGTGGCAAATCAGTGACATAGTTCATTGTAATGTAGTTTCATTTCCAGACTGGCTCTGATGGTTGTTGTAGTAAGCCATGTTGGTCTTTGTCTTTCAACCTTTACTTGCTGATAATTCAAACACTGGAACACGCATGAAGCCACATTTGTTATCATTCCTCTTTACCAGTAGAATCTCTTCAGGTCACGATACATATTGATACTCCAGGATGTCCTGAATATTGAGTACAATGGGCTCTTATCATTATCCTCTTCATGAAATCCGAGTCTTTATCTTCAGGTATTCAGAATCTACCTCTGCATCTGAGTACCGTCTCCGCATCCTAAGTAAGTCAGGGTTAGGTTTTTCCTTTTCTAAATCTTCTTGCACCATTCTTATATAAGGATCTATCGAAATTACTACTTCTACTTCATCCATCAATTCAGAGATGATCTTTAATGCCACAAGCGCAGCCGAAGAATTATTGCTCCATAAGTTCATCCATAAGTCCTCGCTCAATAGGATCATCACGAGTTTCTATTATATGTTACTCTTCTTCTAAATCTGAATTTGTTGCTGTGAAACATAAGGCAACATTTATACTGGATCCTTCCTCGGACTTCATAATTCCCTTTTTGCTTAAGGCCTTAGCTACTACATTAGCCTTGCACTGGTGACATTGAATATCGCGGTCCTAATCCTTTAAGTGTTCTAACCATCATCTCTGTTTCATGTTCAACTCTTTCTGGGTGAAGAGATGAATAAAACTCTTGTAATCAGATTTAATCTAAAATCCTTTTTCGTATAGATAATGTCTCCATGTCTTGATTGCATGAATTGCAGTTGCTAACTTCCAATCATGAGTTAGGTGATTCTTTTCATGCTCCTTCAGTTATCTTGAAACATATGCAATCGCTTGTTATCCTTGCATAAGCACACATCCTAAACCCAATCCAGACGCATCAATGTATAAGGTAAATGGTTGTCCTAGAATAGGAATAGTCAAGATGGGAGCAGATATCAATCTAGCTTTAGAGTTTGGAAACGCTCTTCACACTTGTCAATCCAATTAAACTCCTCTCCCTTCCTGGTTAGCTTGGTAAGAGGTTTTGCGATCTTAGAGTGGTCCTCTACAAATCGTCTGAAATAACCAGCTAAACCCAAGAAACTTCTGATCTTTGCAATATTCTTTAGGTGTTTCTCACCATAAGATTAATTCTATCTTAATAGGGTCTACTTTAATCCTTTTTTATGATGCTACGTGATCTAAGAAGATCACTTTGTTTAATTAGGTCTCATATTTCTTGGACTTGGCATAAAGCTTTTCCCTTCTCAGCTGTTGTGAAGCTGTTCCAAGATCCATTGAATGAGTTGCTTCATTCTTGGAATAAACCAAAATATCATCTATGAAAACTATGACCAACGTGTCCAACATGTCATGAAACACCCAGTTCATCAGCTCCATAAAAGATGTAAGGGCATTGGTTAATCCAAACATCATAATCGGGAACTCATAATGTCCAATCCCGATTCCAAAAGCTATCATCGAGATATCGATGTACAAATTCTTCAGCTGATGATATCTTGACTGAAGATATATCTTAGAAATTACCTTTGCTCCTTGCAACTGTTTAAACAAGTCATCGATCTGAGGTAGTAGATATCGATTCTTGAATCGTGAGCTTGTTTAGTCCCCGGTAGTCTATACATAATCTAACACTACCGTCCTTCTTCTTCACGAATTGCATTGGCGCTCCCCGTGATGCAATACTTAGCCTATTAGGACCTTAGTCTAATAACTCTTGTAGTTGAGTCTCAATTTCTTAAATTCTATAGGAGCTACTCTATAGGTGCCTTTGACACAAGTATCGTCCTTGGTAACAAGTCGATGATGAACTCGATCGCATGATCAGATGGTAACCCAGATAAGTCTCCTAGAAACACATCAGAAAATTTATGCATCACATCGATATCTTTTATCTGTGGTGTTTCTTTGGTAACGTATACAACAGATACCATATATCCAACTTCTTTCTCTTCAAAGCATCTCTTCCCCTTTAGCATAGAGAGGATCAGCTTTTACTTCTTAGGCAACATGCTTCCAATAAAACTAAATTATATGCCATCTTTACTCTTGAAGGATAACCTCTTCTATGGACATAACAACTTGTAGAGTGTTGAGACAACCAGTCTATTCCCAAGATGACGTTAAAGTCTGCCATCTCAAGTCGATTTAGGTTGCATCCAAATTATGTCCATTCATATGATTCAAACATTGTTAATAACACTCATCCAATACAACATCTAGTCCAAAAGGGCTTGAACTAGTAAAATCTGGTATAAAGGTCTTAAGAGCTTGTCTAGTTCCTTCATCTCTTAGTTTTTTAAAGACTATCGTCAAAATCTCCTATCTTGAAAGAAACTCATTATCTTATCCTTATTGTTCTACCTAATTTCTCTTTCATATACCTCAAAAAATATCTTGTGATTGTAACTTACTTTCTTGCTCATGCACTCTTTTATAGACATGACTCATATCCTTCCATTCAGTAATCTCGAAACAAATCCTCCATTACTTTATCTGAGGTTCATTGGCTATAGCATTTAATCTGAATCCAATCATCTTTCTTCCAATAATTTCATTATCACTAAACATCTTTTCAATGGATGTCAAGAAATGTAAGAATCAGAATGTTTATCCAAAAGCAATTCATTTCCTTCTTTCAATTTAGTATAATGACAAACACTTGCTTTATCTAGTGAACTTAGGTTTAAAAGATCAGGAGTAAATCTGTGGTAATCCAACCGGCATCAAAAGGTCGTTAAGTTGCATGGTGGTCCAAATACATGAAAAATAGATGTTCAATAACTCTTAACCTCAAGGTTATAGGTTGTATCGAGTATATAATGCCATTGGTCAAGGCACTATAAGAATAAATCTAGAAAAAAATTTCGTACATCAGTAAATCAGGTAATAATCAGAAGATGTACGCTCAACATGATTAAACATTTATTGTTCATTTAGCTCATATCCCTGTTCATGTTGTCGATCATGAGAGTAGCTTAGATTGGTATAATTAGGATTAATACTAATGAAACAATATCTATAACTCCAATTGACAAGTTAAATCAAGAAGGTATCCTGTCAAGACACAAGAAATTTAAAATCAGCTATGTACATCCTCTATAATCATAAGAGTAAATCAATAATGCACCGCATCCTATATAAACCTTCCTCGTTATATGGCCACAATAGATTTGATCCTTTGCTGAAAATGTCTGAGGCTTCATCTTCAGAAAATATTCCTCAACCCTGTTGGATCATTCTGCCATGATGCAGCTATCCCATACATCGGTGGCTGATAAAGGTAACCACCTTGATACACTGCTTGTTGTGCACCAAGTTTTTGCACTGGGGTGTGCATTACTGGGACTTGCTGTATGATAGGCACTGTGTTATAGGTAACAGGTGCTGGGGGTACTGTGTTGCTACCAATCGATACCGTACTTAGTTTAACCCGGAGGTGTTGATGTAGCATTGGCAACTTGGATAGTGATTCACATAGCAACTTGCATAGTTGGTCTCATCTGTTGTTGCTCTTGTATTTTATCTAGCCAAGTTTATTTCAATCGTAACCAAGGTACTTGGTAGTCCAGGTGATTGGCTAGAGTGGCCTGGTTGTTCACCTCCTTTGATTTGCTCCAATCTGATTATCATTATTTAACATCTACTCAGATGAGTTTTCATTTCCCAATCTCAACCCAAATAGTGGTGGGGTCAAGTTGCAACATCTTCTTAATGCTCAGTGGGCAATGGATGAGCTTGTGGTGGATCTCACTCTGAGTCTCCACGTCACCCAGGAGTATAGCTTTATCTTTTTTTTATTCTTAGTGTATGGCCATTGTTCTCCTATCTCTGTTGCATTCAGCCTGAGATCTTTCCCTTTACCATTGCAGGGACTTAGGCGTTACTAGCCATTTTCCTTCTTTCCCAAATACATCGAGTTTTACATCTTGTGAGTTTCAACTCGGTATTCCAATGTTTCGGCTACTGTACTATATTCTTTGTACACTTAGGCAACTGCCCGACTTATAGATAGTACCCTATATTATTCGTTTATCAGTATAAATTTTCAATTTTCTCTTTATGGTTGTTTATATATATGGTTCCACCTTTTATATGTACATTATTGTCTTGTTTAAGTTCTGTCTCAACCAATACAAGTGCTTATGGTGTATTTGTATTAAAGCTTTTAATTTATCCTAACTCAGTTCATGGACTCTAGTGGAAGTATTCAGGTTTCATGGGGAAAGGCCTGAGAGCTCTGATACCAAGTTGTCACACCCCAATTTTGTACCAACCAGAATGGTGTGAAGAACCGTCAATAAACCAACGGTTCAACCAGGATCTCGTATAGGCTATTCCCACTTTGTTAAACCAAAACACATTCCACATTAATCAGAGGTAATAAAGTAAATAGCGAAAGGCTTACAGATAATGAACTGAGGTCTAGTCATGATAAATAATTAATATTCTATTTATCTCCAAGTAACCAAAATATAATTTAATAAATATTACAAATATCCAAATACAAAAATTTAAAATCAAGCGTATCCACAGTGAAACGCTCGCTTAACGAATCATAATAGTCCTCCACAGCTTGCCCATCATAGCCGCCACATGTTCATATGTTGGCGTGTTGACATAATCTTCAATCGTAATACCTGCAACATCAGAAACTAAAAGAATTGCGCGCGCGAGGGTCAGCTCTCCAACTTGAGCTCAGTGAGTAAACAAAACAATGCAAGAAACATATGCATGCATTCAATTCATATCTTTGGTCTGGTTCATAAGTTTGCAATGTGCTATAGAAAGGTTCAGAGGCCCCCTCACCTCTATACACGAGTGTGTGAAGCCACCCAATGAATATCGGCATTGTTGTCCCACATGCACCCACCATGGAAACAGTGTACCCAATGGGTATCGGCATTAAAGTACCACATGTTCCCATACCAACACGTAAGCCCCTATTGGCGAGGGCTTGCAAACTGGACTTGCAAC
The DNA here is from genome assembly GCA_028583415.1 of Protea cynaroides. NCBI lineage: Eukaryota > Viridiplantae > Streptophyta > Magnoliopsida > Proteales > Proteaceae > Protea > Protea cynaroides. The sequence continues at coordinate 21,836,662 of CM053265.1, read as the reverse complement.
TAACCAATCCTAATGTCAAACATTGTATCCAAGGCCTCACCCCAGCATCCCTCAATACGTCCATAGAGATAGAGCTAAGGCCCCCCGGCAGAGTCAGAGACTACACGGTCCGAGACCACCTCCCCTGATGCCCTACGACGTAATAGCTCTGCTAAAGTAATGACGATACGACGATGTTAGTGGACAAGACTTGAGTAGAGATAGGGCTAGAGTCTGGTGACCAGGACGCACCACGATATCACGTCCTCCCCCTGATGCCCAACTCGCATCAAATACACTAACCACACATAAACATTCACATGCCTATTCCTAACATCACCATCATCATCATGTTATAAATAAACAAAATTAAATATGCATGAACAGTAATAGCAGGAATATTGGATGACATGTTAAATGCACAATACACACATATACGCATAGAATCAATCATGGTATCGGACTTAATAAGTTAAAATAGCTTTTTATTATCCAATTAGTTTAGGTCTTGTTCCCTCACCTTTGGTTGCTAGTAGATCCTCATTCAAGCTTTATGAATTACCTTTAAAATCACTAGAAATACCTAACAAGGTAATAGATTTTAAATAGAATTAATTCCAATAATTTTAAACTTGTTGTATTACTAGGGTCGTAGGTTGGGTCGCAGGTAGGGTAGCAGTTTTCTGTGACCCCAGGGTGTAGGGTCGGTCATAGGGTCGGTTACCCATCGACCCTAGGTGCGACCACAGCCTCCCTAGACTTTTCGAGAGCATGGGGTCGATCCTGTGGTCTGGTAGGGTCGGTTACCAATCGACCCTACGTGCTACCACACGTAGTTTGAGTCGACCTTTCATCCTACAGTCCATTCTTTCATGTTTGGATCCTTTGGCTTACTTTTATAGTCCATTCTATGATTGTTCTATGGCTCAAAACTCCAAGTTACACACTTTACTTTGTTTACAATGATTTCCCCCATGGATTCCATTGGAATTTATCCATGGATGGATGATTTGGGTTTCTCTTAGATCCTACTGTCTTCATGAACTATTCTAGGGTCTTACATAACTCATGGAGAATGTATTCATACCTTAAGGTTGCTGAGATTCAGATATTTCTCTGAATTTCTTCTCCTTAGTCTTCTTCTCCAATTCTCCTTCTCTTCTCCTTCTCTTCTCTTTCTCTCACTTTCAATTAGCGTTTCAAAAGGAATGAAAGAGGCTAAGGGACATCCTATTTATAGAGGAAAACCTCCCAAAATAAGTCCCATCGAGATTAGGAAAGTATCCCCTTGAAATTAGGAAAGTTTTCTAATTACGGTTTCAGTCTGTCATCTTAGGGTCGATGCTAGGGTCACAGGACCCGTTGACCCTAGGGTCTCAAGTCATCCGACCCTAGGACTGAAAAGTCATGGGTTGGACTTTGTTGAGGTGGGGTTGACATACTTATTTAGGCATGCGACCTTACCCTCATTTTGACTGTTTTTGAGTTAAATTTCATATTAGGTCTTGGGTTTCTTCACGCACTTGGTCCACTTGGCTCGACCATGATATGTAGACTGGTCATGACCCGAAGTGTAAGGTTAGACCGGGTTCGTGGCGTGCTGGTCTTACAACCTCAGTATACACTAGAGAGGCTAGCTAAGTTGTATGTGGGTAATATTGTCAGGTTGCATGGTGTACCTAAAAGCATAGTCCGACAGAGACCCATGCTTTACCTTAAAGTTTTAGGAAGGATTACATAAAACTATGGGTACAACGTTGAAATTTAGTACCGTATTTCACCCTCAGACTGATGGACAGTCAGAGCGCATCATTCAGATTTTAGAAGACATGTTTTGAGCTTGTGTGATTGATTTCAAAGGATCATGGGATGAAAATTTACCATTGATCGAGTTCGCTTATAACAGCATCTATCAAGCTACGATACAGATGTCACCCTATGAAGCACTATTTGGTCGGAAGTGTCGAACTCCTTTATTTTATAACGAGGTTGGAGAACAATGAATTGTTAGACCAGAGTTTATCGAAGAAAGTTGTCGAGTAGTCGACATAATCAAGGAAAGGGTCTGAATAGCTCAGAAGCATCAGAAGCAGTATGCAGACAATAGACGCAGAGGCCTTGAATTTATCGTGGGTGATAAGATACTTTTGAAAATATATCCTATGCACGGTTTAAAATGGTTCGGATAGAAAGGAAAGCTGTGTCCCAGATATATTGGACCTTATGAGATTCTGACAAAGCGTAAAAAGGTAGAATATTAGTTAGCACTACCACCATCGATGTCTAGTGTACATGATGTATTCCATGTCTCACAACTGAAGAAGTACGTCAGAGATCTAAACACGTGTTAACGATAGATCCACTAGATTTGACTGAAGACTTAATGTTCGAAGTGGTACCTTTTGAAATCACTAGTCAAAAGGTTCAACGTCTTCGCAACCGCGACATCTAATATGTTAAAGTTACTTGAAGAAGCCAAGATGTAGAAGAAGTCACATGGGAAGAAGAGAATGTTATGAAGACGCAATACCCTCACCTATTTAACTCGAAAGGTATGTGCAAATTTTGAGGATGAAATTTATGTAAGGGGGGAGTTGTAAGACCCACACTCTACTAACCCTGTCTAACCGTGTCGTGCTAGGTCTTTCCATCTTTGCTGGATCAAGTGGACCGACTATGTGAAGAAGGATCGTGAGATTAGGTATGAGAATTGACTTAAGAACACTAAACACCACGTGTATGGTCGACTACCTGGGTAGGTATGGTCGACCATATGATAGAAAATAAAGACCACTGACCAATAACCGTATGGTCGATGTTTTCAAGCCTATGGTCGATGGATTTTGCGACTGTACGTCCAATTGTATGACCCCAAATCAGACTTCGAGTTTGAAAACTTTCCAAATAGAAGGGGGATCTCTTTCCTATTGTTGGAGAACTCTATATGGAGAGTTTCTCTCTATATAAAGGACATTCCTCAACCCTTTTTCACTCTTTTAGAACTTTGATAAACCCTAAAGAACGAAATGGAAGAGAAAGAGAAGGAGAAAAGGCTAAGAAGAAGGTTATGCAGAGAAGGTTTTGGTTCTCTACTCTAGGCCAAGGTATGAAATTTATCTCTGAAGATGTAAATCCTATGGAAGAAGATTTCTATTGTGGATTGGAGATGTTAAACTATTATGATCCTTGTGAACTTTGAATAAATCCCAAAGATAACTATGAGGGATGAGTTTAGTGATAATGGTTGGTGAGAAACCATAAGTAATGGTCATAGGATAACCTTAAGATGAACCCAAGTGAAGAACTGAGAAATTGACTCAGGAAGAACTCGGATTGAAAGTAAGATTTGACCAAAAATCGTATGGTCGCAGCTATGGTCGACCATAGGAAGACCACGGTATCGACCACAGCCATTCAGGAAGAATTTAGAAAGCATATGATCGTAGGTGTTGTCGCATAAGTGCAACCATAGGGTATTGACCGTATGTGGTATGGTCGACACAGCATGAGACCATAGGACCTATCAGTCACCTATCTGTGATCTGTTCAAATTTTGACTACTGTAACATATTACACATGAATCCTAACTTAAATTCATATAATTTCTAGGTTACTAAATTAATTCAAAGAGAGTTACAAGGCTTGGAAAGAGATCGAGTATTGTTAACATGTGAGGGAACAAGACCTAAACTAATTGGATAATAATAAATTATTTTATTGAGTCCAATGCCATAATTGATTCTATGCTTGTATGCTTGTAATGTACATCTCACATGTCATCCAATATTCTTATTATTATTGCTCTGCATATTTATTTCTGTCTATCTATAACATGATGATGACGATGATGCTAGGAATAGATATGTGTGTGTATGTGTGGTTAGTGTGTTGGATGCGAGTGGAGCATCAAGGGGAGAACGTAACATTGTGGTTCAGCCTGGTCACCCGACTCTAGCTCTATCTTTACTCAAGTTTTGCCTACTGACATCGTTGTATCACCATTATTTTAGCAGAATTATTACATTGTAGGGCATCAAGGGAGGTGGTCTCAGACCGTGTAGTCTTTGACTTTGTCGGGGGGCTTTAGCTCTATCTCTATGGACGTATTGAGGGATACTAGGGTGAGGCCTTGGATACACTGGATGGCAATAGGATTGGTTAGTTGCGAGCCTAGTTTGCAAACCCTCGCCAATAGGGGCTTACGTGTTGGTATGGGTAGGGCATTAGGGGAAGTGTTGGCGGTGTGTGATCTTAACGCTTTAGCTCTATCTCTATTCCATGGTGGGTGAATGTGGGATGATAATGGGGTTTGATCCATTGGACAGATCCACACACTCGTGTATAGAGGTGCGGGGGCCACTAAACCTTTTTATACCACATTATAAACTTAAAAACCAGAACAAAGATATTAAATTGAATGCATGTATATGTTTGTGCATTATTTTGTTTGCTCATTGAGCCTTGATGTGTGCTCACCCTTTCGACGTTGAATATTTTTAGTTGATGATGCAGATACTACAATAGATGATTACGTGAATGGGCCATTGTATGGACACATGGCGGCTATGAACGTAGAAGTTGTAGAAGATGCGCATGATCTTTCACAATAGTGCAATCAATGTGTCTTTGATTAATTTAGTTATTTTGACTACCGAACATGTAATTGATTATTTTATTTATCACTGTTAGATACTCAGTTCATTATTTATAAATACTTATGCTTATTTGTTTATTATCTCTAATTATTATCGTGGAATGTGTGTGTGGTTTGATATGGTGGGTATGACCTATACGAGATCCTGGTTGAACTGTTGGTTTATTGATGGTTCATAACACTACTCTAGTTAGTCTAGAATTTGGGTGTGACACATAAACTGAGCTAGGATTGAACTTAAAAGCATTAAATACAAACACATTGAAGCACATTTTTGGTTGAGACAAAAACTTAAATAAGATCATAATGCACATAAAAAGAATGACAGAACAATATATATATAAAAGGAAACAAACCAAAATGTATCCATCAAGAAATAGGGTACGGTCTACAATCCAGATAGTTACATTGAGAATATGCACCAAAAATAATTGTATCGGTAATAGAAAATATAAATCTATCCTTGTGCTTGAGTCTAGTCAGAAAGAGAGCTACCTTGCTCAGAATCGTGGTTTGAAGAGGCCAAATGGAAATACATTTAATAAAGGAAACTCAAATACCTTCAAACCATTCCAGCCACAGAACACTAATGGGGCAGCCAAGATGACCCAGACAGTCTCACCTTAACTTGGTCAACTGATTGCGAACATCAAGTGCTTTAACAGCGACCAATTGGGGCATTATGCAAAGACATGCCCTAAACCCAAGAAGCAGTTACAGTATGGAAAGGTGTATGCTGTGACTTTTGAAGACGCTGTCGTATCACCTGATGTGGGCATAAGTATGATCTGAGCTTTATCTTTTACAGTATTTTTGTCTAAGCATGTAGACTAAACCTAGGTAAAAACTATAGGTATTATAACCATAGCCGGTGTACCTACTAGAGTTTTCTTTGACTCTGGGGCTACCCATTCTTTTGTGTCCGTCTCTTTTGGAAAGAAATTGAACGTGCCCCTCAGATCTTTAGACCTCAAGCTATTAGTAAGATCACCATTGGGACTAGAGGTTATTTTAGATGAGTGTTATGGACCATGTCCAGTTTTATTAATAGACGGAGTTTGGATGCAAACCTAGTTCAACTCGAGATGACAGACTTTGACATCATCTTAGGAATGGACTGGTTGTTTCAGCATTTTGCAGTCTGCTTTACACTAAGAAGAAGTTATCATTCAAGGGCAAGGATGGTATAGAATTTAGTTTCGTTGGGACCAAACTTTCTCGTAAATAGAAGCTTATTCTCTCTACACTTAAGGCGAAGAGATGTCTTGAAAAAGATGGAGATGGATATCTGGTATCTGTAGTGGACGTTACCAAAGAAACGCCACGGATGGAAGATATTGAAGTTATACGGGAAGTTTTGGATGTGTTTCCTGAAGACATACTCGGGTTGCCACCTGATCGAGCAACTGAGTTCGTTATAGACGTATTACCTGGGGCGGCACCTGTGTCTAAGGCACCTTATCGGATGGCTCCTATGGAATTGAAAGAACTAAAGACTCAACTACAGGAGTTATTAGACAAGGGTTTTATCTGGACAAGTATATCATCATGGAGAGCACCAGTGTTGTTTGTGAAGAAGAAAGATGGTAGTGTTCGACTGTGTATAGACTATCGAGAACTGAACATGCTCATGATCAAGAATCGATACCCATTGCTAAGGATTGATGACTTGTTTGATCAGTTGCAAGGTGCGAAGGTATTCTTCAAGATTAATCTACGGTCATGATACCATCAATTGAAGATTAAGGGAAGCAACATTCCAAAGATAGCTTTCAAAACCAGGTATGGACATTATGAGTTCTTGGTTATGTCTTTTGGGTTGACCAATGCTCCTGCATCTTTTATGGAGCTTATGAACCTGAGTGTTTCATGACCTACTAGACACTTTGGTCATAGTTTTTATTGACAATATTTTATTATATTCCAAGGATGAAGAGACTCATGTAACAGATCTTAAAGCAGCCTTACAATGGCTGAAAAGGGAGAAGCTTTATGCCAAATTCAATAAATATGAGTTTTGGTTGGGCGAGGTGACTTTCTTAGGTCACGTAGTATCGTCAGAAGAAATAAAAGTGGACCCTATTAAAATAGAAGCAATTATAGGGTAGGAAGCACCTAAGAATGTTGTAGAGATTAGAAGTTTCTTGGGGTTAGCTGGTTATTATAGATGGTTCATGGAGGACTATTCCAGGATCGCAGTACCTCTTACCAAGCTGACCAAGAAAGGAAAAAATTTGTTTGGACCAACAAGTGTGAAGAATATTTTCAAAAATTAAAATCAAGGTTGATATTGGCTCCCATTTTGACCATTCTTGTACCAGGGTAGCCATTTACCTTGTACACCGATGCCTTTAGATTGGGTTTGGGATGCATGCTGATGTTGGTGAACAAGTGATTGCTTATGCTTTAAGACAACTGAAGGAACACGAAAAGAATTACCCTACACATGACTTGGTGTTAGCAGCGGTGATTCATGCAATCAAGACTTGGAGACATTACCTATATAGCAAAAAGTTCCTGATTAAGTTAGATCACAAGAGCCTTACTTATTTCTTCACACAGAAGGAGTTGAATATGAGACAGAGAAGGTGGCTAGAATTATTGAAGGATTAAGACTGTGATATTCAGTATCATCCAATCAAGGTTAATGTAGTAACTGAAGCTTTGAGTAGAAAGGGAATACTGAAGCCAGAAGGAGGACCAAGTATAAATGTTGCCTTGTACTTTGCGCTAACCATATCAGATTGAAACCAAGAATAGTATATAATAGAAAATCATGATGACCCAATAAAGCAAGGACTGATACATAAGTTTTTACTTATGTTCACGGCATTAAAGATTCTACCAGATTTGACAGCCAAAATGAAAGTAGCAATTCTATTGGACCCATATCTGAGAACTGTGCAAGAAGATTTTGAGAAGGGTACTATAACGCCCTCAACTATTGGCATTGACAAATGGATTGGTGATCCAACAAGCTATTAAAAACTCCCATAAAATACTCATGCAAAGAAAAATCCGATATAATTTTTTGCTTAATTGAAAACCATTCCAATACATCACAAAACATAGATCCGATAAGTATCATAGCGAAAGGCTTAACACATAACAACTCTTGGTGGCTGTGCAAAGACTTACAAGTTCTTTAATTACAAAATATTACAACCACATACAAAAAGATTAAACAAAAACATCATATAAGTCCATAGCTGCCAAGGGGTGATGAAATCCCACTTGGTCTCTCACATAGCAGTAGCCTCATCTTTTCCATCACTATCTTCATCTGTAATAATGTCAACATATAAAATGGTGAGCCAAAGCTCAGTGAAGAAAACCTATCCTGGCAGATTTACATGCAAACGCTCCACATTTAATACATAGGCTGCAAGTAAATCATTAAACAATCACTTGTAAAATTACATAATATGAAAATCAATAAACATGTCTAATTAGAGCTGTTACATTCACATCAGTTACATAATCAACATATCAAAGTCATTATTTTACAACAATACACTTTTTATTATTTCCTTATGTCTTTCACATTTTTCATGTCAACATAGGCTTTTTGGGCTCACCAGTTTACTACGTATTTTACCCATTCCTTCTTTTCTATCTTCCATTCTTAGATGGTGTATTAGCTCACCGAGTATAAATACGTATCTTGCTCAAACACCCCATTGGCTAGCTCACTTGGTGGCATTACACACAAGACTGTTGCTACACCATTGGTACCTTATCAAATATGTCTTATACTTGATCTTATTTTCTTGTTCTTACATTAGTCATTACCATACATATGATCACTCCTGCCTCCACTATCTTTTGACTCACCAGTACCACACTTAGTCTTTCACCTCACAGTGCCTTATCCCTACTTTCTCCACTATCTATTGGTTCAACAATGCCGCACCATTGGTCTTTTACCTCACAATGCCTTATCCTTACTATCTCCACTGTCTATTGGTTCAACAATGCCACTCCATTGGTCTTTTACTTTACAGTGCCTTTTACCTTACTATCTCCACTGTCTTTTGGTTCACCAATGCCACTCCATTGGTCTTTATCTCACATTGCCTCTTTTTACTTTACTATTTCATACATAGTACCCAAATACTTAAACTTTATTTCATATTCTTACTTACATATCTTTCCTTGTTGGATGATAGTACACCAGGCTCGCCGGTTTAATCTACGTGTCTTGCTTAGGTGTACTCCCTTTATTCTTTAACTTAAATCTTATCATGTCAATACATTTCTTATTCTTTTCTCACTAATTCATTGTTCCCTTCCTTTTTTATCTATGCCATTACTACATATTTTCGTAATCCCCTTTTTCTTCGTACATGTCTTAATAATGCATGTCGCTCATAACAAGTGTTCTTGTGATTTACCCATTTGTTGGCATATCTTGTCTCAAATAAGGATTTCATGATTCCCATAAATTTCTTTAGTTTAGTAGTATGATTATCACACAAATTCTATTTCTTGTTTCATCAAACCTTATCACATAAAATTTTAGTTAAAGCACAAGCATATCACATCACATTTCTTTAATAACATGTTCTATAGTACCTATACATCATCACATAAACATACCAATACTGAATCAAAATTAAGCTTACAATCATATAAGTACATAGTGGCATACCATAGCACAAATCCTCATAGCATAGTTCAAGTAAGCATTCTATATAACCATAATAGTCTACTACAGGAGAAGGAATTCCTCACCTTAGTTTCTTTCCAAATTTTTTGCTCAGAAATTGCTTAATTGATCTCTTCCTCAAAGAATCTCCAAAATCACCTTTCGATAACACCTATGCATATTATTGCATTTGGAAGTCATTAGGTAGACAACAAAGTCATTAAGATCTCTCAAAAGATCTCCAATACATTCTCAAAAACATCCCCTAAGCATTCCCCAAGGTTTGGAGAAAAAAACCCCAAAACATAAATTTGTGCTGAAAAAGGGGGGTGCGGCTGATGACCAGCTGCACAACAAACTGAAATTTCCAGAATAACCTTTGTTTCAACTATTCTGATTCTCAACCCCCTGAGCCCTGTTCTAACACTTCCAATACCACTTGTAAGCATGTTCTAAACATTCCCAACCATCTAAACATTATATTACAAGTATTTTGCCGTTCCATTGCAATTTCCTGTCATGGTTAAAAACATTCTAATTTACTCTTCTATACATGCTCTACCAAATCATCACCATTTATGTGCTAATTTATTCTTCATAAAACCCCCTTGAGATCTGAGGAAGATACCCTAAAAGAAACCATTCCAACATCTCAAAAGAGCCATATGGTCACACATCAAGGACCGTGCGGTCGACTATCAGCCGCACGCAGGTCACCGATTGCACGTGCACAGTGGCTCGGTTGAACCTCTATTTTTGTCCATTTCATATTTTCTGGTCTGGAAGTTCTTTCTAACCTCCCAAACATGTTGAAAATTGTTCCCCTACCTTCTAAGGTCACTTATTTGATCCTAATGGATCCCAATGATCAACTTAATGTAAATTTCTATCATTTATTTAGGGAAATTTCAACATTGAGGTTCTTTTACTCAACATTTGAATTCACAAACCATTATAGCAGTTCATTAAGCTTTAGAAACTTTGAAATGTGAGGAATAATCCATGCTATTTGCATACTTAGGCCAAAATCAAGACTACTCATTGATTAATCACTGCATTCTTTAATCTTTATTTTCTAATATGCACAAATGATGAACAGGTTACTGGTCATCATCTTCTTCCTTAAATTTTGCATCCTAAAGGTCTGAAATCACTATAACACAACTTTTAATTGACATGCAATCCCTTCTTTATTCATTATAAGGATGCTAAGACTCACCTTAAGAGTGTTTTGACTGATCTTAAGCTAAAATCGGTTTTCTTCAATGGAGTCCCAAAATATCTGCAACATCCTTGCTTGCTTCTATTCCAACTTCAATCCCACTACTTCAGTTCAGCATCCTCAAGAGTTTCCTTCCATTTCAGTCATCTAATCATCTATTGAACTTAGACTACTAAAGAATCAAAGTTTTTCTCTCAATAACACAAAGAGGAGATCTCCTTCTCTCATATGTTTTCACCATCAACCAAAAGAGTTAGAAATGAATTTTCATTTCTTTTATGTAATTCCTTTATTCTTTTCTAATTCAATATATTCTTTATTTTATGAAATGTCTACCTTACCCATATAGTATACCCAATGCATGTAAACTCAACCCATACCTATAGGGTACCCTTAAAGTGTATAATGCTAAAAATGCACTTCTTAGATTCCTTTTAAAGCTCATGCACATGACTCACTTTTTCCTATTTCAAATACCCTTTATTTCAGGAACCAAAAATGCCCTTCTCCATTTCTTTAAAATTACACCATGCCATAACCAATAGGAATCCAAAGTACTTAGCCTAACCTAATAGAAGATTGCCACTACATCCTATGATGACTCATCAAACCACTAACTATCCATATCCTACTCACGCCCTCCTAAGCGGCCATGTAAAAGCTACATCATAAATCACAATCCTATTAGATTCCAATACTCAATAGTGGGTTACCACCTCACCTAGTGGGTCCTACCCAATCTTGTCTTACAATATTCTTCCAAATATTCACTTACACCCTCTACAATGCAACCTTATGGTTAAAATGATAACCACTAGTCCACTAGGTTAGTTCTTAACATAAATATTATAATCAAAACACTTACCTTTTCCCTTGCCTTTTATTACATAAACCATAATAAAATAATTAAATCTAGGCCTATTCAAACACAAGCATATTCATTGGTAGACATATTTATATATGTTTCGTCTATTACACATAACATGAGCATTAAATCATACCAAACATTATATTATAAATTAGAACCCAAGGCTTAATGGTAAAATTACTAAAATACCCCTTAATCTCCTATCAACAATATAATACTAGCTAGTTTAACACCTCAGCTGGCTAAGGTGTTATAGGTAAGCCAAATCCTAACTTTACATTAGATGCAAATAAGGTACTGAGATACAGAGGACGATTGTGTATACCTGAAGGTAAAAACTCGAACCTTAGAGACAATAATGTTAGAAGCCCATTCTACTCCGTATTCAGTATATCATGGAAGTACAAAAATATATCATGATCTGAAGAAATTATATTGGTAGAGAGGAATGAAAGTAGATGTTGCTAGGCACGTATTCTAGTGTTTGAATTGTCAGCAAGTAAAGGCCGAAAGACAGAGACCGATAGATTTACTACAACCACTGCCTAAACCTACATGAAAGTGGGACTGCATCACTATGGACTTCATCACTAGGTTACCACTGACTCCTAGATCAGTTGACATAGTTTGGGTGATAGTTGATTGCCTTATAAAAATTACTCGCTTTGTTGCTATATGACCTCAATATACCTTAGAGCGCCTAGCCAAGTTGTATGTGGATAACATTGTCAGATTGCATAGTGTGTTCGAGAGCATAGTATCCGACAGAGATCTATGCATTATTTCAAAGTTTTGGGAGAGACTATAAAAAGCAATGGGGACGAAGTTGAAGTTTAGTACAACATTTCACCCTCAGACCGATGGTCAGTCTGAATGGACCATCCAGATTCTAGAAGATATGCTTTGAGTTTATGCTATTGATTTCAAAGGAGCTTGGGATGAGAAGTTACCACTGATCGAGTTTGCGTACAACAATAGCTACCAAGCTACTATACAGATGTCACCTTATGAAGCATTGTACGGTAGGAAGGTTCGATCCCCTTTGTTTTGGAATGAAGTTAATGATCAAAGAAAAGTGGGGCTAGAGTTTGTGAAAGATACTTGTCGAGTGGTTGATCAGATCAAAGAAAGGGTCAAGACAGCTCAAGGTCGTTAAAAGTAGTATGGGGATAATCGATGTTGAGACCTTGAGTTTACTAGATATAACTTATGCGGGGTCTAAAATGGTTCGATAAAAAGGGGAAGTTATGTCCCAGATACATTGGACCTTATGAGATCTTGGAAAGACGTAAAAAAATAGCATATTATGTCACACCCCAATTCTGGACTAACTAGAATGGTGTGATGAACCGTCAATAATCCAACGGTTCAACCAGGATCTCGTATAGGCTATGTCAACCATGTTAAATCAAAACACATTTCACATTAATAATCAGAGTAAATAAAGTAAATAGTGAAAGTCTTATAGATAATGAACTGAGGTCTAATCATGATAAGTAATTAATATTCCAGTTATCTTCAAGTAACCAAAACATAAGTTAATCCATATTACAAATATCCAAATACGAAAGTTAAACACTAAGCGCATCCATAGTTGAAACGCTTGCTTAACGAATCATAATAGTCCTCCACAGCTTGCTCATCCATAGCCACCATACATCCATACGTTGGCGCACTAATAAAGTCTTCAATGGTAGCACCTGCAACATCAGAAACTAAAAGAATTACGCGCGCGAGGGTCAGCTCTCCAACTTGAGCTCAGTGAGAAAACAAAACAATGCAATAAACATATGCATGCATTCAATTCATATCTTTGGTTTGGTTTATAAGTTTACAATATGCTATAGAAAGGATTGGTGGCCATCGCACCTCTATACACTAGTGTGTGAAGCCGTCTAATGGATCAAACACCATTGCCGTCCTACATGCATCCATCATGAAATAGAGATAGAGCTAAAGTGCTTGGATCAAACACCGCATAACACTTCCCCTGATCCCCTACCCATACCAACACGTAAGCCCCTATTGGCGAGGGCTTACAAACTGGGCTCACAACTAACCAATCCTAATGCCAAACAATGTATCCAAGGCCTCACCCCAGCATCCCTCAATACGTCCATAGAGATAGAGCTAAGGCCCCCGATAGAGTCAGAGACTACACGGTCCGAGACCACCTCCCCTGATGCCCTACGACGTAATAGTTCTGCTAAGGTAATGGCGATACGATGATGTCAGTGGACAAGACTTGAGTAGAGATAGAGCTAGAGTCTGGTGACTAGGATGAACCACAATGTCATGTCCTCCCCTTGATGCTCCACTCGCATCAAGCACACTAACCACACACATACATTCATATGCTTATTCATAGCATCATCATCATCATCATGTTATAAATAAACAGAATTAAATATGCATGAGCAGTAATAGCAAGAATATTGGATGGCACGTAAAATGCACATTATAAGTATACAAGCATAGAATCAAACATGGCATTGGACTCAATAAATAAAAATAGTTTATTATTAGCCAATTAATTTAGGTCTTGTTTCCTCACCTTTGGTCGATGGTAATTCCTCGTTCAAGCTTTGTAAATCACTTTTAAACCACTTGAAAACCTAACAAATTTATAGATTTTAAATTAAAATTTTTTCAACAATTCAGACTAATAGAAACTGAGTGGTCGCAGGTGTGGCTGCACCTGTGGTCTCAGTTTCTGCGACCACAGGGTGTGTAGTCGAAAGGTGTGGTCGCATACCATGCGACCACACATGCGACCACACCCTCCCTGGAACTTCCCGAAGGTATATGGTCGATCATGTGTCTCTCGTGTGGTCGCATGTCATGCGACTACACATGCGATCACACCCTCCTTAGACTTCCCGAGGGTGTATGGTCAGATATGTGTGTCTCGTGCGGTCGCATATCATGCGACCACACATGCGACCACACATGTGATGGTCAACTTTTCAGTCCCAACTCAATTCCTTCATGTTTTGATTCCTTGGTTTATCATCATGATCCTTCTTATGATTGTTCTATGGCTTAAAACTAGTAGTTTTACACAATCCATCATCCTAATAGATTCCTTCCATGGATCTCTTAGAATTTATCCATGGATTAATGATTGAGTCTCACTTTGAATCCCTATCTCCTTCATGATCTATTCTAGGCATTCAATTGATATTGGGTGTGTTTTCATACCTTAAACTTGTTGAAGATTCAGAGTTCTCTCTGAATTTCCTCCTCTTAGTCTTCCTTTTAAATTCTCCTTCTCTTCCTCCTCTTCTCTTTCTCTCTCTTTCAGTTTGAGTTCTAAAAAGATGAAAGAGGCTAAGGGACATCCTATATATAGAGAAAAATCATTCATATAGAGTCCTACTTAGATTAAGAAAGAACCCCCTTCGGATTAGGAAGGTTTCCTAATCACGGAGTCTGACTGGGTTCGTGTGGTCGCAGAACCCGTCGACCACACAGTCAGAAACTTGCGACCACATGACCCAGATTTTTATGGTCGCTAAAATCTGTGGTGTGGTCGACCACACCTGTTTAGTTATGCGACCACATGCTTCTAATTGATTGTTTTTTGGGTTCAATTTCATACCTGGTCTTGTGGTTTCTTTATGCACTTGGTCTGCTTGGCCCGACCAAGATAGGAAGACCTGATACAAGGTGGTAAGACTGGTTAGTACGATACGGGTCTTACATATTAACTCGTGCTACCTGTGAGGACAATGGAAAATCGACGTGATCCTCTTCTAGATGGAAATGTGTATCCCGTATCGATGAAGATCGATTTGTTTTGTTGGAGTCGCCACCTAGAAAGGTCTAGGACCTCTAAAAATGTAGCCTCACCCTAAGGTAAGACTTCTATTGACCGTGACCCAATGATCGGTTCTTTGGTCCGCAAGAGATCGGGAAGTATTCGTGGTACGGTTATGGGAAGGTGTTAGGCACCCAAACCGCCCGATCAATATCGGCCTCCTAAACTTTCCTTAATTTCTAATTTTGACTGTGCTTGGTCAACTGGATGACTAGGGTTCAATGGGGGATGTCCTAAACCAAGTTGCTAAGTTATTCTAACCTAGGGTTCAGCCAATCATGTTTTAAAGCAAATAAACAAGCAAATGTAATGTACAATATCATACAATGAACCGAACCAAAGATGGTTCGGTCTTGGACTGAATCTGAGATGTAAGACATCTCAAACGCCTACGTATTCCAATCCGGAAATCAAGTCCAAAAACGTAGTTCGAAAAATGGGTTGTGTGATTAAAGATTATGGACGTGATTTATGCATTTGCTTCAATTAGATTCTTTGTTGTTCAAGTTGAAGTTTATCCGGATGTATGGTTGATGGGTGGCTTTGTACCGTATTTGGGATTCCCAAATTGCCTACGTATTCTAGGGTTTGCCCTAGAAATCAGGTACGACGTAGTTCGAAAGGGTTTTGAGAGTCGGATTTGGAATGTGTACCAAAATCCTTCCAATTTTGTCAATAGGATCTAGGGATGAGACCTAAATTCCTACCATTTTTATTTGGGATGTGTACCAAATTCTTTCTATTTTTGTCAATAGGATCTAGGGATGAGACCTAAATTCCTACCATTTTTATTTGGGATGTGTACCAAATTCTTTCTATTTTTGTCAATAGGATCTAGGGATGAGACCTAAATTCCTACCATTTTTATTTGGGATGTGTACCAAATTCTTTCTATTTTTGTCAATAGGATCTAGGGATGAGACCTAAATTCCTACCATTTTTATTTGGGATGTGTACCGAATTCTTTCTATTTTTGTCAATAGGATCTAGGGATGAGACCTAAATTCCTACCATTTTTAATTGTTTCCATTTTTAGGTTTTTAGGGTTTCCTATCCCTTTTCATTGTGATTTTCATTTTTTAGAGTTTCATACCCTAATTATTCTCTTTATTCTAGGGTTTATCTTGCCCTAATTATTCTTTCCATTTTTAGGGTTTCACTACCCTAATTGTTCAATTCTTTCCATCTTAGGGTGTATCTTGCCCTAGTTGTTGTACAATGTAAACAATCTAACAAAGCAATGTGAGCTTAAATATAGCAGTGTAAGCATCCGAATATAGCATGTTGAAAATATATCAAATTAGCAACACATCAGCCAAAAATGGCAAGTGAGCATGTGAATCAATACAAACATGGTAAGTGTGCATCCAAACATGGCAGTAATGTGTGAGCAAGTGTAGTAGACAAATATGGCAATAAGCATGTGTAGTATTCCAAAACAGCAAGAATCATGGCAATGTGATTATTCCAATTATGGCAATGTGATCATTCTATATATGGCAGTGTGACTATTCCAATTATGGCAGTGTGACCATTCCAATTATAGTAGCGTATGCATACGAGCATCCGAACATAGCATAGCATCAAATATGGCATGTGAGAAGCAACCAAAGCATATGAGAATCAATCAAAACATGATGGAACACGTAGCAAGATGACAGCTTTGTCAGGCTGGACCAAAATGGGCACATAGGGCACTGTACTTACTCAAAAAATTCTTAAAAGATATCCCTGAAAAGAAGACCAGAGGCCAACATTTTGTCCAAGGAAGCTAATCCTAAAAGACATAGCAGGTCGAAAATATTCCCGAAGTACAGGAAAATACACTGGTCAGGTCTGTTCCATATTTTTGACCAGTTGCACCATAAATTCCAAATAAAATTATATTCTTAATGAAAATTAAATACAGACATATATCTATGTAGATAACTGTCTGATCTAAAATTTCATTAAGAAAAATAAGTTAAAACAGTATATTTTCTTTGTGAAAAATGACTCTTTTCAATCATGCAAATCAGCACATCATGACAGATCTGAAATCAAAGCACTATGCACTTAAAAATTGATATCAATTCAAGAAAAAATGGAAAAAATATGAAACCAGTGCCATTTTTTAGAATACTTTCATGTCTAAAAAGTTCATGTTAAGTGGATTTTCTGATTATGGCCATAAGGCCTTTGTCTAGAGACTTTTCGATGGAGGATTGCATTACATCCGAGAAAAAATAGCAATGTCAAAGACAAATTTTTTGATATATTTCCCCAATTCTAAATGGAACGAAATTTTTAGGGTAGTCTTCTATCATATCAGAGAGACTCCCATAAAAATTTTGGCTTCAAAAGCTTAGAAAAAATACATATGATGTACGTCCTAAGTTTGAACCCTAAATCTGGAATTTTCATATCAGAAAATCACTTTATGAAATTTACAAAAAACATCAAACATCATTGTATATCAATCAAAAATTCATCATTGAATAGCTTAGACAAATTATCATTCATGAAAAATGTTAGACATAGGCATCCTAACATTAACAAGCATGGAATAGAGCATTCATGATTGAGATTTCATGAAAATTAGTCTTTTTCAAGCAAAATTGGCATTCGGGCATTATAGCGACCTCTAAATTTGTTTAGAGTACTAACCTTGAGCTCAAATCGAGCGAAACCGTTGATGAAGGGTGATTGGGGGTTGTATCAACCCCCTTTGAATGTGAATCCCCCCCCCCCTCCTCTCTCTCTTTTTCTCTCTCTCACTCACGTTTCTCTCCCTCTCACCCCTTCCCCTCTCTCTGGTATGGAAAAGGATCCCTCCTCTCTCCTATTTATAATTTTTCACTCATTTTCTAGAAGATCATTCTTTCCTTTTCTTCTTTTTCTAGAAAATCTTTTTTCTCTCCCATTTTTCTTCTTTCCTTTCTTTTCTTCCTCTCTCATGTTTTTTCTTCTTCCTTTCTTTCCTTTTCTCATTCTTCTTCTAGAAAACCCCTTCTCTTTCACGTCCTCCCTCTCTCCCCCCCTCCTTTTTCTTCTCCAAGATCTTTTAGATTTCATCTCAACCCTAAAGCCCCCTCTTTCATGTCTTCCTCTCTCTCCCGCTTTCCTTTTCTTTTTCCAAGATCTTTTAGTACCCTGTTTAACATGATGTATTCTATATTTCACTATTGAAGAAATACACTAGAAATCCAACATAAGTTTTGACTGTGGATCTATCAGATTTGACAAAGGACCTGACGTTCAAAGTAGTGCCAACCGAGATAACTAGTCGGAAGGTGCAACATCTTCGCAATCGAGATATTTATTATGTCAAGGTCACCTAGAGAAGCCAAGATGTGAAAGAGATAATGTAGAAAGAGGAAAATGCTATGCGAAAATAATATCCTCACCTATTCGACTCGAAAGGTATGTATAAATTTTGAGGACAAAATTTATTTTTAAGGGAGATTTGTAAGACCCACACTCCACTAATCTGGGTTATTCTTGTCGTGTCAGGTCTTCCCATTATAATCGGCTGAAGTAAACCAAATGGATGAAAGAACCAAGGTGCCAGGTATAAACCTTATCTTCGTAGGTTTCTAGTGGGTAGAATTAGGTTATCGGATCCTCATGTTGGGCGACTGATCAGTCGACCGATCAAGCCCAGAATCTGTCTCTGAGATTAAGAAAGTTTCCTAATTTGAGGAGATCACTCTCCTAATTGAGAGAGGACTCTATATGGATACTTTTTCTCTATATAGAGGACGTCCCTCTAGCTTCTCTCAATCTTTTGGTTAATCTCAACCCTAGAACTGAAGGAAAGAAAAGAGAAAAAGGAGAAAAAAGCTTAAGGAAAGCAAGAAATCTTTACAGAAGAAGAAGTTATCATCAATTTCAAGCCCATTACATCAAAAAGCCAATGGTAAGTCTCCTATTTTGTAAAAATTTAAGACTTGATTTGGATTGGGATATCAATTACAGTATTGGCAGATCGAACCCAACATAGTGATTGTAATCATAGGATCTCCTATGTAAACTCCATAACAAACTATAAAAGTTAGGGTCTCTTTAAAGGACCAACCTTAAGGAATTAATAGCCATAGAATAACCCTAGGATGGATCCCATTGTTGAGCCGAATAATTGACTCAGAAAGATTTTGGACTGAAAGACAATCCTGGAATATGACTCAGGGATTGTCCAGTCCCTTAACTAGTTACTCTTGGGAAGTATGAAATGAATTGTCTGGATAATTCATCGATTAACCAATACAAGACTGGTAATTCGACTAGACAATGTCCGAAAGGCCTAAATTAGGGACCGAACAATGAAACAGAGTACAATAACTTGACAGAATGGAGTTTCTTATTTAATCTTATTAATTGTTTAGGTGTTCTACTAGTTCTATATAGTTTCTAAGGCTTTGGTAAGTAACACACATCATACAATAGGTGAGGAAACAAGATCTAAACTAATTG
This sequence comes from Protea cynaroides, assembly GCA_028583415.1. Classification (NCBI taxonomy): domain Eukaryota; kingdom Viridiplantae; phylum Streptophyta; class Magnoliopsida; order Proteales; family Proteaceae; genus Protea; species Protea cynaroides. Next base: position 21,817,019 of record CM053265.1, on the reverse strand, counting down.
GTTAATAATAAGCTACCATTTACTTTCTGTTAACTTGACTGATGTCATGTTTTGTATGTTTGTTTGTGCATCTCACATGTCATCCAATAAACTGCTATATATATCTTGTATATTTATTTATATTGTTTTCATGATATTGATGATGAGGATAGGCATGTGCTTGTGTGTGGTTGGTGTGTTGAATGGAGAGAAATTGTAGCATCGAACCATTCACCATACTAATATCATCGTATCGCCATTACTTCAGAGGAACTAGTACGTCATAGGGTATCAGGGGGGTGATCGCGGTGTGTAGCTGTAGCTCTGTCAATGGACCCTAGCTCTATCTCTGTGTCATATTGAAGGATGCTGGGGTAAGGTTTTGGATATAAATCTGATGACATCTAGGATTCGTTAAACATGAACTTAGTTTGCAAGCCCTTACCAGCAGGGGCATACATACTGGTCTGGGATAGAGTATTAGGGGGAGTGCTGGCAGTATGTGATCCATTAGATTATAGCTCTATCTTTATTCTGTAGTGGGTGATGTGGGGCGACAACGGTGTATAATCCGTTGGGCATGCTCACGGTCTCATGTATGGAGGTGTGGTGGCCGCCTATCCTTGCCATAGTACATTACAAACTTATACCAGACCAAATATGAATTGACATCATGCATATGTTTACTGCATTGTTTTGCTTACTCATTGAGGTAATTTGTGTACTCACCCTACGATATCATATTTATTTTAGTTGATGATGCAGGTACAACTGTCGAAGACTATGTCAATGCATCATTGTATGGACACGTGGTGGCTTTTGACGTATAAGCGATGGTGGACGAGCATGACTCCTCATGCGAGTATTTTCACTGTGTTTACACCTAGGGTTATATTTTCGTATTTGGTTTATGGGATTTGTAATAGATATTTAAACTATGTTTTGGTTTATATATGATAATTGGTTTATATAGTATTTATCATTAGACACTCAGCTCATTAATACATACTTTCACTTATTATTTATTATCTTTGATTGTGTTGTGGATATGTATGGTTTGATTATTGGCATGGTCCTATGTGATCCTGGCTTAAACCGTTGGTTCATATGATGATTCATTCACACTTCTAGTTCATCAAGAATTGGGGTGTGACATTCATCACTCATGGTCATATGACTTGTGCTTTAGTGAGGGGAAATACTAAAAGAGGGAAGGTTTGGGTGCTCAGGGGAGGAGTCACAAGCATATGTTCAGGGGGGAGCCACGAGCATAGTCTAGGGGGGATAAGGTTCGGATAGATCCTCACTAGGGTACGGGCAGACCATGGTAGCATACACACTTGAATGCCACACACTTTACTTATTTATTTTAATTGCATCAATGTAATGTTGTGATAGGATTGCACTGATACTGGACTTCTCGCTAAGCTAGGATGGGAGCTCATCCCTCGAAATTGAATTCTTTTTTCAGCTTTTGGCGTAGGTACCTTTTTTGCTACTGCTCAGATGGAGTCTATTGTAGTAGAGGACACCACTCTTGGCGTAAAGGTTGGAATATTGCTCTGATGTTGGATATTTAGAAGGCTTTTGATTCTCTTGACTGGGACTTTCTCTTTGATGTGATGCGTAGGGCCAATGTCTCTAAAGTCATGAATGCTAGGTTTTATGAAATCTTAAAAGCAGCTCGGCTATTTGTTCTTTTCAATGGTGATCTAGTGGGATTTTTTGGTGTGGGTCGCTACCTAAGGCAAGGGGATCCCCTATCTCCTTTGCTATTTATTCTTGTTGAAGATGTTCTTTGTAGGAGCTTGCATCTTCTTAGAAAGAAGGGGTTGACAACCTCTCTTTGGAGCTCTCAGAACATGGATGTTCTTATGCATCTTCTATTTGCAAATGACATACTTATTTTCATGATTGCTGAACTCAGAGGTGTTGTGAAATTGAAGGGATTTCTGGATAGCTGCCAAGCCTATTCTGGCTAGCTTCTTAATCTCTCAAAGAGTAAAGTTTACTTCAATGACCTCCCTGTAACTTGAAAATCTTTGATCATCTCCATTTTGGGTTTTGCAGAAAGAAATTTTCCTACTAAATACCTTGGGGTGGAAATATTCAAAGATCATGTTCGAAAGGATAATCTCCTGCCTTTAATGGGATAAATTCAAATAGAAATTCTTTGCTTGGAATGGGCGCCTTTTATTGCTGGTAGGTAGAGTTAATTTGGTACACTCTGTGCTCTGTGGTGTTCTTATTCACAACTTCTCAATTTATTATTGGCCTGCATCGCTGGTTAAACTTCTAGAAAGGTGGATGAGTAATTTTATCTGATCTAGAGATCCGGATAAATGCAAAGCAATTGTAATTAAATGGTCAGCTACTTGCAAACCCAAGAATAAATGGGTATTAGGCTTCTTTTTTTTCGTGAAAGGTATTAGGCATTTGATGTATTCGTGATGTGAACATTTCCTTGCTTTCTAAGTAGTGTTGCCATGTAAACACTTCTAAGTCCACTCTGCTCGATACATGTGAGATCATCTTACCTATCTGGTGATGCCTCTTTCCAATCATGTGCTTACACCTCAGCAGCATGGATGGGTACATAAAAAAGATTTGGGACTAGGTATGGGTGCATGTTTTACCCTGACAATCGGAACCCGCCCAGGCCCGCCCTGAACCATGGCAGGGTTGAACCCGGCCCAAACCCTGACAGGGCTGGGTTAGGGTTCAATTTTATATGAACCCTGGCAGGGTTGGGCTGGGTTAGGGTTGACCCCCTAGGTTGAACCCAGCCCAACCCGACCCTGTATATATTTGAATATATTTATAAATATATGTATGATTTGTATTTGTTCCTCGTTAAACATTTAAACTGATTTGGTTTGTATTTGTTAGGTTCTTAAAAGAATATCATAGGTTGTTTGTATTTGTCATATGTTTTAAGTTGTAATTGTTATTTGATAATTTGTTGTATGTTTAGGGTCAATCAGGGTCAATATCAGGGTCAATCTAACCCTGGATCAGGGTTAATCAGGGTTGACCCGGCCCAACCCGGCCCTGTCAAGGTCAATCAGGGCAGGTTAGGGTTAGGCCCAACCGCTGTCAAGGTCAGGGTTAGGGTTGTACATTTTTTGACCCTGGCAGGGTTGGGTTGGGTTAGGGTTAAGTTTCAATAGTCAGGGTTGGGATTAGGGTTTTGAAAAACCCGACCCTATTGTAGCCCTAGGACTAGGTGGCTGAGAACAAGAAGTGGATAATCGGCAATGGTACAAAGATTAATTTCTGGAGAGATCAGTGGCTAGATGATTGCTCAATCATGAATGCATCGGAGTTAAGGAGTGAGTTTTTTAAAAAAAATGCATCTAGCCTTCTCAGAATTCTTTATTAATAGAGAGTGGGTTTCCAAGGAAGTCTTTGCTTTTGCAAAAGAAATTCTTTAGCAAAGGCCTTCGAAGGATGAACTAATTTGGGCGGTCCCAATCTCTGGTGAATTATTAGTCAAATCGGCTTGGTCGGCATTGCAAGATTGCAACCCTACGCCGATGTGGGCTGCTTTAGTATGGGATAAAGCTCTAACTCCTCGAGAATCTCTTTTTGCGTCGAGATGGTGCAATTCAGCTCTCCCCACGGATGACAAGGTGTCGAGGTGTCAAATCCCATTAGTTTCCAGGTGCTTCTTATGTTACAAATCTGTTGAAACTTTTCTGCATATTTTTCTTAGATGTGAGGTTGCAAAGGCTACTTGGAGGAACTTTTTAGCTTTCTTCAACCTTAACTAGAGGCGATTTGATTCTATTGAGCTTTTGTTTTCTTGGTGGAAGCGTAAATGCTCTGTTGTTGTCATGAAGAATATCTGGTTGCCAAGCATATTTATTGTTACTCGTAGGCTGTGGTTAGGGTGAAATCATGCTTGCTATGAGGGTGAAAGGCAATTAATGTCTAGAATTTGCAATATATTGTGAAGGATATGCAAGATCTATCTATACTGTTGCCTTGTTCAATATCTTCCCTTTCAAAATGGGTCTTTGTTAACCGATTCAAGTTACACTATCGGCCTTCAACAGTAAGATCCATTCTTAAGCCACAATAGGTTAAGCCATTTGGTAATTGGGTTAAGAGATATGTGGATTGATGTTCTTTGGGAACCCAGGATGATTGGGGGTTGATGGAGTGTTTCATGATTCCTCGAGTGTTGTCACCTCAGTTTTTTTAGTGTTTCTAGGAATTACATAAAACTACATTGTAGAGTTCAACGCGATTTTGCTTGGATTTTGTAGAGCCATGGAGCTAAATTACTCCAACCTTTGGATTGAATGTGATTTTGCTCCAGTTGTTGAAGGTCTACTAAGGATTGCTATTTTGTGGCAATGCATGCAGCAGTGGGATTGTCTGGCTTCTAATATTGGTGGAATTCAGTGGCATATTACAAACTATTTTCGTGAAATTAATATTATGGCTGACAAACTTGCTAGGTTATCAGCTCGTTCCCAAATATATTGTCATGAGATTTCGTGTCCTTATGTTCTTAGTGAGGTTCTTAGGGTTGCTTGTGTGCGACCAAGGTTCTGTTTTTCTAAAAGGTTAGGTCGGTAGGATCTTAGCTTTTTTTTTTTTTTTTTTTTTGGTTTTTTTTTACTTCTTATTTTAATTTTAATGGAAACGTCAGAATTTAGTGGGAAAAAAAAAAGAGAGACTGTCCTGGGAAAACTTGGAGATTCGGTGTTTCTTTTCCTTTTTGCTTTATTCTATCCCCATTAAGTAACAATCACTAGATCAGGCATATGCCATGTGTCAAGCATTGAGCGGCAACTGGCACCTCTCCTGCCAAGGCTTTGGCAGGATGGGAGTCGAATTCTTGACTACAGTATTTTTGAAAAAAACCATGGAATCTGCAGGCTGATAGTGATCCCCAGAAATAAAATCTTTTCCTGTCGTCAATTAGTCAGTTATTTATTGGACGGATTGGGATGCATCCGTTTGTATGCTTAGCATTGCAACCAGTTTGATGGACTGCTGGTGTAACTGGACAACAGGAGATAATCCAGGTCTGTGATCGCCTCCCTCTTTATTGTATTTTTAATCTTTGAGAAGCTATAATCCAATAATGAATCTCATAGTCGAACCCATCAACATGAATCCAAAGGAAAAGAAAGTATCATCTATTTAATTGCAAAAATCGTCAACGAACTGTACATTACAGAACAAATTATGGGAGCAAAATTCTCTCAAGGGCCTCAAAGCCCGAAATTCTGTTAGACTGAGACTGACCCATGTACCAAATCAACGATCTCAATCTATTTTCCGGAGTCCAAAAACACACAAAACATTCATAGGTCAGACGGAGGAAGCTTGTAATAATGGATTAGGGTGGGCTGAGCAAAATGAATTGCTGCACCAAGTTAGCTGCTGAACTGGTTGCATTGATTACTATGGCTCTGCCAGACGAGGCCGGCGGCCTTCATCTTTCCCCTCTTCAGCGACGGCCTCCCTGAATGCCTCCTTGGTAGGAGGCTCCTTTCTCCATTCATCGACCTTCAACTGCTGCTCGATTATTCTGAATGTTAGAGAAGAGGGCAGTAAAAGAATGAGCCAACCCTATCACTATCCCTGCCTTCACCCTTCCTCTCTTCGGAATCGACCGTCCTGAATGTCTCTTTGCTGGAAAGTTCAGTCCGTTCATCGTCGTTCTCCCACCAGCAGCCATCTTCTTGTCTCTTCGGATCTTCTTTATTTTTCTTCTTGGGGCTGATTAATGTGATACCGTTGCGACTTGTGAGGAAGTGGAAGAGAACAAGCCCACTCTTATATAGAGACGGTCCAGGATAGGTGACCCAATAATAACATCATTTTAAAATATCAACTTGCAACCATTTGGAGCTTTGGTGATCAATTGTACTAATTAATCTTTTGAAGCCATACATGCACCTAGTGTATTTATTATATGTCATAATAATATACTTCATATTTATCACGTGGTGATTTGAAGTTTTGTTGGGTTCTGTGAGTTGGCACGAGTTGCTTTGTTAGATTCCCTCCTTTATCTTTTACTTCGTCCATCCAGTGCTCCAGTGCCTTCTCACCATTCAATTGTCCCATTTAAATTTCTGATAGGATTTCCGGATACCTCCTCCACCACTGTGACTTGTTCAGTAACTGACCAACCTTTTTAGACTGCTTAATAGCTAAGGTTGTAGAACACCGAGTTCAACTACGAATCGGCCCAGTGGTCCTGTCTTCCATATTTTTGTCAATCGTATTAGAATCAGCCCTTGTAACTCTTGTTGATTTAGTTGCTGCATGAGATTGACCCTTGCTGACCACAATCCGGATCGTCCTTCTTATCAGTTCCCTCAAACACTGTTTATAGCTCATGCCTTGTGACCGTTGCCAGTCCTATACCACTTGATCAAAGTAAGCCAAGTTCAATGAATGGAATTCTGTTTTTAAAATTTAATTAATTATAAAGCTTAGATTATTATAGTTGTAGTTATCAGTTAGTGTCCCATCTTGGTCGATTATATATCACACTCTGTCCCCATTCTCCACTCTCCACTCACCACTCTCCAATCGCCACTCGCCACTCGCCACTCTCTACCAACAAATCAAATTAATAATTATAAATCACAAAGCTGAACCCCAATTATGCAACGCACCGAGGAAAGTTGAAAGCACACTCCAGCTACCATTCTACTATTCTACTATACAACGTGAAGATATTGTTTCACACAACTTTTTGGATTTAGAAGTGAATATTCGCATCCAAATAGATCCTTCCAGATTGGAGAAAGAGGTTAGATCTATTGACATTTCACATCGGTTAGAGAGTGGAATTTGGTCTCTTTATACATTTGTAAGCGCTTTCATCTAATAGTTCAAACTTCTGAATTTAAATTTTACATGCATGGTACTGTAGCTTGGATTCAATCCAATCGCTGTGCATCCTTTCACGTGTAGACCAATGGTAGAATTGAAATCTGTTTTGATACCTAATAAATACTCTCCTAACATTACACTATGGATAGAAAAGAGGTTGAGAATCTTCAATCTAGAATCAGTAGCAGATTTAAAAATAAAAGGCTTCAGTTTAGGGTTTCTGTAACGCATTTTCTTGTTGGTAAGAGAAAAAGAAAGCGTTGGAGTTCAAGGATCAAACCTTCACCCCATCCAAAACTCAATCTACGGCAGAATCCAATCGTCCATAGGCACAACACTTAAGGCAAGGGCTGTGATCGACACTGATCCGGCAGAACAACTCAAAAGATAAAGTGATCTACGACCACAAAACAAACTGATCGTACCTTACTTAGCCATACTACCTGTCCTCTGTCTGATTCTCTCTATTTCTTTTTTATAATCAAATCAAAAGAAGATCCTTAGCCCCTCTTCATTCTCTACATGGATCTTTGCCCACATGGAAGTGGGGCAGAGATGGAAGAGATCGAACATGCGAATAAGAAGGATTGAATCGCCTTTTTGATCATTTTGATAGAGGGGGATGGAGAAAGTGGGCAAAACAGACTCACATTTCCCAACAAGCAACGGATGAGCCCCTATTTGAGTAAGGCTGATTGTAGACCAAAGAAGCAAGGGTGCTCGTAGATCAGCTCACAAACCTATTACTAAGATCCGTTAGCATGCTTTGACGCATTAGCACGCCCTTTTATAGCTGGGGCGTTAGCGCTTTTCATGCTGCGTTAGTGCAACGGTGCTCTACCATCAGCTCGACCACAGGCTGGTTGTAAATCAGGGGGTCGTAGAGCAACTCGACCACCGGGAGAGAGTGGTCTATGATCAACTAGCTCTTTATTTGCTTGGTTGCTGGGTTCCTTTTTCGAAGAAGTTGCGAAGATACTAATTCCCTTCATGGGGGAATCATTTTATTTCACAGAAAAGTGTGATTATTGACACACCCCAATTTTGGCTAAATCAGAAATGTGTGAATTACCACTAAACCAATGGTTCACACTAGGATCTCAATAAGACCGTGTCCACTTACACAAACCATTGCACATAACCATAATCAGAATATAAATGGATACAGCAGAAGCCTTTAATATAAATGAATTGAGTATTTTATTGATACTTAAATAAATTATCCAAGTTATTCAGATACCAAAACATAAGCTTATAAACTATTACATTGTCTTATAAGTCAAAGCAAAGTAAAATAAAATATCCAAGAATCTCCTAGAGGCACACGCAGTAAGGGCACTCGCATGATACGTCATGCTCGTCCTCCCCTGCTTGCACATCCAGAGCAGCAACAGTTCCATACACTAGAGCAACAACGAAGTCCTCCATCGTATAACCTGCATCAACATCTAAAAATGATGTATACACAAGGGTGATCTCATAACTTAGCTTAATAAGAAAATTAGACAACGCAACAAGCAATATGCATGACTAACATTCACATTTGGTCTGGTATTCTTGCATATAGTTATGATAAGGATAGATTGTATTCCACACCTCCATGCACGAGAGTGTGAGCACGCCTAACAGTCAGGCTTCGATTCACACTACTGTTGTCGCCCAACATCACTCACTCCAATATAGATATAGAGCTAGAGTCTGGTGGGCAGAAAGCTCCTCCATCCCACGTTCTCCCCCTAATACCCTCTACCATACCAATATCTATACCCCTATTGGCAAGGGTTTGCAAGTGGGTTCATCACTAACCATTCCTATATGTCATCATAGTAAGCCCTATCCCAGCACAGCTCCCTATGACATAGAGATAGAACTCGAGTTTGGTGGCTAGGCTGGAGACCACAATGCCACGTCCTCCCCTTGATACCCTACCCGCACCAAGCATGCTAAGATAGTAGTGATATGAAAAGGTTCTAGTGTGAGGAATGATCCAAGACCCCAGGCCTTTTCTATTCCACGCACCAACGAAAATATTTACATGCCTTACAATTACATCCTAGCATAGCGAGTATGCATGAACAGAATATAATAATTGAAAGTAAAGATGACATGTGAATATGCACAAGCAACACTCCATGGAACAAAAGTAGTTATTAGCAACAGTTTACTATTATTAGTTAATTAGGGTTTAGGTCTGATTCCCTTACCTGATGCTTGATTGTTAGCTTGCTCTGTGTCACAGAGTCCAACCTCGCTATCACAAGGTTCTATATGATGTTAGGTTTTAGTTAGAATTAGTTCCATAGATTTTACATTGATCGAAAATCAACTGGAGTTAAAAACACCCCATACAGTGTATACCAGTCGAAGGTACCGGTCGCGACACTATGGGGGATGGTGCGACAAGTATGGTCGACCGGTCCCCCCTTGGTCGGTTTTCGAGAGATACTGATTGTTGTACCACTCACATGTGGTGCGACTGGTATGGTCAACCGGTGTGGTCTCATAAGACCACCAACTTGGTGCTTTATCTCCATCAGTCTTCCAACTTCGTCTTCAGGGGTCCTCCTATGCATTCTAGGCTTAAGCAATGTATTGGGTATGTGTATGTTCCATTAAAGTCCTAGTTTCGACAATCCTTGGTTTAGAATTCAAATCTAGGGTTTATCAACCAACTTAAAGTTTATCGATGAATTAGGATTTTGGATCAATACCTAGCCTTGCATCGTTTTGATCACCACTTTAAAACAACCTATGCTAGAGAGAGGTACAGGCACTTACCGTTGGCTTGCAAACTATGGTGTTCTTCATCCAACAGAATCTCCTCTTCTACCTTTTTCAACTCTTTTCTCCTCTTCAGATCTCCTTCGCCTATCTAGGGATTTGTGAGAATCAATCAAAGAGGTTTAAGGAGGTTTAGGGAAGTTTTCTACATTAAAAAAGTCTATAAGATTGAGATTTGGCAAGCGGGGCCCATAGAGATCTTTTTTCGGATCTGACTAGTCTGCCCATACAAACATACTGATCGATCGGTATAGTAGACTGGCATGTAAAACCAAATATAACAAATATTGCATTTATTTATCCATTCTAGTACCTGATTGTCATCCGCTTATCCCATATGGTCTAGTTATGATTGGAAGACCTGTCGCGATATGAAATAGAGGTTTAGATCAGGTTCATGGAGTGCAGGTCTTACAACTCCCCCACCCTGAAAAGAAATTTCATCCCTTTCGGCCTCAAAATTTGCACGTACCTTCTTGTCAAAAAGGTTAGGATACTCCTTTCACAACACGTTCTCCTCCTCCCAAGTGATTTCTTCTACATCTTGGCTTTTCCAATGTGGTTTGACATAATGGATATCCTTGTTTCGGAGGTGTTGTATCTTTCAGCTTGTGAACATCATGGGTACCACCTCAAATGTCTAATCCTCTATCAATTATGAGGGGTCTGCTGTCAAGATGTGTGATAGATCCCTGACATACTTCTTCAGTAGTGAAACATGAAACACATCATGAACGCTTGACATGGATGGTGGCAGGGCCAGTTGATACACCACATTACCATGTCTGGTCAGTATCTCGTATGGTCCCACATATCTGAGGCATAGCTTCTCTTTTTACCAAACCGTTTCAGACCTTGCATAGGTGATATCTTCAAAAATATCTTATCTTCCACTGTAAACTCCAGGTCTCAATGTATGTTATCTGGGTAATGCTTTTGTCGAACTTAGGCTGTCTTTACATGTTCTTTAATTTGATCAATCGCTTGACAAGTTTTTTCTACGAACTCCGGTCCTATGATCCTTCTCTCTCGCACCTTGTTCCATAATAGAGGTGTACGACATTTCTTCCCATAGAATGCCTCATATGGAGTCATCTGGATTGTAGCCTGATAACTGTTGTTATAAGCAAACTCAATGAGCAATAGTTTCTCATCCCAAGCTCCCTTGAAATCTATGGCACGCATTCAGAGCATATCCTCCAAGATTTGGATAGTTCTCTTTGACTGCCCATTTTTCTGAGGATAGAAGACTATACTAAACTTCAGCTTGGTTTCCAAGACTTTCTGTAATCCTTCCCAGAACTTGGACGTAAAGCGGGGATCACTGTCAGATAGTATGCTTTCCAACACCCCGTAAAGTCTGACTATATTATCTACATATAGCTTAGACAAATTATCCATGGTGTACTGAGGTCTGATAGTGATGAAGTGTGCTGTCTTGGTAAGTTGATTGACTATTATCCAAACTGCATCCACTGACCTTGGTGTCAAGGGTAGGCCAGTGATGAAATCCATTGTGATAAAATCCCACTTCCATGTTGGTTTCGATAGTAGTCGTAACAACCCAGTTGGTCTTTGTCTTTTTACTTTTACTTACTGGTAATTTAGACATTGAAATACGAATCGAGCCACATCTGCTTCATACCCCTCCATCAATACAATCTCTTTAAATCATGGTATATCTTAATGCTTCCTGGATGAACAGTATATGGGGTATAATGGGCTTTTATCATAATTTTATCTCTGATGTTTGAGTTCTCACTCTCAAGTATACATAATCATTTGCGATACCTGAGTACCTTGTCTGCATCTAAGGTGACGCCAAGTGTTGCTTTTACCCTTCTCTAGATCTTCTTACACAGTCCTAAGGTACAGATCCTATAGGATTGCTGCTTTTACCTCATCTATCAGATCTGGTGAGATCTTCAAGGCTACAAACATTGTGAATCAGGCCTTGCTCCACTGGATCTTCTGCTAACTCTAGTATATGCAGTTCTTCATTCTCTATTGAGCCAAAGGCTATAGAACACAGTACGGCATTTATACTAAGTCCTACCTTAGGTTTCAAGGCCCACTTTCTACTTAAGGCATCAGCCACAATGTTTGCCTTACCCGAATGGTACTGGATGTCACAGTCATAGTCCTTCAGTAGTTCCAACCACCTTCTTTGCCTCATATTCAGGTCCTTTTGAGTGAAAAGGTAAGTCAGGCTCTTGTGGTCGGACTTGATTTGAAACTTTTTACCATACAAATAATGCCTCCATGTTTTTATTGTGTGAATGATTGCTGCTAATTTTAGATCATGCGTAGGATATTTCTTTTCATGCTCCTTCAATTATCTTGATGAGTAAGCGATCACCTGTTCTCCTTGCATCAATACACATCCAAGTCCCAGCCCTGTTGCTTCTGTATATAGAGTGAATGACAGGCCTAGTGTTGGAATAGTCAAGATAGGTGTAGAGACTAGCCTTGACTTTAAAGTTTGAAAGCACTTCTCATAATCATCCGTCCATATGAATTTCTCTCCCTTCTTGGTTAGCCTAGTGAGTGGAACGACAATCCTTGAGTAGTCTTCCATAAATATTCTATAGTAACCAACCAATCCAAGGAAGCTACGAATCTCAGCAACTGACTTTGGTGCTTTCTATCCTACTAAAGCTGTAATCTTACTTGGATCTACCTTGATACCGTCTGCAGATACTATGTTACCCAAGAAAACCACTTTCGTTAGCTAAAATTTACACTTCTTGAACTTGGCATATAGCTTCTCCCTTCTTAGTCATTCTAGGGCTACTCTCAAGTGTGTTGCATTAGTAACCTCATCCTTTAAGTAGACCAGTATGTCATCAATGAATTCAACCGAGGTGCCCCACATGTCATGGAACACTCGGTTCATCTAGTTCCATGAACGATGCTGGGGCATTGGTCAATCCGAACGACATCACACGGAACTCATAATGCCCATATCTCGTCCTAAAAGTAGTCTTTGAAATATCTCCAGCCTTCATCTTTAGTTGGTGATACCCAGATCTAAGATCAATCTTTGAGAAACTATTTGCACCTTACAACTGATCAAATAGATCATCAATCTTAGGCAAAGGGTATCTGTTCTTGATGGTTAACGTGTTTAACACTCGGTAGTCGATACATAGTCGTACACTACCATCATTCTTCTTTATGAACAATACAGGTGCTCCCCACGACGATTTGCTTGGTCTTATGAAACCCTTATCTAGCAGTTCCTATAATTGGGTCTTCAACTCTTTTAGTTCTATAGGGGTCATCCTATAGGGTGCTTTAGACACTGGCGTCAATCCTAGCATAAGGTCTATCATGAACTTTGTAGCCCTGTCTGGAGGTAGTCCAGGTAGATCTTCTGGAAATACATCGAGGAACTCTCGTACCACCTCTAGATCTTCCATCTTTGGTACCTTGGTAGCGACATCGACCACCGACACTAGGTATCCAACTCCTCGCTTCTCTAGGCATCTCTTAGCTTTTAGGGCAGAGAGGATAAGCTTCTGCTTCCTAGGTAACTTAGTTCCTGTGAAGCTAAACTCCTTTCCACTATGATCCTTGAAAGCAAGTTTTTTCTCGGCTCATAACAAACTAGCCGAATGCTGGCCTAACCAATCCATCCCCAAGATGACGTCAAAGTCTGCCATCTTGAGTTGAACTAGATTTGCTTCTAAGTTTAGCCCATCAATGTGAACTGGGCACGGCCCATAGCATTCCCTCAAAACCACTTCTACTCCCAATGGAGAACAAACTATCAAGCTCAGAGTTGGCTTGACAGGTAACTCTAGTTTCTTCCCAAAAGATATAAAAACAAAGGAGTGTGTAGTCCCAGAGTTAAAGTGGACTCTAGCGGATACATCAGCTATATCAACTATTCCTGAAATTTAATTATCCCTTAGTCTACATGCTCATACACAGTAATACAGTAAATAAATAATAATGGATGAAATCATACCCACAACCACATCAAGTGATTCGGCTGCTTCCTCCATAGTGACTGCAAATACCAAGACCTCGAGTTCATCGTAAGTGACAAAGTGTTCTTGAAGATATCACTTATGCCTGGTTTGAAGCGGTTAGGCAATAAGGGAAAGTTGTGCCTTATATATGTTTTGAACCTTATAAAATTTTGGAGAGACGTGAAAAAGTTGCATATCAACTAGCATTATTGCCATCCATGTCTAATGTGCACGATGTATTTCGCGTGTCTCTATTGAAGAAGTACATTGGAGATCCATCACATGTAATGATGGCGGATCCACCGGATTAGATAGAAGACTTAACTTTTAAAGTGGTACCAACCTAGATCACCAGTTGGAAGATATAACATCTTTGGAGCCGGGATATTTATTATGTGAAGGTAACCTGGTAAAGCCAAGACGTGGAAGAGGTTGCATGGGAAGAGAAAAATGCAATGCGGAAGCAATATTCCCACCTATTCAACTAGGAAGGTACATCTAAATTTTAGAGACGAAATTTCTTTTGAGGATGGAGGAGTTGTAAGATCCCTACGCATGCAAATTTCGAGGACAAAATTACTATTAAGGGTAATGGAGTTGTAAGACCAGTACGCTACGAACCCGGTCTAACTTTACGTTCTCATGTCCCGATGGCTCAAGTGAACCAATTGAATAAAGAAACCACAAGATGAGCAATAAGTCAAATTTAGTTGGTGTGGTTGACTACTTAAGTTTGTGTGGAAGCAACCAGTTAAAAATCAAAAACCAGTAAATTTTGGACGTAACGGTGGTATTTTTTAGGGGTACGATCGCACGTATGGTTGACCATATTGAGACCGTACAACGTATGGTCGACTCTTTTGAAAACATATGGTCGACGGATTATGTGACAGCACGATCGACCCTATGAATCCAGAACTGACTCTGTGTTTAGGAAACTTTCCTAATTTGAAAGGAGCACTTTTCTAATTGAAAGAGGACTCTATATGGAGGTTTTTCTCTATATAAACGGCATCCCTTAGCCTCTCTCACTCTTTTAGAACCCAAATTGAAACTCTAAACCTAAGAGAGAAAGAGAGAGAGGAAGAAAAGGAGAAAGAGATTTGGGAAAGAAGGCTAAAATAAAGGTTTTGCAGAGAAGAGTTCTATCTCTCTACAGCAAGCTTAAGGTATGGACTTGACTCTATAGGGTAGATTAGATAGAATTGGTTCTTTTCAAATTGATATATGGAACCTAATACAATGATTCGATTATAGGTTTTCTATGAAAAACCATAGAGAGTAGGGTAGGGATAATTGATAAGGATAAACTCTGATTAAAGGTCATAGGATGATTTTAGGATGAATCTCATTGATGAGCCAAGAGGAGGAACTCATATGAGAAGTAAAAATTAACCTGACTACATATGATCACAGCTATAGTCGACCATAGGATGACCAGAGTATCGACCATAGCCATTCAAAAATAATTCAGGAAAGGTATGGTCACAGGTATGCTCGCATATAGTGCGACCATAGGGTATCGACTGTACGTCGTACAGTTGCATATATTGCGACCATAGGATCGACCATAGGGTATCGACCATATGATAACAACAAGTATATTTTGAAACCAGATATGGTTTTTGACTATCGTAACTTGGTAAACTTGAACCCTAACTTAAATGCATTAATTGTTTAGCTTCCCAATAGATTCAAAGTGTCTTTCAAAGCTTGGGAGAGGAACAAATATCAATCAAAGGTGAGAAAATAAGACCTAAACTACTTGGATAATAACAAACTGTTTTACTTTATTTGTCTAATGCAACGAATGTTTCTATGCTTGTATGCTTGTAATGTGCATATCACATGTCATCCAATATTTTTGTTATTACTGCTCATGTATATTTATTTATTTCTATTTATAACATGATGATGATGCTAGGAATAGGCATGTGATTGTGTGTGTGGTTAGTGTGCTTAATGCTAGTGGAGCATCAGGGGGAGGACATGGCATTGTGGTTCAACCTGATCACCAGACTCTAGCTCTATCTCTACACAAGTCTTGCCCACTGACATCGTCATATTGCCATTACCTTAGCAGAACTATTACGTCGTAGGACATCATGGTAGGTGGTCTCGTACCGTGTGGTCTTTGATTCTACCGGCGGGCCTTAGCTCTATCTCTATGGATGTATTGATGGATGCTAAGGTGAGGCCTTGGATACACGGGATGGCATTAGAATTGGTTAGTTGCGAGTCCCGTTTACAAGCCCTAGCCAATAGGGGCTTACATATTGGTATGGGTAGGACATCAGGGGAAGTGTTGGCGGTGTGTGATCCGAACACTTTAGCACTATCTCTATTCCATGGTGGAGTGGATGTGTACGACAATAGTGTTTGATCCATTGAGTGGGCTTATACACCCATGTATAGAGGTGCGGTGGCCTCCAAACCTTTCTATAGCACATTACAAACTTTAAAATCAGACCAAAGATATAAATTGAATGCATGCATATGTTTGTTGTATTGTTTTGTTTACTTACTGAGCTCATGTTGGAGAGCTGACCCTCGCACGAGTAATTCTTTTTAGTTTCTGATGTTGCAGATGTTACTGTTGAAGACTACATGGATACATCAACGTATGGACATGTGACGGCTATAGATGTGCAAGCTGTGGAGGACAAGTAAGACTCATCAAGCAAGTGTTTCCACCGTGATTACACTAAGTATTTTATTTCTGTATTTTGATACTTGTAATATATATTAATTTTGTTTTGGTTACTTGGAGATAACTGAATTATTTAATTATTTATCATGTTAGACCTCAATTCATTATTAATAAGACTTCTGCTATTTACTTTATTATCTCTGATTAATGTGGAATGTATTTTGGTTTAACATGGTTGGCACAGCCTATACAAGATCCTAGTTTGAACCGTTGGTTCTCATGACAGTTCATCACACCATTAGTTAGTCTAGAATTGGGGTGTGACATGCCCTTTCTGGGTACCCTTAGATGTAAGTATGTCATTTCATTCCAACAGCTCAGATCATCAGATCCTAATCTGATGGTTTAGATCACACCACTTACCAAAGGATCTGTTCTATTGAATAGATGCACTTCTACAATATAACGGTTTCAATTATTTGAATCTAATCTGACTGTTGAGATCGCATCTTTTTCCAAAGGATATGTTCCATTGAATGGATGTGTCCTTATAATCTTAACGGCTTGGATTGATTGATCTTAATCCAAGCGTTCAGATCAAACCCCTTTGGTAAGAGTGTGTCCCTTTGAATAATTATATTTATTAGCTAATTAATCCGGTTTGGTTTGGGTCATGGAATGAACCGCATCCGACCCAACATAAACAAAAAATAACTCAACTCTAAAAAATATATATTGAGTTGACCCACCCCCACACTGGCACCGCGCCACGACACGACCGGCTCGGCTCGGTTAGGCTCGTTATGCGCGCGTGTGTGAAAAGCAATCCGGAGTCGACCTAAATACAAGGGAGGAGGGAAACTTCCCTCTAAATTACTCTATCCCATATAGTTCTCAAAAGTATATATATATAAGGTACCTTACAACCTCTTTCACTTCCCATGTGGGACAAGAAAGAAACCAACCATACTTGTGTCATCTTGAGGTCTTGGGATCTAACCTCACTAGCTCCACCTCACTACCCTTTCAAACCACATATTATAAAAAGAAAAAAAGCAAAATAACTTTATTTTAAAACTTTACTTTCTACTATAAAAATAATATTACAAAAGAAAATTATAATTAAATTACAACAATGTAAAATTTAAATTCAAAAGCTTGAATTATTGGATGAAATCGCTTACTAATATACAAAGCGACCAAACTCCACTCTCTAATCGATGTGAGATGTCAGATTGACCTAACCTCTTTCACCAATCTGGAAGGATCTATGTGGATGCGAATATTCACTTCCAAATCCAAAAAGTTTTGTGAAACAATATCTTCACGTTGTATAGTAGAATAGTAGAATAGTCGAATAGTAGAATGGCAGCTGGAGTGTGCTTTCAACTTTCCTTTCAACTTTCCTCAGTGCGTTGCATAATTGGGGTTCAGCTTTGTGATTTATAATTATTAATTTAATTCGTTGGTAGAGAGTGGAAAGTGGCGAGTGGAGAATGAGGACAGAGTGTGAGGTATAATCGACCAAGATGGGACACTAACTGATAACTACAACCATAATAATCTAAGCTTTATAATTAATTAAATTTTAAAAACAGAATTCCTTTCATTGAACTTGGCTTACTTTGATCAAGTGGTATGTGACTGGTAACGGTCACAATGCATGAGCTATAAACAGTGTTTGAGGGAACAGATAAGATTGACGATCCGGATTGTGGTCAGCTAGGGTCAGTCTCATATAGCAACTGAATCAACAAGAGTTACAAGGGTTGATTCTCATACGATTGACAAAAATATGGAAGACAGGACCTCTGGACCGATTCTTCTTCCTCACTTGAGAGTCACTTTTTACATTTTGTTGGCAACTTGCAACTTGCAACTTGCAACTTCCAACTTTGTTCATTGAGTTGCAACTTAGCTTTATGGCTACTATAATTGAAGTGAAAGAGAACCATATCATTGAACCCCACTCCCCACTCAGCAGTTGGACCAACGTCAAAAAGATCCAGGTTCAATGTACTTACATTCTCTCAACAATATTTTACTTCCATACGGAGGGATGGAGAATCTCAACGCTTTACTAACATTTTGATGTCTAATATTTTATTTCATTGGCATGTTTTTTGTTATGATCAAGACCATTCCTTATCCACCACCACGATATGGGATAGGCTGATTACATGTAAATCTGTTATAGAGGTTGTTAGAAGGTTATATACTTGTAGGGTTGTTAGGAGGTCGTTAGAAAATTATAACAATAGGGGAATCGTATTGAATCGGCTAACAAGGTTGCATGCCTTTGGCTATACAAATGAATGGTGATGAATAGAAAAGATACTGCTCGTACCATTTCCATAGTGAGATATTTTTTCCATTTTTCATAGTGAAGTGTTTGCTTGTGAAATCATTTTCTTTTATTAAAAATTGACTTCATTTGAAAAGGAAAATGACTATTTTTGCCCAGTGGTACCACATTTGATATTGTTGTTATAATAGAGGCAGAAGCACGATGGAATCGAACAATGTATGTAATTTTGACAGGATCCGTCAATCTAAGTAATTGGGTATTTGAGTCAACCAAACAAAAATTACAAGTAAGTTTAGGATTACCAAGAGCACACAAGTGGCACACTCCTCCAAAAGAATATAGCACAAGTTCACAATCAATGAAAAACACCAATGGCCAAAATCCGTAGCTCTAATAGCAAGAAGATTGCCCCCCTCTCTCTCTCTCTCTCTCTCTCTCTTAATTTCCAAAGTTTATTTTAAAAGTACATAAAGTTAACAAAGTTACTTTAGGATGAGGACTCAAGCTAGTATGGGGTCATATGGATCCAGTCCTAGTGAGCTTTTAGGTTGAATTAACTACAGTGAGCTTTATAGGACGTAACAAGTTCAGCAGTTCAAGTGGGAGTTCGCCCATGTAGGAATGAGCTAGTAGGAACCATTTATTTTTCGCTAGAAATCAGAAATATATTATAAATAAAAGAAGAAGATACAACTAAAATACTTCCAATGCTCCTACAACACCTCCAGCAATGTCATCAGCGAGTGCAGAACACAAGCTAACTAAACAGACTGAAACAGAAGACTCTCAGACGCATCCCAGCTAACATCCTAAAAAAATAAATCCCGGACATGCATCCCACCGATAGGTAAGCTCTAATGAGCAGCATGCTGGCTAATCTATCAACTACCATATTCCCTTCCCTATAATAATGAGTTATCCGATACTCAATCTGGTCCAAGTATGGTACGACAAAAACCCAATCCTGCAAGCATCTCCATGGAACTTTACATTGCACGAGGCCTTCCACTACACTTGAAGAGTCTGATTCTATCCATAGCTTTGTAATGTCTTCCTCCATACCTTGATGAATGTCGATCATAATCGCAGAGAATTCCCCATGATAATTAAAGCAAACACCTAAATCAACTACATATGCTTTCTCATCCCTCTGGAATCATGAAAAATGACCCCAGCTCCGACATGACCCGGATTGCCCAATAAGCAGCTGTATACATTAAGTTTCTTCCTGCGGTTTATAGGTTTCTCCCATTTAAATTGGATCACTTTAGAGCTTTTGACAACATTGGAACAAACTTGAAGTCGATGATCCAAAGCCATGTCTGTGATAGTGGACCTCCACCAACACCACCATTATCGCACACCACCATTATCACATGAGATCTCAAGATCTGTCACATACGATAATGGTTAGCAATTGATAAGGGAGCCATGTCGGTGGATTCCAATTCTAATAGAGGAGCCAACTCAGCCGATATCAATTCATGATTCTCTAAATATATTGTGTAGATATTATCACAAGATGTACACATATATGATAAGGATGCCACCTCATACAATCTATAAATGATATGGTGTAATCTCTCATGCAATCTGTAAATGATATGGTGTAATCCTCCTACCATCTTGGGATCAAATCCCACTACATGTAAATTCTATATAATGGATCGTTGACAATACAATATATACATATAAAATTATTCTATTCAATATCTCCATACATCTCTATTATTTTATCAAGGTATCAGAGCTTTAATTGCTCAACAACATTGCTATTACCGATTCTGCATTATCTCTAATCAGCCTCTGCAAATGGTGTCTGACACTTCTACCAATGCCACAGCCCCATTTAAAACCAGCCCCAATCAGGTTTCGACGATGGTTTCTTCTTCCCCTCTGGTCATAGCTAATATTGCTAGCTTGATGCAGAAAAAATTGATTGGCCCAAATTATCATCTCTAGAAGTCTCTATTCAAACCAATACTACGAGGCCACAAGTTGATGCTATTAATAGATGGCATAGTTTCCTCTCCTATTGCCGTTGACTCATCCTGGTATGAGAAAAACCAGATGCTTCTATTATGGATTAACGCCACATTAAGCAAATCCGCATTACCTTACATCATTGGCATTACCTCTGCAAAAAAAGGCCTGGGATATTCTGAAGCAGCAGTATGCCTCTACCACTCTGGAACATATTATGGCACTTAAAAGGCAACTAAGCCGCCTCAAAAAGGGAACTCTCTACATGAGCGGCTATCTTCAAAAATTTAAATCCTTTACCAATCAACTCGCCGCATCTGGTTCCATTGTAAGTGATGATGATCTTCTGATTTACATTCATGATGACCTCTCGTCTACTTATAGGAAATTTTGTTCATCCATCCGAATTCGAGCACATACATTAGCTCTCTCACTTGAAGAGCTACACAATCAGTTACTGTGTGAAGAAACAGCCATAAATGGAGAGACAAATACTGACCAGACACAACTATGGCTGCATTCTAGCACCCACCGAACCATGGTGGCTCACCCAATTATGGTAGCCGTGGTAACTTTCATGGGAACTTCTCCTCTCATGGACACCATTCATCACGTGGTTGTCACTCTTCAAATCATGGTGGTTTGCTGCCCACTCCACAATCTGGTGGAGCTCCTTAAGGTCATCATCCAATTTATCAAATTTATGAGAAACCGGACCACATAGCAATTGACTGCTACAATTGTATGAATCATGCCTACCAAGCCTGCCAACCTCCTGAGAAATTAGAAGCAATGGTGGCTGAACCTTTCACCCCTCTAGCTACATGGTATTTGGACACCAGTGCCTCCTACCATGTGACTCCTGATATTAACAATTTACACATCACCACGCCATATGATGACCCAGATACAGTACAAGTTGGGAACGGCTAGGGACTACCCAATCAACACACTGGTTCATCCATCTTACCCTCTCTTTTCCTTTCTTCCTTTAAATTAAATAATATTCTCCATTGTCCTACTGTTACTACTAACTTTCTCTTAGTTCATCGATTTTCTAAAGATAATGACTGTGAATTCATTTTTGACAAATTCGATTGTTGTGTGAAGGGAAAGAATAGCGGGAAGATACTATACTAGGGGCCTGTAGATAATAGACTATATCCTTTTCAGTTCCCAGCTTCATCATCTTCACCTCAAGCTCACCTAGGCGTCACTCACCCCATTTCTCATTGGCATGCTAGACTTGGACACCCGTCATCTACCATTCAACGTTCTCTCCTCAGCACTCTCCAAATAACAGGCCTCACATAATCCAAGCTATGCAATTCAAGTCAACTCGGAAAAAGCCATCACCTTCATTTTCTTTATCAACCTCAATAACTCATCGCTCCTTAGGACTCATACATTGCGATTTATGGGGCCTTGCCCCCACCCCTTCTTGTGCCAATTTCAAATATTTTGTTTTATTGATTGATGACTATATATTCTCGTTTTTCATGGTTATTTCCTATGAAGCAGAAGTCAGATTTTTTTGATATCATTCAATTATTTAAATCAAATGTTGAAAAACTCCTTGGTTGTTCCATTATTAATTTTCGTTCTGATGAAGGAGGTGAATTCACTAGTAATTTGTTTACCTCCTTCCTCAAAACCCATGGAATAATTCACTAGTTTTTGTGTCCCTACACCCCACAACAAAATGGAGTGGAGGAACGAGAACAGTACCATCAGTTAATTGAAACTACCCTTGCCTTACTTGTCCATGCTAGCATGCCTCGTAAATTTTGGTTAGAAGCTACCTCCACTGCCATCTACCTCATTAATAGACTCCCATTACTTCACAATTACATTGTCTTACTATATGAGGCTTTACTGTACACCAAACCCACATATACTCACCTAAGGGTGTTTGGGTGCCTTTGTTATCCATGGCTTCATCCTTATACTACAAATAAACTTCAAGATAGGTCCTCTAGCTGCTGCTTTCTTGGTGTGTGGTTGATATGTATGGTCATAGGTGCCTTTTTTATCCATGGCTTCATCCTTATACTACAAATAAACTTCAAGATAGGTCCTCTAGCTGTGGTTGATATGTATGGTCAAGATAGGTGCCTTTGTTATCCATGGCTTCATCCTTATACTACAAATAAACTTCAAGATAGGTCCTCTAGCTGCTGCTTTCTTGGTGTGTGGTTGATATGCATGGTCATAGGTGTTGTTGAACCTATGGTCTCAGTATTTACGACCGAAAGGTGTGTGGTTGATATGTATGGTCGCGACATGAGACTACACCTTCTCTAGGATCTTTCCGAGAGCGTATGGTCGACCTTTGATTACTCAGTGGTCGACCATAGGCTGCGACCACACGAAGGTTGTTCAATTTTATCCTCAATCCAATTCCTTCATGAGTCGATTCCTTGGTTTATCAATAGGGTTCCCCCTATGATTGGTCTATGGCCTTTAATTCATAAGTTTTGCAAAGTTATCCACTCTAACCTACCCTCCATGGATCTCCCTTGAGTTTTTGTTCATGGGGTCTCATGGTTAAGATTCCACATCATTTACATTAAATTTACAATGGGAAAAACCTTATACTATGTGATTTACTTATATAGAGATGGTTCCTTACCTTGGCCTTCTATAGCATGCTAAAACCTTCCTTCCTCTCAGCTTGCCTCTTCAAACCTCCTTCCCCTTCTTTTCCTCTCTCTCTCTTTCTCTCTTAGGTTTAGAGTTTCAATTTGGGTTCTAAAAGTGTAAGATAGGCTAAGGAACATCCTTTATATAGAGAAAAACCTCCATATAGAGTTTTCCCTCAACTAGGAAAGAAATCCCTTAGATTAAGAAAGTTTCTAAAAACTCAGAGTCAGTCTCAACATCTTGCGATCACATGTATGGTTGCAGAATCCATCGACCAAACCCTCCAAATATCCGACCACACATTGGATTTTGAGTGGTCTCACTTTCCTTAAGGTGTGGTCGACCATACCAGCTCAGGTATGCAACCATACACTCAAAATTAACTAGTTTTGGGTCGATTAACAAACCTAGCCTTGTGGTTTCTTCATGCACTTGGTCCGCTCGATCCGGCCATGATAGGAAGACCTGACATGATACGGTTAGACCGGATTATTAGAGTGTGGGTCTTACAACTCGCCCCTTATATAAATTTCATCCTCAAAATTTACACATATTTTTTTAGTCTAATAGGTGAGGATATTGCTTCCACATCGCATTCTCTTCTTCCCAAGTAATTTCTTCCACATCTCTAATTTTTCATGTAACCTTAATATAGTAGATGTCATGATTACGAAGACACTGAACCTTTCGACTAGTAATTTCAAAAGGTACTACTTCAAATGTCAAATCTTCAGTCAAATCCAGTGGATCCACTGTTAGGACGTGTATTGGATCTCGGATGTACTTCTTCAGCAATGAGATATGAAATACATCATGCACACTCGAGATGGATAGGGGGAGTGCTAACTGATACGCCACCTACCAAGTCTAGCTAGAATCTCATATGGCCCGATGTACCTCAGACTTAGCTTTCCTTTCTGTCTGAACCATTTTAAGCTGCACATGGGTGATATTTTCAGGAATACCTTGATACCTCTGACGAACTCAAGGTCTCGGTGTCGGTTATCTGCATACTATTGCTGACGATTATAAGCTGTCTTAACTCTTTCCTTGATTATGTCAACTACTTTACACGTTTCTTTAACAAACTTAGGTCCTACGATCCTCCATTCTCTAACTTCATTCCAAAACAAAGGAGTTCGACACTTCCTACCATACAATGCTTATAAGGTGACATCTGTACAGTAGCTTGATAGCTTTTGTTATAAGCGAACTCGGTCAATGGTAACTTCTCATCCCATGTTTCCATAAACTCAATCACACAAGCTCGGAGCATGTCTTCTAAAATCTGAATGGGGCGCTCCAACTGTCCATCAGTCTGAGGGTGAAATGTAGTACTGAACTTCAATGTGGTACCCATAGCCTTCTGTAATCCTTCCCAAAACTTTGAGGTAAAGCGTGGATATCTGTTAGACGCGATGCTTTTTGGTACTCCATGTAACCTGACAATGTTGTGTACATACAGCTTAGTTAACCGCTCCAAGGTATATTGAGGTCATATAGCAATAAAATGAGCTGTCTTAGTAAGTCAATCCAAAATTACCCAGACTATGTCTACTGATCTGGGAGTCAATGGTAATCCAATAACGAAGTCCATAGTAATGCAGGCCCATTTCTAGGCTGGTTTCAGCAACAGTTGCAATAAGCCTACTGGTCTTTGTCTTTCTGCCTTTACTTGCTGACAATTTAGGCATTGAGACACTTATCGAGCTACGTCCACTTTCATTCCTCTTCACCAATATAGTTTCTTTAAATCATGGTGCATCTTGGTACTTCCAGGGTGTATTGAATAGGATGTGGAGTGGACTTCTCTCATTAATCTGTTCCTAATATCTTATCTTTTACTTTCAGGCACGGATACCCTTCCTTTGTACTTTAATACCCCTTCAAAATCCAAGGTGAAATCAGGAGTGGTTCTCCCCTTTTCTAGATCCTCCTGTATTATCCACAGATAGGGGTCTAATTGGATTATCATTTTTACTTCATCCATTAGATCAGGAACAATCTTTAATGTAGTGAATATATTTAAAAACTTATAAATAAACCCTAAGTTGATCGAATCTCTTGGTTTATCGATCACGACCTGTTCATTGCCATAATCAAATACTCTTTCTGTAACATACATGGCAGCATTTGTGCTAGCTTCTTCTTCTGACTTTGTCATTGCTTTTTGGCTTAGCGCATCAGCAACTACATTAGTCTTTCTTGGATGATACTAGATATCACAATCATAATCCTTGAGCAATTTTAGCCATCTCCTCTATCTCATATTTAAATCCTTCTGGTTAAAGAGATAAGTAAGACTCTTATGATCTAACTTTACCTAATACTTTTCTCCATACAGATAGTGTTTCCATATCTTGACGGCATGTACCACCACTGCTAACTCTAAGTCATGAGTAGGGTAATTCTCCTCATGTTCCTTCAGTTGTCTTGATGCATACGTAATTACTTGCTCTCCTTGCATGAGAACACATCCCAAACTAACCCAGAAGCATCGGTATACAAGATAAATGGTTATCCTAGTACCAAGATGGTCAAGATGGGAGTCGATATCAGTCTTGCCTTTAGTGTTTGGAAACTCTCTTTATACTTGTCAGTCCAAACAAACTTTTCTCCTTTCTTCATCAAACTTGTGAGAGGTGCAACAATTTTGGAGTAGTCTTCTACGAACCATCGATAATACCCAGCTAAACCCAAGAAACTTCTGATTTCTGCAACACTCATAGGTGCTTCCCATTTTACAATAGCCTCAATCTTGTTGGGATCCACTTTAATTTCTTCTAAGGATACTATGTGACCTAAGAATTGTACTTCCTTTAATCAGAACTCATATTTCTTGAATTTGGCATAAAGCTTTTCTTTTCTCAATCGTTGTAAGGCTGCTCTAAGATCTGTCACATGAGTCACCTCATCTTTG
The DNA here is from genome assembly GCA_028583415.1 of Protea cynaroides. Classification (NCBI taxonomy): domain Eukaryota; kingdom Viridiplantae; phylum Streptophyta; class Magnoliopsida; order Proteales; family Proteaceae; genus Protea; species Protea cynaroides. Next base: position 21,790,911 of record CM053265.1, on the reverse strand, counting down.
GAATATATCAATATGTCATCTATGAAAATGATGATCGAAGTGTCCAACATGTCGTGAAACACTCGATTCATGAGTTCCATAAAAGATGCTAGTGCGTTTGTTAGTCCAAAAGACATCACCAGAAACTCATAATGTCCGTATCTAGTTTTAAATTCTATTTTAGGAATGTCAACGTCTTTGATCTTCAACTGATGATACCCTGATCGGAGATCAATCATGGAAAACACGTTCACTCCTTGCAGTTGATCAAACAAATCATTGATCCAAGGTAAGGGATATCGATTCTTGATTGTGAGCTTCTTTAATTCCTGATAGTCTATACATTGTCTGACACTACCGTCCTTCTTTTTGACGAATAATGCTGGTACCCCCTAAGGTGATATACTCAGTCAGATAAATCCCTTGTCCAATAGCTCTTGCAGTTGAACCTTCAATTCCTTCAATTCAATTGGAACAATGCGATATGGTGCTTTGGACCCTGGTAATAGGTCGATAACGAACTTTGTCGCTCTATCAAGTGGCAAACCAGGTAAATCCTTAAGAAACACGTCTAAAAATTCTCATACAACTTCTATATCTTCCATTCATGGTGCCTCTTTGGTAAGGTCCACCACAGATACAAGGTATCTAACTCCACCTTTCACAAGGCATCTCTTAGCCTTTAGTGTAGAGAGAATGAATTTATGTTTACGAGGGAGTTTGGTCCCTAAAAAGCTGAGTATTTGACCATTCTGGCCCTTAAATGTCAATTTTTTCCACACATAATAGATTTACGGAATGCCTAGCTAACCAATCCATTCCTAAGATGACGTCAAAGTCTGTCATTTCAAGTTGGAGTAAGGTTGCATCCATAGTCTTCTCGCCAATAAGAATTGGACATGGTCTGTAACCTTTGTCTAGCACTACTTTCAATCCCATAGATGATCGTACTAATAGTATGTAGTCTAAAGGTCTGAGGTGCATACTCAGTTTCTTTTTAAAAGTCACAGAAACAAATGAGTGGGTGACTCCAGAGTCCAAGAGTACTTTAGTAGGTATGCCATTAACGATACCTGTGATTTTTATTCCTAAATTAATCTACATGCTCACACTAGGTATTACAAAATAAAAAGGTCGGATCATACCTGTTACCACATCAGGTGATGCAGTAGTGTCTTCAGCAATCACCACATAAACCTTTCCTTGCTGTAGTTGTTGCTTTGGTTTAGGGCAATCCCTTGAATAATGCCCTACTTGATCATAGTTGTAGTATTTTACTCCAGTGTTTCCTTGCTTTTGTTGGGGTAGAGCGGGCTAGGTAGTCTTGGCTGCAGCATTGAAGCCTTAGGTACAGAAGGGTTTGAAAGTCTTTGAATTCCCTTCATTGAATGCATTCCCATTCGGCCTCTTAATGCCTCTATTTTGAGCAAAATAGCTCTCCCTTTGGCTTGATTCAAGTACTTGAGCAATCTGCACAGTTTCATTATATATATTCTTTTTCAGCCCTAATACATGCTCTCGGATGCTTCCCCTTAGTCCAATAACGAACCTACGGGTTTTGGTATCTTCTTTCTGCATGTTAGAGGGAGCAAAGAAGAACAACTCTTCATAACACTGCAGGTAAGCGTCGACAGTCATCTGTCCTTGATACAGACTCAAGAACTCCTTTTCCATCATATCTCTGAAACTCCTAGGAAAATAATTTTCGTAGAAAGCTTATTTGAAGATAGCCAGGTCATATTGGTGTACTTGGTTAGTAGATATCCTCGAGTAGAACTTCCACCAATGATGTGCGTTATCTTTCAGCATAAAAGTGGCACATGGCATTTTCTCTTCTTCAGTAACTGTCATTATCATGAAATTTCTCTCCATTTTGTCAATCCAGTGTGCTAGCCATAGAGGGTCCGACGGCTTGTCTTTGAACTCCTTCGGTTTCATTTTTAGGAAACGCTTGATCAGCCTGGAGTGGTCAGCTGGTTCTGTTTATAAACTACATACATGGGCGACTGATACTAATAGTTACCCTGGTTATATCCTCCTTGCGGTGCTTCAAGGTTCTACACTTGAGCGTGTACCACTGGTGTTTGAGGTACCTGTGGTGCTGTGTTGTTCATAACCAAAGCATGGGGCACAGTGTTGCTACCCCCAAGCATGGTACTGGCATGCCCTGCAGTTATGGGTGTTGTGTTTGCAGCTGGGGGAGTAATTCCCATGGTAGCTTGCATGTTCACTTGCATCTGTTGTAATTGCTATACTTGCTGTGCCAAATTCATCACAACCGTTGCCAAATCTGTTGGTGGTGCTAGCAAATTTATGGGGTTGGCCTGGTTGTTGACCCCTGGTGGAGTTACGTTTTGGTTCTCAGTATTTCTAGCTTAACCCTTAGGATTTTCATTGGCATTTACCTCTGCAGGTGGTGGTGGGGGTGGGCTTGGGTTACATCTTCTTCTGGATCCTCTACGCCCAGCCATTTCCTACTATCGACTATGGTGATATCTGAAAAGTCAAGGGAATATGTGAGAGAAGTACAATATATGATGAGCTCATGTTAGTTTCACAATAAAAGAAGAAAATTTCAAATTTTCAGAGTCATTCAAACAATGTGGTGTATTTCCAATCGTGTGGTTGATAGGTGTGGTTGCACTATATGCGACCATAGGGTGGCGACCACACAAACCCTACCAGCTTACTAAGAGCCTGTGGTTGATCGTGTGGTCGCAGGTGTGGTCGACCTTTTGGTCGAATTTTGCGACCGCACGACCCCAAATCAAAGTTTTAAACCTGATTTCGAGCCATTTGTTCCCATTCTTCTTTTATCTCTTCTGGCTTTGACTCAGCTCGCCTCCACTGAGTTGCTACAGTGTCGACCACTCACCTCGAGTGAAATTTTCTCGATCAACCACCAGATTCTGCATCACTATAGCACATTCTTCATTGCCATTGTTATCTTTGTCATTTTATTCTAGGTTTTCATCGCCTATTTCGATCTTTACCAAATTAGATTTTATTTAACCATAAAAATTTGATTTTTATTAGTGACTCTTGCTACTGGGCACCCAACGGAAGAAAGCCCTCTAGAAAATTTGGGTTTCATCGGTTGGTTTGGCAAAAGGCTTGAAATTTTGATTTTTGACCGAAATTTTTGGAATTTTTTGTCAATTTTGAAATTTCTTCAAATTCATTTTAATTGGCGACAATTCCTTGATGATTGACCATTGTAGGATGATTTGTGATTTACGTAAGTCCTCTTGCCCAGATGTTTGGGTGGAAAGTGAGGCTTTTGCTCACTATATGTCGATATTCTGCCAAATTTTTAGATTTTTTAACTTGTTTATTGGTTTATGCTCCTTGTAGGTAACATGGTTTGAACAAAGGTTCCCAGAGTCCATGACTCCCATCGCTTTAGGTCCATTAAAGCTGAGATACGGTATCCATGGTATCATCGAAAAAAGGTCGAAAGGGTCGGTGTGTCAACTTTGCCGGTTTAGCCCTATTTGATGTGGAAAGGGGATTTGGTGAGATGGGTTGGCTTTCTGTGATCTTATACGAGGGTTGCACCCATCTAGAGTTGGTAAAGAAGTTCTAGTGCAACCTATAGGTTAAGGGTGACCCAGAGGACGTGGATAAAGGTAGAAAGCTTTGGATCAGTAGCTTAGTGACTGGGTACCAATTTCGTTTAACTGTCAAGAATTGGCTGACCTCCTGGGCATTTCCAACGATGGTCCCCTAGTTTATTGCGCACCGAAAGAGCCCCAATTCTTATCAGAAAGGATGTGTGTAGAGGTATGCAGTCAGCTTCTTTCGGACGATCGTTGGTAGATGAAGGCAGTCAACCTCCGTCCAGAACCTCTAGTGTATTACAAGATCATCCAACACAATCTAATTTCATAAAGTGGTCACTATGAGATGGTTTCACAGTTGACCCAGTATCTCCTCTACTGTATCTGCATCAAACAACCTGTCTGCCTCCGGTACATCATCATCAAGACCATGCACAGAGCCATGACACTTGGCTTAAAGGGTAACCTACCCTATGGGTGCTTGATCACTACACCCTACTCACTCGTCTGTAGGTGGACTTGGTACATGAGAGGATCTACGAGGACACCTTTTCAGCTGACCTCAACTGGGAGGCCATCTGCTGGATGGGCATGTAAGATGTACAGGTCAGTGACGAGGAGAGGAATGCTATGGTGCATCCTCTTACTCGAGTGGCAACTACAGATGCGGGACGGTAGGAACAGAGGCATCAAAGATAGATGATGATGAGGATGATTATCAGATGTATATGGATGTAATGCCATCCCTCCTCCATCACCGCAGCATTCTATCGGAGCTGGCCTTTCTCAGACTTATCACTCAGTTGGTCCTTCGAAGCTACAACCAGATGACATGATGGCTCTACTACGTGGGATTCACCACGCTCGAAGTGCTACAGATCAGCTATTAGGACAGATCCTGACTCTCAGCACACAACTGATGAGCAAGTGACGAGTCTTGCCGAGAGTCTTCGGGTGACCCAGACACAGGTAGCATGGCTCACGAGGGCATACGTCAAGGACTACGATCAAGACAGAAAGGCACCTCCTTTTTCTACTCCTCCAGCTACATGATGTTTTATTTTCTCCTTTTTATTTGTATTACAGAGTAACTGTCTGGACTGTGGACCATACTCTGACTCTAGATGTATATTTTGTTATTTTAACTTTAGGATCATATATAAATATATGCATATTGTTTCTCATTTACATATGTGTATTATTTTCTTTCTTAATTTATGTCTCAAACAACAGAGGTACTTATGGTGTGTTTGTATTATAGTTTTTAATTTATCCTAACTCAGTTCATGACTCTCATGGGAATATTTTTGTTTAATGGGTAGAGCTTGAGAGCTCTGATACCAAGCTATCACATCCCAATTCTAGACTAACGAGTAGTGTGATGAACCGTTATGAGAATCAACTGTTCAAACCAGGATCTCGTATAGGTCGTGCCCACCCGATCAAACCAAGCACATTCCACGATAATAATCAGAGTAAATAAATAAATAAATAAATAGCGAAAGTCTTTACTAGTAATGAACTAAGGTCTATCAATGATAAATAAATAAGTAAATTCAATTATCTCCAAGTAAACTCATGACATAACATAAATTAATCAATTACATGTTCCACAGAAAAAAGTAGCTAAACTAATCAAAAACCCATTGGTTGCACTTGCACGATGGATCATACGCTTCCTCCTTATCTTCTAAATCCATAGTCGCTATGTGTCCATACGTCAACACATTCATGTAAACTTCCACAGCAGGACCTACATCAATAACTAAAAATATTAGAATTCAAAGGGTGAGCACACATCACGGCTCAGTGAGCAAACAAAATAATGCATAAACATATGCAAGCATTCAATTCATATCTTTGGTCTAGTTTTAAGTTTTGCAACTATACTATAAAAAAGATTAATGGCCACCGCACCTCTATACATGGGTGTGTGAATCCACCTAATGGATCAAACATCAATGTCGTCCCACATCCATCCCACCATAGAATAGAGATAGGGCTAAAGTGTCCAGATCACACACCTTCAATACTTTCCATGATGTCCTACACATACCAATACATAAGCCCCTATTGGTCAGGGTTTACAAACTAGCCTCTCAACTAACCAATCATAATGTCATTCAAATGTATCCAAGGCCTTACTCCAGCATCCCTTAATACGTCCATAAAGATAGAGCTAATGCCCACAGGTAGAGTCAGAGACCACATGGTCCGAAACCACCTCCCCTGATGCCTTACGACGTAATAGTTCCACTAAGGTAATGGCGATATAATGATGTCAGTGGGCAAGACTTGAGTAGAGATAGAGCTAGAGTCTGACGACTAGGCCAAAGACCACAGTGCCATGTCCTCCCCCTGATGCCCCACTAACATCTAACACACCAACCACACAAATAATCACATGTCTATTCCTAGCTTCACCATCATCATGTTATAAATAGACAGAAATAAATATGCATGAAGAGAAATAACAGTAATATTGGATGATATGTGATATGAACATTACAAGCATACAAGCATAGAATCATTCATTGCATTGGATAACTAAAATAAAATATTTTGTTATTATCCAATTAGTTTAGGTCTTGTTCCCTCACTTTTTAATGATGTTCGATCTTCTCCAAGCCTTGAAAATTACTTTTGAATTACTTGAGAACCTAAGAAATTTATGGATTTTAAGTTAGGGTTCAAGTTTACCAAGTTACAGAAGTCAAAAACCTAATCTGGACTCAAACAGGCTTCCTGAAACTATGTAGTCATAGGTGTGGTTGAACCTGTGGTCTTTGTATTTGTGACTGAAGGGTGTGTGGTTGATATGTATGGTCACATATCATGCGACCACATATGCAACTACACCTTCTCTGGGATCTTCTCGAAAGCGTGTGGTCGACCTCTGATCACCCTGTGATTGATCATAGGCTATGACCACAGAAAGGTTGGTAAATTTTTATCCTCAATCCAATTCCTTCAAGAGGCGATTCCTTGGTTTATCAATAGGGTTTCCTCTATGATTGGTCTATGACCTTCAATTCATAAATTTTACAAAGTTATCCACTCTAACCTACTCTCCATGGATCTCCCTTGAGGTTTTGTTCATGGGGTCTCATGATTGAGATTCCACATCAATTCCACATTTAATTTATAATGGAAAAATCCCTATACTATGTGATCTACTTCTACAGAGATGGTTCATTACCTTGGCCTTCTGTAGCAACCTAAAACCTTCCTTCCTCTCAGCTTGCCTCTTCAGACCTCCTTCTTCTTCTCTTCCTTTCTCTCTTTCTCTCTTAGGCATAGAGTTTTAATTTGGGTTCTAAAAGAGTGAGAGATGATGCCCTTTATATAGAAGAAAACCTCCATATAGAGTTCTCCCTCAACTTGGAAAGAAATTTCTTAGATTAGGAATGTTTCTAAAAACTCAGAGTCAGTCTCAACATCATGCGGTAGCACGTATGGTCGTAGAATTCGTCGACCACACTTTCCAAATATGTGACCATGCATTGGATTTTGAGTGGTCTCACTTTTCTTAAGGTGTGGTCGATCATACTAGCTCAGGTATGCGACCACACACTCAAAATTGACTGGTTTTGGGTCAATTAACATACCTAGCCTTGTGATTTCTTCACGCACTTGGTCCACTTGATCCGACCATGATAGAAAGACCTGACACGACACGGTTAGACTGGGTTAATAGAATACGGGTCTTACAAAGAAAACAGTCAAAATTTTACTGAAAGGCATTAAAGCAAGATATGAGAAAACTAAGAAAGCACTGATGGGCACCCTGATGGCAAAACTGTCTATCATTGTTTATGATGGAAAAAGTAATATTACAGATCACCTTGTAGGATTTGCTGATATAACTAAAAAAACTTAGAGATATAGGACATACTATTGATAAGGATCATTTGGTATACTTGGCAATGAAATCTCTACCTAGTGAATACAAGCATATTAAAGTGGCATATAGAACTTCTAGAACAAAGTGGACTTTGGAAGAATTGATAGTTTCTTGTATGAAGATGAAGAAAGTGAAAAAAAAAAAAGAAACTATCAAATCCATCAATGATACGTTCTATAAGAACAACTCTGACGAAGGCACTAAAGAGCAAAGAGTGACCCCACAAAAGAGAAAAATATTTTTCTGATAAAGCAAAGAAACCCTACAATAAGGAGAAAGATGATAAAGAGCAGCATGAAGAAAGGGATCTAAGCAACATCAAATATTTTTGGTGTCAAAAGAAAGGGCATATGAAGAGGGATTGCAAGAGTAGAAAGCGTTGGCTAGAGAAGAAAAAGAATTTTAAGAACTCTAAGGAAAATTATGCATAAAAGGAATGAAGTCTTCATGTTAATGAAATACAAGTCTAGTTAGGAGTTAGATACATTAATAGTTAGAAGTTATTTAAATTCAATTTGGTGTTTTGAATCAAAAGGTTTTTGTTTCCTCCATAATGGAGAATTTGTTTCCAGTTTAAGTATTACCAAGATAGAATTCTATTCAATTTTATTTTATCTTAAGGCATATTTATGCAATAGATATTTTTTTTGTGTGTTAAATTCTAAATTTACGATAGTGATTGAATAGTTGGATGATTAAGTTCTTCAAAAACAAAGAATGATTCACTAGTGGGAGCCTTTAGTGACTTGCGAATGATACGATAGTGAGGAATTATTTTGATATGCTTAGTCAGTAGGAGTTTTCATTCGTATCTAGTGCTATGGTTGTTTGTATTGTTGGTGATTTAATTCATGATTCAGGCTGTATTTAGTCAAAGATAAAACGGACAGTATTTAGTCGGACACGAGATAGTATTTAGCCAAAGGTCAAACAAGGCAATGTTCAGCCAAATAAAAAAAGTGGTATTCGGTCAGGATAAGAGGCAGCATTCAATAGAAGATAAAGGGTGACTTCAGCCAAACAAACTATGACGGTGTGTCAAAGTGAGATATTAATCCAAGCTAGAGGCAGTTTGCCATAAGAGGATATTATCAAATATAAGGTTTTGGGGTAACTTGGTCGAAGGTAATTCGATCAAAGAGGACTCATTATCTCACGATGATTCATGCTGTTAAGTAAGCCTTTGTATGTGGCTGAGAGAATGTGATATACCATATATTGATGTTTATTATCCGTTATTGCTCCCATTGGCAAGCTTAATAGCTGGATCAAAGTAAGTGACGATTTATTATATGAATAGGTTCCATGGCCACACTGTTTAATGGTGGCATTGTGATTATTCTAGACCAAGTGGGAGAATGTTGGAAAATTTATGTGGGCTTGATGAATTACTGGGCCCATTGATCAGTAAAAGTTTGTGTCACTAAGTTAGACTGGTTCGGTCTGGTTCGTCACAAGATAAAGAGATAAATAATTCATTTTACAGTGTGAGACTAATTAGGGTTTTGTGATAGTATTATATATACTAAGTCATGAGTCTCCGTAGCCATAGTTGTATTATTCTTTCTGTACCCACGAGCAGTGAGAAACACGTAGAACCTCTAGAAGCTGTTGAAGACCGTGATCAAAGCTCCAACATTATTCTTGAAGATTAATGACGAAAATCAATCTTCTACTCTCAGGTATGTCTCTGTTATTATTGATTATCATTGTGTTCTAAATCTCTATATAAAGATTAGGGTTTGGAATAAAACCCTTTGACCTATAAAAAAGTCTAACAATAATAACTTCACGTTGTATAGTAGAATAGTAGAATGGTAGCTGGAGTGTGCTTTTAACTTTCCTATCACACCGTTGCATAAATGGGGTTCAACTTTGTGATTTATAATTATTAATTTAAGTTGTTGGTGGAGAGTGGAAAGTGGGGACACAGTGTGATATATAATCGACAAGTTGGGACACTAACTGAAAACTACAACTATAATAATCTAAGCTTTATAATTAATTAAATTGAAAAAACAGAACACCACTCATTGAATTCGGCTTACTTTGATCAAGTGGTATAGGACTGGTAACGGTCACAAGGCATGAGCTATAAACAGTGTTTGAGGGAACAGATAAGATCGACGATTCGGATTGTGATCAGTTAGGGTCAGTCTCGTGCAGCAACGGAATCAGCAAAAGTTACAAGGGCTGATTCTAATACGGCAAGATAAAAATCAAGACAGGACCGCTGGGCTGATTCGCAATCCAACTCGGTATTATACAACCTTACCTAAAGCAGTTTGAAAAGGGTGGTCGATTACTGAACAAGTCACAGTGGCACAAGAAATATCAGGAAATCCCATGTGAAATTTAAATGGGACAATTGAATTGTCAGAAGGTAGTGGAGCACTGAATGGATGAAATAAAAGATAAGAGGGAATCTAACAAAGCAACTCGTGCCAACTCACAGAACCCAATAAAACTTCAAAATCACCACGTGATTCATATGAAATATATTATTATGACATATAAACACTACTTCAAAAGAGCAAACCTCGGCCAAACGTCTATATAAAATCGGGCTTATGCTCTTCCACTTCCTCACAAGTCGCAACGGCATCACATTAATCAGCCCCGAGAGGAAGAATAAAGACGATCCGAAGAGACAAAAGGATGTCTGCTGGTGGGAGAACGACGATGGTGAACGGAGGAGTAAACTTTCCAGCAAAGAGACATTCAGGGCGGTCGATTCCAAAGAGAGGAAGGGTAAAGACAGGGATAGTGATAGGGTTGGCTCATTCTTTTACTGCCCTCTTCTCTCACATTCACAGTAATCCACGCGCAGTTGGAGGTCGATGAATGGAGAAAGGAGCCTCCTACCAAGAAGGCATTCAGGGAGGCCGCTGCTGAAGAGGGGAAAGATGAAGGCAGAGAAGGTGAAAGAGTTGGCTCATTCTTTCGCTGCCGGCCTCGTCTCCGAGAGCCATAGTAATCAATGCGACCAGCTCAGCAGCTAACTTGGCGCAGCAATTCATTTTACTCAGCCCACCCGAAACCATTTTTACAGGCCATTATCATAGGTTCCGTCTGACCTATGAATGTTTTGTGCGTTTCTGGACTCCGAAAAAATGATTGAGATGGTTAATTTGGTACATGGTCAGTCTCGGTCAAATAGGGATTGGGGCTTGGAGGCCCTTGGGAGAGAATTTTGTTCCTATAATTTGTTCTGTAATGTACAGTTCGTTGACAATTTTTGCAATTAAATAGATGATACTGTTTTTTCCTTCATATTGATGGGGTTCGACTATGAGATTCTGAGATTCATTATTGGATTACAGCTTCTCAAAGATTAAAAGTACAATAAATAGGGAGGGGATCAGGGACCTGGAATGTCTCCTGTTGCCCAGAGGTGTCAGTCATCCATCGAACAGACTGTAATGTTTGGTATACAAGCTAATGCATTCCAGTCCATCCAATAGACAAGTAGCAGGTTGACTATAGGAATGGATTTTTTTCTGGGGATCACTACCAGCCTGCAGATTTCATGGCTTTTTTCACAAGTGTGATAGTCATGGATCCAACTCTCATCCTGCTAAAGCCTCGGCAGGAGAGGTGCCAGTTGCTGCTCAATGCTCGACCCATAGCATGGGCCTGATCTAATGGCTCTTACTTAATGGGAATAGAGAAAGGCAAAAAGGAAAGGAAACACCGAATTTCCAAGTTTTTCCCTGACAGTTTTCCCCTTTTTTTTCCACTAAATATAGACATTTCTCCCCCTCTTTTTTCCCACTAAATATAGATATTTCAATTAAAATTAAAATAAGAAGTACAAAAAAATAAGAGGTTAAGATCCTACCCCACCTTCGGCATCCCTATTAGTAGGAAAGGACCTAATCTTTTAGAAAAGCAAAACCTTGGTTGCTCATAGGCATGCCAAAGAACCTCACTAAAACCATAAGTAGGACATGAAATCCCTAACAATACATTTGGGAAAAAGCCGATAACGTAGCAAGCTTGTCAGCCACAATATTAACTTTACAAGATAGTTTTTAATATGCCATTGAATTCCACCAGTATAAGAAGCAAGACTATTCAACTTTTGCAGGCATTGCCACGGGGCAGTGATCCTTACTAGACCGTCAACAACTGCTGCAAACTCACATTCAATCCAGATGTTGCAGTATATTTAGCTCCATGGCTCTACGAAACCCATGCAAATCCGCATTGAAATCTGCAATGTAGTTTGACGTAATTCCTAGAAACACTAAAAAAAATGAAGTGAGAGCACTTGAGGATGTTGCATTTTGGATTGTAATTGTCGGTAATTCGGACCTAGTTTGATGAGAGAGTGTCTGTGGATTTCTCTGATAGTGTGGTCGAGTTTTTGATGATGTGGCAATGATACTGGTAGTGAATCTTGTGGTGAGGAATGAACAATTGAAGAGAAAGCAATTAAAGAAATAGAAATTGAAGAGAGAGACAGTAGAGAGAGAAAGAGGAGAGAGAAATGTGGGTGGGACCCATTGTGCCAAGGTGGCATGCCACCATGGTACCCAGCCTGGCCGAGGGTCATGGCACCATAGGCAGCAGCCACCACGTGGTCGAGGGCCAGCCATGGCACCACATGGCCAGCCATGGCATGCCTGGTAGTAGCAGGCCCGCATGCAGCAGGCCCGCACAAGCAGCACCAACCAGTCACATGGCCAGCCACAAGGCAGTGCCACGCACCAAACAACAGCAGCCCGCAGGCCCACTCCCGCATGGCCCCTAGCCGCTCCCCCAGCAAGCGCCCACCAAGTGTTAGATGAAAATCCTAGAGAGAGACTAATTCGGGTTAAAGAGAAGTTCTCTCAGCCAAATTCGTTTCTACAGGGTTTTTGGATTAAGAAAACCGGTTACAGACGCCACTAAAATGGTTCTCAGGGGCATTTTAGGAAGAGAAATATGGAGAAGATCCGAAATCGACTGTTAAAAAGGTGCCATGCATGCCAGATTCTGATCGGATGGCTTGAAAATGCGAGATCTCATGTGTCGCAGCGGTCGCGTCTTGGTTCCATCGCGCGGCTTCTAATTGGACGAGCGCATTTTAAAAATGTGATTCGCATCTCATAAAATGAACGCATCGATCTGGTGTGGCGCGTGTTTGGTACGATGACGGAAGAGATTCAGATCCAGCGCTTCACGTGATCTTCGATTTTTGGAGGCGTGATTTATCCAGATCCGATGGTGCAGGTTCAATCCCGCCATTTTAAGGCTTATCTTACGGTTCCTGCCGAAGATTCCCTGAGCGCGAATCAGAACTCGATAACGCATCGGCATCGCGACTACCGTGCGGCGCGGTGCGCAGTTATAAAAGGAAAGATTCCATTTTGAATGTTTTGGTTGACCGAACTTCAAACTGCCATAACTTCTTCATCTGAGCTCCAAATTAGTCTGCTCAAGTTGCAGTTTCCATATTTTTGGATTTTTTATACATTGGGCGCTGTTGGGAGTCTAAATATTGCGGAGAAAAATCGAAAAGAGTGCTTTGAAGCTTAAGAGAAGGATTTTTTAGGTTTTCGTGCTCTGTGGGATGATTCATCACCAACTACCTCTTCTCTGCTCATCAATGGATTGTTGAATCCCTGTGAGAGGTTGGTAGACTTTTTATTTTTCCATTCATGGTGATTATGGGTTGTGTGGAGGAGATTGGAAGCCTATAAGCAAGGTGTGCTCTATGAATCAAGTTTTACTATCGTTGAAGGCTGTTCAAGGTTTCTCAAAGCAGTGTGGAGCTTCAAAAATTATTGTTGGCCATTCAAGAATATCGGTTGTGAGATTTTCTCATTCCCTATCTTTTTTAATGTTTTCTATGCATTGATTGCTAGTATAGGTGAAAAGAAAAAGTAGAATACCTATCTAGTTTGTGGATTTCATTATAGGGCAATTCTTATAAGCCCAAAAATATTTTATTTCTGGTGTGTTCAGTGGGTGCTGGACACTGGCTGTTAAGCCTGAATCTTGGCGTTGTTACGCTTTCTCAGTTTTATGCTGAGAAAATCTAGGATTAGTATCCTTGTCTATAAGAGACTAAAAGTTGAGTATTGAGTAAGTACGGAGCCCGTAGGGCATTACACTGTGGACTAGCCATTACATACTGTGGTGGTGAACCACGTAATATCTCTGTATTTTTTGTGTTTACTTTCTGGTATATTTTGAAGTATGTGGAATGGCTTGCAGGGTGGGTGTGCAAATCTGGTAGACTTGGCCACTGAGTGGTAGCGAGGTGGATTTATATACGCTTGTGTGTATATAAAAAAATTAGATATCCATTAGCTCTTGGCAGCAATGAATTTATCAGAGAAAAGTTTCAGACACTGATTCACCCCCCTCTCAGTGTCATATCAAGTTCATCAATTGGTATCAGAGCCAGGTTCAGTGATCGCTTAATTAGCAACTGAGAAGATCAGAATAAAGATATGGTACCTGGGAAAGGTTCTAACAAGGCCCCATTGTTCGATGGGATGGATTTTGTTTTCTGGAAAAGAAGAATGAAGGTCTATGTAGGATCTCTTGGTTATGATGTTTGGGCTTCTGTGAAAAATGGCTACACTCCACATGACACAATTGCTCCCACTGTAGTAGACAAGAAAAATTTTGAGAATAATAAAAAGGCTCTCAATGCCATTCAAGGGGGACTGACAAATAGTGAACTGGCTAAAATCATGGACTACAAGATAGCAAAGGAAGTATGGGATAGACTGATCAACATTTATGAAGGAGATAAGAAGATCAAGACTGTTAAGCTGCAAACATTTAGAGGTCAGTTTGAGAATCTAAAGATGAATGAGGATGAGACCATAGATCAATACATGAACAGCGTTAATGAAGTGGTCAATTCCATTAGAGGACTTGGTAAAGACCTAAAAAGTCATATTGTTTGTCAGAAAATTTTAAGGTCTCTTACTCCAAAATTTGAGTCAAAAGTATCAGCTCTTGAAGAGACCAAGGACTTGGAACAGATTAATATTGATGAGATTCATAGAGCCTTAACAACTTTTGAGATGAAGGTTGATCCAGGAACATCTAATGATAAGCAGGTAGCTTTCAAGGCTATGAAGAAGCTGAAAATTTCTGAAAAACCAAATGAGGAAGAAAGTGAAGATGAGGCCACAACTCATTTCACTAGGAAATTGAAGAAGGGTACAGGAAAGTATAAGAACAAGCTTCCATTCAAGTGCTTCAATTGTGGTAAAGTTGGACACTTCGCTGCAAAGTGCCCAATGAAGAGTAAGTTTGACAATGATGATGAAGATGATAGAAAAAGCACGTTTAAAGGAAAGAAAGACTACAACTTCAAGAAAAACATGTCCAACAGAAAGAGTTTTATCTCTAAGAGAAGCACTGAAATCTCAGATGATGATTCTGATGAAATCTCAGAAGATGAGCCCAGTGAGGCTTTGTTCATGGTTTTCATGGAAGATCAAGAGAAGAACAAAGATAAAGAAAAATTCTCCTCAAAAAGCAATAAAGAAGGCATTGTGGAATCTATCTCTAGTAGTGAAGAAGAGAAGGAGAATGAAATTTCAAGCTCTGGTATATTTGTCGAGAAGTGCAAAATAGTATGGATATGATCCTCATTGTGCATCTTGACCAATTGTATCGTTTCTTTGTGAATTCCTATACGAAGCTTTTGTATATGTGTCTCTGGGTATTCCTTTATCATTTCGTCCAAGAGGAGGAGTTCTTCTAATTCTATAAATTTTTCTAGAACATTCTTTTCTTGAATATCATTCAAAAAAGTTTCGGATTGCCTAGTATTCCACCAATTAGTAATCCAAGATTCCAGACTTTTATTAAACGAGAGAGAGATCCACCAGGGTAAAAAAACTATAGATGCAAGATATGGGAGTAAATGCTTTTTTTTTGGCATTTTGAATCTGTGATGATGAAGAAGGTGAGGTGAATTTTGAGGAAGAGTTTGCTGCAGCTATGAAGGAACTCAAGAAAGAAAGAAAATATAATAAGCTTGCCTCACAAGAAGTTAAAAAGCAAAAAAAGTTAATTCAAGATTTGAGAATTCAAGTTGTAGAGTCCAAGAAAATTATTGAAAATCTCAAGACTCAGCTTGGACAGGTATCTACAGACCACTCCAAATTAATGATTGAGAATACAGGTTTGAGAGCTCAACTTGAAATACAAGCCCCTGTGATGAGTAAATTTGAAGAGCTTGAGAAGGAATTTATTCTGTTAAAAGCAAAGGTGACTGAGTATGAAAAAGAAGAGTTTGAAAGACAACAAAAATTGAACAAACCTAATGAGCCAAGCAACACTACAATGCACCCTAGTAGCAGTAAGCTAGATGAGATTATAAATTCTCAAAGACCTTTCAATGTAAAATTTGGTCTTGGTTTTGATAAGGGAGAGACTTCTAATAATGCAAACTCAAATAGGAAAGGTCCCATCTCTTTCGTGAAAGAGAGTGGAAAGGGAAAGGCTGCTATGGTTTATGATCAAGAAGAAAATCATGTTCATATTACACAGACTAATAATGCAAGGCAAGGTAGGAGAGTGGAGAAGAGTAACGTCTATGGAGGAAATTATCCTAGTGCACCGCAGAGACAGATAAGGTACATGGCTCCTTCTAGGCCAAAATCTTATTTTCAGGGATATTGTTATAAATGCAATACTTATGGTTACAAGATAGCTACCTGCAAATTCAATCTGAGAGAAGTTAGATTTGAAAGTAGAAATCAGTTTGCTCCCCTTGAAGAAAATTTTGTTGAGTGCTATAACTGTAACAATTTTGGGCATATAGCAAGGAACTGCAGAACCATCTTTCCCCCTATGCCACCTCCACAAAGACAGTATGACAGAATTAGAAGCAAGATTCCAAGACAGAAGCAAGATGAAATATCAAAATCAAATAAGAGAGTTTGGGTTCAAAAAAATAGCTCTTTGGTTGTACAGACAGCTTTCAAGGCACAAAATAGTTCTACACCATGGATTCTTGACAGTGGATGTTCGAGTCACATAACAGGAGATAGTAAGAGGCTTTAGAAGCTTCAACATTATGAAGGAGACTCAGTCAAGTTTGATAATGATATTGGTGCAAAGATTGTTGGGAAAGGAAGCATTAGTCTCAACAATGGGAAGGTAAAATTTCATGAGGTTCTCTATGTTTCAAGTTTGAAACATAATCTATTGAGTGTCAGTCAGTTTTGTGATAGGGGCCACAGAGTAATTTTCAGTGATCAAGGATGTGAGATTCGAAGGACTGAGAGTGAAAAATTGATGGCAAATGGAAAGAGAACGTCAGAAAATCTTTATACATTGTCTAAAGATTTTCAAGAAAATTACATGTTGAGCCAAGAAGAAGAAACATGGCTATGGCACAAAAGATTGGGGTATATTGGCTTTGAAAATTTAACAAAAATTTCCAATAACTGTGAGAGATATCTCTTCTTTGAAGAAGCCCACCAATGGCATATGTGCATCTTGTCAGAAAGGGAAGCAGACGAGTCATTTAAATCAAAAGATTATCATACTACTCAACCACTTCAGATTGTTCACACAGATCTATGTGGGCCAGTGAGAACACAGAGCATCTCAGGAGAGAGGTACTTTATTCTATTCATAGATGACTACTCCAGGATGACTTGGGTGATGTTCTTGAAAAATAAGTCAGAGGCTCTTGCAAAGTTTAAAATCTTCAAAGCTCAAGTTGAAAATGAGACAGGAAAGAAAATTAAATGTTTGAGGTCTGACAGGGGAGGAGAATACACCTGGATTAATTTTACAGAGTTTTGTTCTGAGAATGGCATCAAGAGACAGACTTCAACTCGTAAAACACCAAAGCAGAATGGTGTTGTAGAAAGAAAGAATAGAACTGTTCAAGAGATGGCCAGGACTATGTTGACAGAAAATGATATGGGGAACAAATTATAGAGAGAAGCAGTGCATACAGCAGTATATGTTCAGAACAGGTGTATGTTGAGACAACATGAAGACAAGACTCCCTATGAATTATGGTTTGGTAAAAAAACCACAGCAAAGCACTTCAAGGTGTTTGGTAGTAAATGTTATATCAAAAACACCAATCATGATTTAGGGAAGTTTGATGATAGGGCAGATGAAGGAATTTTTCTTGGCTACTCCACCTCGAGCAAAGCATATAAATGTTACAACAAGAATCTTGGTAAAATTGTTGAGAGTGCAGATGTGAGAGTTGATGAGCACAAAAATTCAACTACAGAGTCAAACAGTGATCCTCCTATTTTTGAAGATTTGGATAGTGAGAAAAATGACAGTGAAACAGAAAAAGAACAAAATGTGACAAATGTGCCAGAACAGAGAGCAGTGGTTGATACAGTAGAAAGAGAAGAGCAGTCAGATTCTGAGGCAGATAGGCAGAACAAAAGTGGCTCAAGCAGAGTAAAAAAGAATCATCATGAACAATTGATTCTTGGTGATCCCTCAACTGGTATGCAAACAAGGAAGGTGAGACAACCAAAATAAATGTTTTCTTTATTATCTCACATTGAACCAAAATCAGTTGCAGAGGCATGTGAAGATGCTAGTTGGCTCAAGGCAATGAATGAAGAGTTGGATCAAATAGAGAAAAATAAAACTTGGGAATTAGTGCCAAGGCCTACAGATAAGAATGTTATTGGCACTAAATTGGTCTACAGGAACAAACTCAATGAAGATGGTAAAATTGTAAGGAATAAGGCCAGATTGGTTTGTAAAGGATATGCTCAGGTTGAGGGCATTGATTTTGAAGAAACATTTGCTCATGTGGCTAGGTTAGAAGCCATCAGGATGTTTCTTGCCTTTGCAGTGCACAAGAACTTCAAAGTTTATCAGATGGATGTAAAGTCAGCTTTCTAAAATGGTGACTTGGAAGATGAGGTATACATTGAGCAACCAGATGGATTCCAATTGAGTGAGGACCCTGCACTTGTTTGTAAACTGAAGAAAGCATTGTATGGGTTGAAGCAAGCACCAAGAGTATGGTATTCAAGACTGGATAATTATCTCTGCAAGTTGGGTTTCAAGAAGGGTTTGGTTGATAGCAATTCATATGTTAAATCTATTGATGGTAGTCAGACAATTGTGGTTGTATATGTAGATGATATCATCTTTGCAGGCCAAAAGGATGAATTATGTCAAGACTTCGCTCAGAGAATGCAAGATGAGTTTGAGATGTCCATGATTGGGGACCTTTCTTATTTTTTAGGTCTGCAGATCAGTCAGTTAAAGAATGGATTCTTTTTATCTCAGATTAAATATGTGAAAGAAATATTGAAGAAGTTCACAATGGAAGACTGTACACCAATGAGCACTCCAATGATGACAAGCTGCAAGCTAAGCAGAGATGATGACTCTCCATCAGTTGACCACACTATGTATAGGTCAATGATTGGAAGTTTTCTTTACTTGACTGCTATAAGGCCAGACATTTTACAGTCTATTTGCATGGTAGCTAGATATCAAGCTGGCCCAAAAGAGACACACGTCGTAGCTGTGAAGAGAATTTTTATATATCTGAAGGGGACTATGGACTATGGTCTTTGGTATGCAAAAAGCAAGGATCTGGAATTATCTTCTTACTCAGATGCAAATTGGGCAGGATGTGTTGATGATAGAAAGAGCACTAGTGGAGGTGCTTTTTATCTTGGCAGAAATTTGGTGGCTTGGCACAGTAAGAAGCAGGAGTCAGTGTCATTATCTACGGCAGAGGCAGAATACATTGCAGCTACCTCATGTTGCACACAGGTATTATGGATGAAGCAGATGTTGAAGGATCTAGGCATTGAGTCAGAAAAACCTATTTCTATGTTTTGTGATAACACTAGTGCCATAAATATATCTAAAAATCCAGTTATGCACTCCAGGACGAAGCACATAGCCATTCGGTATCACTTCTTGAGAGAGAAGGTCCTAGAAGGAGAAGTTCAGTTAGAGTTCATTTCCACAGTAGAGCAGATTGCAGATATCTTCACAAAGCCACATCCCAGAGAACAGTTTGATTACTTGAGACAGAAGTTGGGAGTGGTTATCCTCCCCAAGCATTGAGGAGCTTGGAGTGAGGGGGAGCAGTGTTTGGTTGTTCTATTTTTTTTGCTTCCTATGTAGGACCCAGGGGGAGTCCGTTGGTATTTTTCTGTGTTACTATGGTGTTGAGTTAGTGTTTATGGAGCGCCCAAAGGATTGGGAAGATGCGGTGGACACTCCTATGTGGCATATTCCTTTGTTCTTGTTGTCAAAGGAGGAGAAATATTTCATGCGCAGAGTGAGTTGCCAACAATTCCAAAGGGGGAGATTGTTGCACTTTGGATTGTAATTGTCGGCAACTCGGACCAAGTTTGATGAGAGAGAGTGTCTGTGGATTTCTCTGATAGTGTGGCCGAGTTTCTGATGATGTGGCAATGATACTGGTAGTGTTTCTTGTGGTGAGGCATGAGCAATTAAAGAGAAAGCAATTAAAGAAATAGAAATTAAAGAGAGACTGTAGAGAGAGAAAGAGGAGAGAGCAATGTGGGTGGGACCCATTGTGCCATGGTGGCATGCCACCATGGCAGCCAGCCTGGCCGAGGGCCATGGCACCATAGGCAGCAGCCACCACGTGGTCGAGGGCCAACCATGGCACCAGATGGCCAGCCATGGCATGCCCGGTAGCAGCAGGCCCGCATGCAGTAGGCCCGCATAAGCAGCACCAGTCAGTCACATGGCCAGCCACAAGGCAGTGCCACGCACCAAGCAGCAGCAGCCCGCAGGCCCACTCCCGCATGGCCCCTAGCCGCTCCCCCAGCACGCGCCCACTATGTGTTCGATGAAAATCCTAGAGAGAGACTAATTCGGGTTATAGAGAAGTTCTCTCGGCCAAATTCATTTCTACAGGGTTTTTGGATTAAGAAAACCGGTTACAGACGCCATTAAAATGGTTTTCAGGGGCATTTTAGGAAGAGAAATATGGAGAAGATCCGAAATCGACTGCTAAAAAGGTGCCACGCATGCCAGATTCTAATCGGATGGCCTGAAAGAATGCGGGATCTCATGTGTCGCAGCGGTCGCGTCTTGGTTCCCTCACGAGGCTTCTGATTGGATGAGCGCATTTTAAAAATGTGATTCGCATCTCATAAAATGAAGGCATCGATCTGGTGTGGCGCGTGTTTGGTACGACGACGAAGAGATTCAGATCCAACGCTTCACGTGATCTCCGATTTTCGGAGGCGTGATTTATCTAGATCCGATGGCGCAGGTTTAATCCTGCCTTTTTAAGGCTTATCTGACGGTTCCTATCGAAGATTCCCTGAGCGCGAATCAGAACTCGACAATGCATCAACGGCGCGGCAACGGTGCGGCGCGGTGCGTAGTTATAAAAGGAAAGATTCCATTTTGAATGTTTTGGTTGGCTGAACTTCAAACTGCCATAACTTCTTCATCCGAGCTTCAAATCAGTCCGTTCAAGTTGCAGTTTCCATATTTTTGGATGCTCTATACATTGGGCACCATTGGGAGTTGAAATATTGAGGAGAAAAATCGAAAAGAGTGCTTTGAAGCTTAAGAGAAGGATTTTCTAGGTTTTCGTGCTCTGTGGGATGATTCATCACCAACTACCTCTTCTCTACTCATCAATGGATTGTTGAATCCCTCTAAGAAGTTGGTAGACTTTTTATTTTTTCATTCATGGTGATTATGGGTTGTGTGGAGGAGATTGAAAGCCTATGAGCAAGGTGTGCTCTATGAATCAAGTTTTACTATCATTGAAGGCTGTTCAAGGTTTCTCAAAGCAGTGTGGAGCTTCAAAAATTATTGCTGGCCATTCAAGAATATCGGCTGTGAGATTTTCTCATTCCCTATCTTTTTAATGTTTTATATGCACTGTATGCTAGTATAGGTGAAAAGAAAAAGTAGAATACCTATCTAGTTTGTGGGTTTCATTGTAGGGCAATTCTTATAAGCCCCAAAAATATTTTGGTGATTTCGTCTTCGGCAGAGAGCCCTATTAGTAAGCCCATTAGGTTGTTGGGAAAATCTAGTCTTCATCTTGTTTTGTGGTGTGTTCACTGGGTGCTGGACACTGGCTGTTAAGCCTGAATCTTGGTGTTGTTACGCCCTCTTAGTTTTATGCTGAGAAAATCTAGGGTTGATATCCTTGTCTGTAAGAGACTAAAAGTTGGGTATTGAGTAAATACGGAGCCCGTGGGGCATTACTCTGTGGACTAGCCATCACATATTGTGGTGGTGAACCACGTAATATCTCTGTGTTCTTTGTGTTTGCTTTCTGGTATATTTTGGAGTGTATGGAATGGCTTGCAGGGTCGGTGTGCAAATCCGGTAGACCTGGCCACTGAGTAGTAGCAAGGTGGATTTGCATATGCTTGTATGTATATAAAAAATTAGATATCCATCAGCTCTGGGCAACAGTGAATTTATCAGAGAAATATTTCAGACACTGATTCACCCCCCCTCTCAGTGTCATATCAAGATCATCAGAGGAATCATG
Source organism: Protea cynaroides (assembly GCA_028583415.1). Taxonomy (NCBI): domain Eukaryota; kingdom Viridiplantae; phylum Streptophyta; class Magnoliopsida; order Proteales; family Proteaceae; genus Protea; species Protea cynaroides. Next base: position 21,768,992 of record CM053265.1, on the reverse strand, counting down.
AAGCACTCCACTAGTTCCTGATCGTTTCCCAATGAACATCCATCCACATATCTCTTAACACAATGACCGAATGGCTTAACCCATTGTAACTCAAGAATGGATCTTACCATTGAAGGCCGATGGTTTAACTTGAATCAGTTAACAAAAACCCATTCTGAAATGCAAGATACTGGACAAGGCACCTGTAAAAACAGATCTTGCATATCCTTCACAATATATCACAAAAATTCTAGACATTAATTGCCTTTCACCCTCATAGCTGCCATGATATATGCTTGGTAACTAGATATTCTTCATGACAACAGCAGAGCATTTATGCTTCCACCAAGAAAACGAGATCTCAGTAGAATCAAGCCCTCTCCAGTAAAGATTGAAGAAAGCAAAGAATTCCCTCCAAACAGATTTGTAACACAAGAAGCACCAGGAAATTAATGGGATTTGACACCTCGACAACTTGTCATCATCCGTGGGGAGAGCTGAATTACACCATCGCCATGCAGAAAGAGAATCATGAGGAGATAGACCTTTACCCCATACTAAAGCAGCCCACATCAGCTTAGGGGTGCAATCTTGCAATGCGGATCAAGCCGATTTGACTAAGAATTTGCCAGACTTTGAGACCGCCTATATTAGTTTATCCTGAGAGGCCTTTGGTAAAGGAATTTCCTTTGCAAGAGCAAACATTTCTTGGGGGAAAGCTGTGTTGATCACAGGTTGACACTGAGAGGGGGTGAATCAATGTCTTTAAAAATTCTTTTAAATAATTCCTTGAAGATGTGTTGCCCTGAGTTGACACTCCACTTACTGACCACAACCACACTATCACAGAAGCAATCACAAACACATAGTTGATGCACAACCACCTCGCTACCATAGAGTGGTCAGGTCTACCACGTTGTGCACACCCATCCTGCAAGTCATTCCATGCACTTCACAAGATAGAAAATAAACACAGCCCACAACACAAGATGTACGTGGTTCACCACCACAGTATGTGATGGCTAGTACATGGAGTAATGTCCGACGGGCTCTGTATATACTCAATACACTTCTTTTTGCTGTCTACACAACAGGGAGTACATACACCTAATTTACCCAGCATAAAACTAGGAGGGTACACATGTGCCAGGAAGTCAGGTATCAAGTACCAGTATTCAGCATACGCTGCACACCACGCTTAACCCGCACCCATAGGAAGCAAATAATATAATAAACGGGCTTATATCAATGCCCTACAATGAAAGCTCATACAAACTTAATTCCCCAACCCAATTGTAGTCTAGGTATTCTCATAGACATTTTATCAAACACCTCATAGTCTATGAAATACAATAAAATAGATAAATGCTCAAGTAGATTACCTTTCTTTGATAACTCCACAACTGGATGCTCACTTTATGTAAGGAAGTCCAAAATTGGGTTCTCCAATCTTCAAAGATGTCATAACAAGCTCCATTCTCTTCTTTGGTGTTTTTACAAATACCTTGAGTGCATACCTCCTTTTCAGAAACTCAAGAACACCATTAATATAACAAGAGAGCCCCACTATGTTCTTGCATGTCTTCAATAGACTCAATGGCATACAAGCCAATGCATCCCAGTCCGTCCAATAGACAACTAGCGGGTTGTAAGAATGGATTCTTTTTTCTGGGGATCACTACCAGCCTGTAGATTTCATGGCTTTTTTCACAAGTGTGATAGTCATGGATCCGACTCTCATCCTACCAAAACCTCGGCAGGAGAGGTGCCAGCTGCTGCTCAATGCTCGACCCATAGCATGGGCCTGATCTAATTGCTGTTACTTAATGGGAATAGAGAAAGGCAAAAAGGAAAGGAAACACCGAATTTCCAAGTTTTCCCCTGACAGTTTTCCCCCTTTTTTTTCACTAAATATAGACGTTTCTCCCTTTTTTTTCCCCACTAAATATAGACGTTTCCATTAAAATTAAAATAAGAAGTACAAAAAAAATAAGAGGTTAAGATCCTACCCCACCTTCGGCATCCCTATCAGTAAGAAAGGACCTAATCTTTGAGAAAGGAAAAACCTTGGTTGCTCATAGGCATCCCAAAGAACCTCACTAAAACCATAAGGAGGACATGAAGTCCCTAACAATACATTTGGGAAAAACTGATAACGTAGCAAGCTTACCAGCCACAATATTAACTTTACAAGATAGTTTTTAATATGCCATTGAATTCCACCAGTATAAGAAGCAAGACAATTCAACTTTTGCAGGCATTGCCACGGGGCAGTGATCCTTACTAGACCTTCAACAACTGCTGCAAACTCACATTCAATCCAGATGTTCAAGTATAAATTAGCTCCATGGCTCTATGAAACCCATGCAAACCCGTATTGAAATCTGCAATGTAGTTTGATGTAATTCCTAGAAACACTGAAAAAAGATGAAGTGACTTCACTTGAGGAATCATGAAGCACTCCACTAGTTCCTTATCGTTTCCCAATGAACATCCATCCACATATCTCTTAACACAATGACCGAATGGCTTAACCCATTGTAACTCAAGAATGGATCTTACCATTGAAGGCCGATGGTGTAACTTGAATCAGTTAACAAAAACCCATTCTGAAATGCAAGATACTGGACAAGGCACCTGTAAAAACAGATCTTGCATATCCTTCACAATATATCACAAAATTCTAGACATTGATTGCCTTTCACCCTCATAGCTGGCATGATATATGCTTGGCAACTAGATATTCTTCATGACAACAGTAGAGCATTTATGCATCCACCAAGAAAATGAGATCTCAGTAGAATCAAGCCCTCTCCAGTGAAGATTGAAGAAAGCAAAGAACTATTACGATTGGAGACATGCAAACAAGAAGAAAACACAAAGAATTAACGTAGATCAGCACCCCATCGTGGCATGCCTACGTCCACCAGAGAAAAGAGAAATTATTTATTCCCAAGAAACTTCTACAACTCTCTACCTGACAGACTTAGCTCATCTGTCAGCCTTAAAGCGCCTTCAGCTCTCCACTGTCAAAGGAGAATCCTCTGACAGCCCTTATAGCCTTACCTAGGTTTTCCCACACAGAGACAATTTATAAGGAAACCTAGAAATCCTAATCCCACCACAATTATAAGTTTACCCTGTACATGTAATAGACTGATACCCTAATACAAATACTACCCTTATAATTACGTGGACCCCACAGAATACAAGACATCAACCCAACAAATCTACACCTAGCTTGGATTCTACAAACCACCTTGAAGAAAATCGATTGATGTTGATTCTGTAAACCCATCTCTGTCAAACCGCTACACCCAAACCATCATAGCCCACACCCCGTTCGGATGTTCCGTACAACTCACAAATGTACGATGTGATGTGACCCCATCTCTCTCACTGCTACAGCATCACCGAAAATATCACCGTTACTTACAGTCCTCCTGCAATTCTAGTTGCACCTGGAACCCGAGCCTCTCACCACGGCACCTCCAATGCAGACCTTGAGATCCGATTTTTTGTCCCAACCCGCCAGTACTCCTTTACCCCGCGGTGCATCATAAACTGGCCATTATGGGCACCATGTTGGGATTCTAATCCCGTCGTCAGATCCCCGAGAAAACCTCCGATCCGACCAGATCCATGAATAGCTACCATCGCTCCATCAATCCAATCACGATCTCCTACCCGTCAGTGACCATCAGAACCCTGGATACCAAACACAAACCCAGAAACTATGGGGATGCCATCTCGCATTCCCCTTCCATGTCCCTTTCCAACTCCCAAACTCACCCATACACCACCATTCGGTGCACAAGCCACCGCTGGAGACATTTGATTCGTAGCAACCCATGCAACCCCACTGCACGATTCCCGTGTCAGCCCCTATATCTCCTCTGCACCCGTGACTTCATTCCCTAAATGCCATCCAGATACTTGGTTGCAAACACAAATCAAATCTTGAAATTGACGTCCCGATTCCATACAATCTTCATGAAACCTTTTTTTTTTTTTTCTTCAATGATCACTTTTCTTAAAAGCTGATCAGAGATTCAAAGTTAAAAAAAAAAAAAAAAAAACAACTCACTTTTCTTATACGTACGGTTTCAACTCCCTGTTTTTCTTAAATTTTTTTTCAACTTCACAAAAAAGAAAACAGCATTAATCGTACTTTTTTTTCCTTCTTCTTCTTCACACTGCTACATCTCTCCTTCTCCTAGATCACTGATCGATCTATCGAACCTGGCTCTGATACCACTTGTTAGGATTGGAGACACGCAAACAAGAAGAAAACACAAAGAATTAACGTGGTTCAGCACCCCATCATGGGATGCCTATGTCCACCAGAGAAAAGAGAAATTCTTTGTTGCCAAGAAACTTCTACAGCTCTCTACGTGACAGGTTTAGCTCATCTGTTAGCCTTACAGTGCCTTCAGCTCTCCCCTGTCAGAGGAGAATCCTTTGACAGACCTTATAGCCTTACCTAGGTTTTTCCACACATAGACAATTTATAAGGAAACCTAGAAATCCTAATCCCACCACAATTATAAGTTTATCCCGTACATATAATAGACTCATACATTAATACAAATACTACCCTTATAATTACGTGGACGCCACATAATACAAGACATCAACCCAACAAGAACTCCCTCCAAATAGATTTGTAACACAAGAAGCACGAGGAAATTAATGGGATTTGACACCTCGACAACTTGTCATCATCCGTGGGGAGAGCTGAATTACACCATCACCATGCAGAAAGAGATTCACGAGGAGATAGACCTTTACCCCATACTAAAGGAGCCCACATCAGCTTAGGGGGTGCAATCTTGCAATGCCGATCAAGCCGATTTGACTAAGAATTTTCCAGACTTTGAGACCGCCTAAATTAGTTTATCTTGAGAGGCCTTTGGTAAAGGAATTTCCTTTGCAAGAGCAAACACTTCTTGGGGGAAAGGTGACCTTGCAGGTTGGAAAACCCAATCTATATTAATAATGAATTCCGAGAGGGATAGATGCATTTTTTTTTAAATATTGTCATTATAGGGTTACCTTTCCTCAACCAAACTCTCAATATAAGTGAACTTATGCTCTCCTCCATTTCTTCACGAGTCCATCACAACCACATCATAGTCATCAGCACTTTGAATTATTTGAGTGAAAGTAGCCTCTTCTGATTCCATTAGAAGAGAAAGAGAGAATACTTCTTAAGAAAAAAACGAAACGACAGAAAGATGACTTCTGGTGGGAGAATAAAGATGATGTTGAATGGAGGAGAGAATTTACCAGAAAGGAGGCGTTCAAGATGGTCAATTTCGAAGAGAAGAAGGGTAAAGGTAGGGATAGTGATAGGGTTGGCTCATTCTTTGGCTACCCTTTTCTCTCCCAGTTACTTGTAATTGTCTTGCAGTTGAAGGTCCATGAATGAAGGAGAAATCTTCTTACTAAGGAGGCATTCAGGCTAGCTAATTCTAAAGAGGAGAAGATGAAAAAATGGAAAATGAAAGGGTTGGCTCTTTTTTTGCTGCCTTTCACTCCCAAAGCCATATTAATGGTTGTACAGTTGATGGTTGAGCAACTCACCTCTTCGGTCAGCTCACTCGAACCCATTGTTGAGCCATCCCATCCTCTATTGATGAAGATCATAAGTTGGTATATAGGTCCATAGAATAGGGATGGGCCGGGCTTTGAGGCTCTTGACAAAATAAATCGTTCTTTCTTTTGCTTCATATTCATTTGCTCCCTTTTTTTTATTCATAGGAATAAGTTGTCAAGCTGGGTTAAATGTTTAATGTTCGGCTAAGAGTCTGCCCATTTTGCCCAAACGATCCACCTTATTAAATCAGGATAGGATCGACTGGGAATATAATTTTATAACTCTTAAAAAAAATTATAAAATATTCACTTTGGGAATATAATATTGGAATTTAGAGAGCGGGCCGAGCGGCGATTGTACCTATAAACCAAATAACACATCCTTGACCGTTGACAAAAGACTAATTGTATTAAAATGCGATTGTTCTCATGTGCAAAAGAGCATTGAATCTCTTGGATCTTGGAAGGGATCTGCCTTCATTACTGACTAGTTTTGATTCCTCTGCTTCATCGCCGAGGTTTCAAAGCATGAAATTGGACACGGGATTTGTCACAGTCGATTTGCAATCCATAAATCGGTTCGGGATTGATCTTGCCTTCCATGATTTTAGGATCAGTCATCACAACTATTGCAGTCAAAGTTGCTGATGGGGATTGATCTCAATTAAGGAGTGCTTTCACCTTGCCTTAATGCATTGCAAAATAGGCTTCCTGCACTTTGGGGTCCATAATCACGTTTTAATTTAATTTGTTGGAGAATTAGAGGGTGAATAGTGGAGACAAAAAATGATTGTAGGAAAAAAAAAAAAAAAAAAAAAAACAGCAACAATATGGTTTAAGACCTAATCTTTAACAGCGGGATTAATACAAATAACACAATGATATATTATATGATTATGTACAACCAATACATATATTAAAAATAAGTAAAATTGGTACTCACAAAATGAAAACGGAATGATAAAAATAAACGGGATGAGTCATGTAGAAAAACACTCCTTAAGATTGCATTTACCCCCTATGGTGTAACGGGTTCTGTGAATCAACCTCCAAGATGAAACACCGCCTTATGACCTTCCCAATTATGTGCAGAAAAAAACTGGATCTCATTAGAAGAACCAACAACTGAGATCAACAGTCCTTAAAACAAGGTAGGCTCGATGCCAATTAAACAAAGTAATAGAGAGAGAGATAGTTGGCGACATATATATATATATATATATATATATATATATATATATATATATATATATATATATATATATATATATATTATTGTAACAATGGTTTGTTATTTTTCTAAACATAACAAGGAATTTATTCTGCCACATGGGGCAAATGATATGTCCATTTCAACCATTAGATAGAAAGAACATGGTTTAGATTACCCACATGTCGAATTTCAAACTCTAATCTAATCAAATACCCCCTATGTATTGGCATGCATCCTGTGTATGTCCATATATATGTACGAGTATTCTAAACATTACTATAATTAATACTCCCCAAATTCGAATGGGTTAGATTAGAAAAATAGTAAAAATGAATGATCTAGATTTATTTTGTTACGTTTCTAAACCTAACAAAGCTTTGTTATATATATATATATATATATATATATATATATATATATATATATATATATATATATATATATATGAGTGAGAGAGAGAGAGAGAGAGAGAGAGAGAGAGAGAGAGAGAGAGAGAGAGAGACTTAATTTTTGTTCGAATTCTGGATACATTCTAGGTATGCAACGTCCTCTATTTATAGAGGACATGTGCCCTTTCATAGGACCAATTCGTGGGGCATGTCCTTTAGGATGGACAATCCAGATGCACTTAATCTAAGGGGTGCTTAAATCAACTGTTCAAATTAAACCACTTTATACCTAGGGATACCTCCCTACGTATAGGTAATTGTACGAATCGGTAAGGACATTACCCTATGTATGGGTTTACCTCTACTCCTCAAACTGTATAGGACACCCCCCTTCCAAAAGGGTGCATATATGGGGTCATGCGTCCGTGCCCGGCCCAGCCAAGCATGACATGACTCAGCTCGGCTCAGCACACGCACGAGTTAAAGACAACCCAGAACCCCCAGACACCTCCCTCAAGAGAGAGACTTTCTTTTAAGGGCTCAAGATGTATTAGAACACCCTCTACTTATATACCAACCAAAAAGTTTTCCAATCAAAAAGGAAACTGAAAATTTGAATTTATTTTTAAAATCTTTTTAAACTTTACTTTGTTTTGCTTTTAAAACAACGACTTCCCTACAAATTTCAAGAGACTGATAAAACCCGAAGCAGACTATTAATCTCATGAGAACATGTAAGAGACGTCGTTATAGATATCTTTCGACTTGAATCTACACTAGATCTGAAAGGCCACGCTACACATTACGAGTAAAGCAACACTTCTTAAACCTTTCTTCATTGGTGTAGTTGACTGACCCAACAGCCATCTTTTCAATCCAACCCTTGAGTAGTTCCTTTCGTAAAAACTATAAATTCTGCCTCCATAGTAGATGATGTTACACCCCAATTATGGTCGAACTAGAAGTGTGATTGAACCGTCAATGAACCAATGACTCAAGCCAGGATCACATAAGATCGTGCCAATACTCAAACCATACATTAAACCATAATCAGAATATATAAATTATCAACGGAAGTCTTTATTAAATAATGAACTGAGTTATCTAAGTGATAAATAATAATTAAATCAATTATCTCAAATGTTGACCAAAACATAAATATTAATAATCCTTACAAGTGTTATAATCCCAAACATTAAATAAAACCCAAAGATAAATGCAATAGAGACACTCACATAATGAGTCATGCTTGTTCTCCATCATCTGCACATCCATAGCTACAACTCTTCCAACAGAAAGTGCATTGATGTAGTCATCCACGGTATAACCTGCATCATCAATAACAAAAAAAAAATGGTATCATGGGGTGAGCTTACAACTTAGAGTAGTGAGAAACAAAACATGCAGCAAGTAATATGCATGAGGTAACATTCAATCATTAAGTCTAGTAAAGTTTACAATGTGCTATGGTAAAGTTAGGCTTCGTATCACACAACTAATCCTAACTTTCATACACGAGAGTGTGAGCACACCTAACGGAAAGTCTACAACCAACTTTGTTGTGGCCTCACATCACTCATTATGAGAGAGAGATAGAGCTAGAGCCCAATGGATCGTACACCGCCAGCACCTCCCTGATACTCTGCCTCATACCAGTATGTACACCCCTATTGACGAAGGCTTGCAAACTGGGATTCATCACTAGCCAATCCTAGATGTCATCACAAATGTATCCATGGTCATACCCCAGCACCCTTCAATACAAAACAGAGATAAAGATAAAATCTAACGGATCGCACACCGCCAAACCCCCTTGATACCCTGCAACATACTAAACACACTAAGGTAATGACAATACAACGATGTCAGTGTGATGAATGATTTGAGACTCCAACCTTTCTCTACTCAACACACTAACCACACACAAACACATATCTATCCTCAATCACATTATAACAAGAAGAATTAATATGCATGAACAATAATAGCAGATATTGGACCACATGCTATAAGCACATTACAAACAAGCATCAACATACAAGGTAGTTTATTATTAACCAATTAGTTTGGGGTCTTATCCCTCATCTATTGAGTGATGTCTAACACTCTTTAAGTTTTCGAGTCTAACTTGGCTTGCTTATGAATCCTAGACAAACAATAGGATAAATTTAGGTTCAATTTTGACAGTTTAGTGTTCTTCGGATTGATTGTCCAAATTAGCAAAAGTCACTTTCGGACATTGTCCAGTTGCATGTCCGGTTTGGCAATAGCCACACTTGACATCAATTCAAACAACATTGAGACACTTTTCGAGAGTGTCCGGTCGCTTGTCTGGTGGCACTTGGAATTTGTAAAGTCTAACCGAACAAGTTTCAGACCTTCTGTGAGTTTGTCCGGTAGCATGTCCAGTGGCATGTCTAGTCTGACAGTAATGCCACTGGACATCCTTCTAGACAGGATTCCAGAACGTCCCAAAAGGTGTCCGAGTTAACTGTTTGGTCTGTCTCTTTCTAGAGTTGATCCCTTGACTCATTCTATGGTTCATCTTACACCGTTCTATGGTCAAAGTCTTTGCAACTATTAGATCAACAAGTTTAAATTAGGGTTAGGTCTTTGCACCATCAGTGGCTATGATTTCAATCCATACTCAACCAAAACCTCTACAGGGATAAGGGGACTTACCATTGTTTCATAACAGTGATGATGGAACTGACGGTAAGTGTACAGTTTCCTTCTCCCTTCTTCTCTCCCACAGTTTTTTTCTCCTTCCACAGCTCCTCTCTTAGATCTCTCTTAGTTCTAGGGTTTCTCCTTCCTCAGCTCCTCTTTCAGATCTCTCTCAGTTCTAGGGTTTGTGAGTGATCAAAACTAAGAGAGAGAGTGGGAAAACAGAGCTTATATATAGAGGGTAACATCCTATTGTAGATCCACTCCCGTTTGAGAGAGTAATCCTCTCAAACTAGGAAACTTTCGTATTCTCGGACTCTATTATGAGGTTGTCTGATAGCATGTTGGATGGCACATGTGAAACCTACATGCAAATTTTGGGACGAAATTTCTTTTAAGGGTGGGGGAGTTGTAAGACCCGCACTCCATAAACCCGGTCTAAACTCTGATTTCATGTCGTAGCAGGTCTTCCGATCATCACCGGGCCAGACGGGATGATGTAAGCACCCCATTTTTGCCACCCTCGGCATAAGTGAACCGATATGGCAGGTTTCAGACCATTAACCCAAAGATCTGTGATTTTCCACCGATCCTCACAACAGGGTCATGGGCTATTATCTGCGTGGATGCATAGGTCATAGAATTATCTTCGAAACGAGACCAGAATTGCTCAATTCCGGTATCAAATGAGGAAGATATGATCATTTTAGTCGGATGCTACATATAAGGGAGGTTTCGAAATTATTATAAAATAATAATCCCAGGGGGCCTTCATGCAAATTATCCTAAGTTGGATTGCTTGAATTTCAAATCATCATATCTTGATCATCTGACATCAGATTCAGATGATTCCAAGACCATTATTCTTCATTCATGATGTTCTACAAAGTGGACGTAAAAAAATCCCGGGTAGAAGTCGCCAGTGGGTCCCATGCAAACTTGCATGCAAAATGATCATTAGAACTTCGAAGCTGCATATCTTTTCCGTTCTACATCGGATTCAGGTGATTCCAGTCTCATTATGTTCCATTTTTAGTGCTCTACAAAGTGGACGTAAAATATTTTCGGTAGAAGTCTCCGAAGGAACTCATGCAGAATGGTCAACCAAATTATCGGTAATTGGTCCGTTTAAACTTCAAAAATTCATAAGTTGACCATTTTACTTCCAAATGAGGTGGTTCAAGTTCCTATATTTCTCATTTTTTTATGTTCTACAAAATGAACGCAAAAAATTTGGAATAGAGGCCATCGGAAAATTCCATGCGGGATGACAGCGGAAATGACCCGTGAAATGACAAGGAGAGGAAACCCAGTGAATTCCAATCAGTCCAGTCAACTCAATTCAAATCAGTTGTCAACCTAGGTCAGTCTCTATATATATTATAATATATATATATATACATATATATATACATGTATGTATGTATGTGTATGTATGTTATTAAATATATATATGTGCAATATACATGTGTAAATCATAATCCAAAAGATTTTTGAGAAGAAAAAAGGAAAGAGGGGAGAGAAAAAACGTGGAAAAGAATGGAGATTTCAATTGTGGAGATAATCCAAAAGATTTTGAGGAAAAAAAAGGAAAGAGGGGAGAGAAAAAACGTGGAAAAGAATAGAGATTTCAATTGTGGAGATAATCCAAAAAGATTTTGAGAAAAAAAGGAAAGAGGGGAGAGAGAAAACGTGAAAGAGAAGGGGATTTAGGGTTTTGAGATAATCCAAAAGATCATGAGAAGGAAAAGGAAAGAGAGAGGAAAAAAAAAAAAAAAAAAAAAAAGGAGAAAAGATTCCCCTTCACGTTTTCTAGAAAGAAAACGTGAAAGGGAGAGAGGAGAAAGGAAGAAAGAAAAAAGGAAGGAAAGAAAAAAGGAAAAAAAAATATTTTTTAGAAAAAAGGATCTTTTAGAAAATGAGTGAAAAAAACTATAAATAGGCAAAGAGGAGGATCCTTTTGGAGGAGAGCAGAAAGAGAGGAAAACGTGGGTGAGAGAGAGAAAGGAGAGCAGAGAGAGAGGAAAACGTGAAAGAGAGAGAGAAAGAGAAGAGAGAAAGAAGCAGAAGAGAGGAGAAGGAAGATTCACATTCAAAGGGGATTGATACAATCCCCAATCACCCTTCATCAACGGTTTCGCTCGATTTGAGCCCAAGGTTAGTACTCTAAACAAATTTAGAGGTCGTTATAATGCCCGAATGCCAATTTTGCTTGAAAAAGGCTAATTTTCATGAAATCTCAATCGTGAATGCTCTATTACATACTTGTTAATGTTAGGATGCCTATGTCTAACATTTTTCATGAATGATAATTTGTCTAAGCTATTCAATGATGAATTTTTGATTGATATACAATGATGTTTGATGTTTTTTGTAAATTTCATAAAGTGATTTTCGGATCTGAAAATTCCAGATTTAGGGTTCAAACTTAGGACGTACATCATATGTACTTTTTCTAAGATTTTGAAGCCCAAAATTTTATGGGAGTCTCTCTGATATGATAGAAGACTACCCTAAAAATTTCGTTCCATTTGGAATTGGGGAAATATGTCAAACAATTTGTCTTTGACATTGCTATTTTTCTCGGATGTAATGCAATCCTCCATCGGAAAGTCTCTAGACAAAGACTTTATGGCCATAATCAGAAATTCCACTTAACATAAACTTTTTAGACATGAAAGTCTTCTAAAAAATGGCACTGGTTTCATATTTTTTCCATTTTTCGTTGAATTGATATCAATTTTTAAGTGCATAAAGCTTTGATTTCAGATCTGCCATGATGTGCTGATTTGCATGATTGAAAAGAGTCATTTTTCACAAAGAAAATAAACTGTTTTAACTTGTTTTTCTTAATGAAATTTTAGATCAGATAGTTATCTACATAGACATATGTCTGTATTTAATTTTCATTAAGAATAGAATTTTATTTGGAATTTATGGTGCAACTGGTCAAAAATCTGGAACAGACCTGACCAGTGTATTTACCTGTACTTGGGGAATGTTTTCGACCTGCCTATGGTCTCTTTTAGGAATAGCTTCCTTGAGACAAAATGTTGGCCTCTGAGTCTTCTTTCCAGGGATATATTTTAAGAATTTTTTGAGTAAGTACAGTGCCCTATGTGCCCATTTTGGTCCAGCCTGACAAAGCTGTTATCTTGCTGCATGTTCCATCATGTTTTGATTGATTCTCATATGCTTTGGTTGTTTCTCACATGCCATATTTGAGGTTATGCTATGTTCAGATGCTCGTATGCATACACTGCCATAATTGGAATGATCACATTGCCATAATTGAAATAATCACATTGCCATGATTGGAATGATACACATGTTTATTGCCATATTTGTCTGCTACACTTGCTCACATGCTATATTAAATGCTTATTGTCACAATTAGGGTAGAAAACCCTAAAAATGGAAAGAAAATAATTAGGGTAGAAAACCCTAAAAATGGAAAGAAAATAATTAGGGTAGAAAACCCTAAAAATGAAAGAAAATAATTAGGGTAGAAAACCCTAAAAATGGAAAGAAAATAATTAGGGTAGAAAACCCTAAAAATGGAAAAGAAAATAATTAGGGTAGAAAACCCTAAAAATGGAAAGAAAATAATTAGGGTAAAAAACCCTAAAAATGGAAAGAAAATAATTAGGGTAGAAAACCCTAAAAATGGAAAGAAAATAATTAGGGTAGAAAACCCTAAAAATGGAAATAAAATTACAATTAGGGTAGAAAACCCTAAAATGGAAAGAAAGTAACAATTAGGGTAGAAAATCCTAAAAAATAGAAATAAAATAATAATTAGGGTAGAAAACCCTAAATATGGAAAGAAATAGCAATTAGGATCTTGCCATGCTTAGAAGATAGCATACTAGATCATGCCATATAGGCTCTTGCCTTATTTGCAATACATGCCATATTTGAAAGATTTCTAAACAATCTTACCGTATGTGATTTTCTTGCCATAAATGTTTTATGTGCCATGTCTAGATAGAATATTCTATTTTTTGGCAATAACTTATTTTATGCAACACCCTAGTCAAACTGCCATATATGCACACCTCTAGAAGACAACATAGGTGTGGGGACGTGCATTTAGGCACCCACATTCTTGGGAAGGGCATAATGGGAATGATAAAAAAATCTTAATGAAGAAAGAGAATTCTTTGCCAAACCTTCCAAAATTAGAATTCAGAATGAAAAGGGTAATTTAGGACGATTTGCCCCTCGGCAAACCCTAAACCTAGAATAGGTTCTAAACCCTAAACCTAGAATAGGTTCTCAATCATTAACCTAGAACAGGTTATCCCTCCCGAACTACGTGGATTCTGATTCCTAGGGCAAACCCTAGGATACGTAGGCCATTTGGGAGAATCCCAAATTCGGATCCACACCTTAGTCCACTTGGACTATCCATAAATCCACTAGGATATTTATCCATACTTTAGTCCACTTGGACTATCCATAGATCCACTAGGATATTATCCACATTCTAACCCAAATAGGGTTATTCTTAGATCCACTAGGACTATCTATCAGTCCACATGGACTATCCAGATCCTAACCCATAGGATTTCTCAACCATTCAAGCATAAATTTCAACTTGAACAATGAACTTAATCATACACAAGCATAAATCACATCCATAAACTTTAATCACACCTGAATTACGATGGTGAACCTGATTTTCGGAATAATTCCGTAATACGTAGGCAATCTGATGGATACAGATTCGGTTCAATGATATCAAACCACTTGGTTTGGTTTGGCTTAACAAATAGAGTCTAGCATAGGAAAGGTATAGGAGACCGATTTCGATCGGGCGGTTTGGGTGCCTAACCCCTTCCCATAACCGTAACCTGACACTTACCCAATCTCTGATGGACCAGAATTCCAATCTAAGGGTCATGAGTCAATCGAAGTCTTACCTTGGGGTGAGATTTCACATTTCTAAGGTCCTAGACCTAAATCTAGGTGGCGACTTCTAAAGATTTCCATCTTTGTCCTCACAGATGAGCGGATGACAATCAGGTACGAAATCAGACCAAAGACGGACAACTAAGTATGATTTTATGTTGACCGGTTGATGGTACCGGTCTACATACCGGTCGACCGGTCAACTCTGCGCAGTTGCCTACGGAGATCTGGAATTGGATCTCTACGGGTCCCACTTTCCTAAACCCTAATACCTGGACCTTCCTAATCCTAATAGGGTTACTAAACCCTAATCCTAGCCTATATAAACACCTCTAATCCTCCTCAAATCCTTTCCATTACTTCTCACAAACCCTAGAGAGGAGAAGGAGGTTGGAGAAGGAGAAGGAGTTAGGAAGAAGAAGGAAGTGCCGCCATTGTCGTTCGACGACGCTCACCTTACGCCAGTCAACGGTAAGTGTTTGAATCATTGTTCTTACTCTATGACTCTAGGATAGCGGTATGGGTGGATCAATACCATGCGAAGCAGGTATTGATCTAAAACCCTAATTGGACATTAAACCCTAATTTGCCGTCAAACCCTAGATTCGAGTTCTAGGATGATTATCATCAAAACTAGATTTGAATGAGTTGGAGAGAATTCTAACTCAAAGCTCAGACTTAGAATGGATAGGAGAAATCCTAGAAACCATGGAGAATGATCGACGACAGTCGAAAACCCAAAGTATGGTCTTCCGGAGACATACCGGTCGACTATACCGGTTGCACCCTGTGCGACCGGTATGTTGCCACCGGTACCTTCCGGGGGGCTGGTCTGTGGGGACCGGCTGACCATACCGGTCGCCAGTTTTCCCCACAGAGCTGCGATCGGTACATGCAACCGGTCAGCTCTGTGAGTGTATTTTTGTAACCTCGTTGGTTTTTCAACCAACGTAAATCCTAAGAAACTATTCTAATTGAACCCTAATATTATGTAGGACTTTGTGATAGCACGTTTGGATCTTACGACGTGGAGCAAGCTATCAAACCAGCATCAGGTAAGGGAATCTGACCTAAATCCTAATAATTAATGGACAGTAAATCGTTGTTAATAACCCTGAATATATATGATGTGATGTTTGTGCATATTCACATGTCATCCTTTACTTTCAGTTATTATTATTGTTCATGCATGATAGGATGTGATTGTTAGGCATGTGATTGTTTTTGTTGATGTGTCGAATGGGAAGGGCATGGGGCCTGGGATCATTGCTCACTCTGACACCTTTTGTAGTATTCTATTTTAATATGCTTGGTACGGGTGGGGTATCAGGGGAAGGTCGTGGCATGGTGGTCTCCGATGTTGATGTTGACCTGGCCATGATGATGTGACACTGTGGTCTCCGATGTTGACGCTGGCCTGTCCACGATGCTTTAGCTCTATCTCTATGCCGTAGGGAGTTATGTTGGGATAGGGTCTACCTGTGTATTGTTCTATCCTAGTGTGCTAGTTGCGGATAGAGTATCAGGGGGAGGTGAGGTATTGTGATCTCCAGCCCGGCCTACATGCTCTAGCTCTATCTCTATGCCGTAGACGGCTGTGTTGGGATAGAGCCTATATTGATGACATATAGGATTGGTTAGTTGCGAGCCGAGTTTGCAAGCCCTGGCCAGTAGGGGCTTAGGTACTGGTATGGGTGGAGTATCAGGGGAGGTGCGGGTATACCTTAGCTCTATCTCTATCCCATGATGGGTGTATGTGGGTCGGTGGTAGTGTGATCTACTGTGCGGTGCCACACACTCGTGTATAGAGGTGCGGGGGCCATCAAACCTTTCTATAGCACATTGCAAAATTAAACCAGACCACAACATAAAATGATTGTTACTCATGCATAATATTGTGAAACTGTCTGATTATCTTACTGAGCTAAGTTGTGAGCTCACCCTTTGTACGTACATTGTTTTTAAATATTAATGCAGGTTACACGGTGGACGACTATATGAACGCTCTGGCATATGGTGGCGTTGCTGCCCTGGACGTACAGGCAGTAGAGGACGAGCATGACGCTTCATGTGAGTGTTCTTTCTATGTGTACCTTTGGTTTTATTTATTTATTTTAGTTATTTTCAGTTGGATTAAGTGGATGTAAGGATATTATATTTTATGTTTGGAAATTTGGAAATTTGGATAATTGATTATGTTATTTAAATTTATCAATAGATACTCAGTTCATTTATTTAAAGACTTTCGTTGTATTATTTATATTCTGATTGTGGTTATGTGCAATGGTTTGTATGAGTGGACACGGTCTATTCGAGATCCTGGTGTGAACCGTTGGTTCACTGACGGTTCACTCACACCATTCTGGTTGGATCAAAATTGGGGTGTGACAGCACAACTCGTACAACCGATCAAGGTATAAGTCAATAATATTCTAAGCTTTACAGATACACTGTCCGGTGGCTAAAAAGTGAGACCAGACAGTGAGACTGGACAAGGTAAAACAATTATAAACATTTACCTTGATGTTACTTGATGTGTAGCTACATCATTTGACCATCCCGTCCAACCCGGTTATGATGGGAAGATCAGTCACGATATGATAACCCATATTAGACCAGGTTCGTGGAGTGCGGGTCTTACAGACAATGTACCACAGATTTGTTTAATCGATTTCCATGAAATCGCTCCACCACCTAGAGTGAATACATATCCACTTATAGCTAAAGATTTCTCTGTGTCGGATACCTAATTTGCATCACAATACCCTTTTAGTACCGAATTATTGTTCCTTTTACGTACTTTAATAGTCTTATTAAAGCTTCCTAATCTTTTCCATGGTTATGAGTATGTTGAGCCAATTTACCTACCACTAGTGCTATATCAGGTTTTGTTGAATTCATCAAGTATGGCACCAAATCAATGATTTGGGAATACTCCTTTTGGCAAACTGGTTTGCCTTGATGCTTTATGGGATGGCCTCCAACTACCAATGGTGATTTTATAAGCGAATACTCATAATACCCACTCTTACTTGAAAGGAAAATGACTCTTTTTGACGAGTGGTATGGCATTTGATACTATTGTAAATAAGGGCAAAAGTTCCTATCGAAAACTCTTTCTAACAGTATCGATCAATGTATGAAATTAGGTATTCGAATCAATCAAACAAAAGATTACATGTAGGGTTTAGGGTTACCTAGAGCACACAAATGGCAGGTTCCTCCATAGGAATGCAACAGGAGGTCAAGATCAATGAAAAACATCAATGACCAAAACCCTTAGCTACAAGAGCAAGAAGACTTTCTTCTTTTCTCTCTTGTTCCTCTCTCTTAATTGTCAAATGTTGTTTTAAAGGCATATACAATTAGCAGAGTTACCTTAGGATGAGGACTTAAGCTAGTATTGGGACATATGGATCCAGTCCTAGTGAGATTCTAGGTTGAGTAACTACTATAAGCTTCTATAAGAAGCAGTGAACTTAATTTGAAAGCCATATTTCGAGCCGGACGTTTTCGGGATGCCCCTAATAACCAACAAATGGCAAGTGCTTTTCCTTGTGTAGATCCTATTTCAATGGGAACTTGATGAGTCGATCCGCCTACACGTCTTGCTTTTACTGATAGTTCTAGTGAGAATTTGTCCATCTAGGAATGAGTTAGTGGGCACCCTGTGATGGAGTAACTCTAGGCTTCAGTTGGAAGTAGGGACCAATTTAGATGACATGTTTGATTACTATGAGATGCATTATTCTTTCATACCACTATTTTACATATGTAACCCAAAGTGGATGAGGGTGCAACCACTTTGATATGTTGACTATAAAATACTAAGACATGATGATGCTTACGAGTGGGTGTTTATGTTTTTTTTTTTTGTTCAACAAGGTGTATTGTGTTAGGGTGAGCGTCCTTTAACTTTTCCAATTTGTGCACAATTTTAAGTAGTCCACTTATAATGCAATGACATGTGTTGCCCAAGTGGGAGACATAATCTTTTTACATGTTGTGGGCTTACAGGCTTACCACAGTCATCGTCTTATGCCTAGGTATTGTAAGGGTTTTGACTGATGGGGATGGTTGGATGAAACCTAGTATAGGAAGTGATCATCTTAATGGGTAATGGGTTTTTCAGTTAACCGCCTTAAAGCGTAAGCGATATGTGGGCATGCTAACACCAAGCCCGTAAGAAGAGAGGATTTGCTAGTTATTTGTTTCATGTTTGGTCTCTATTTTCAGTCTATAGATTAATAGTAGCCACCCATTAGTTACTAACCCTAGATGTATTTAGAAAAGAGAGAGTAGACCAGTATAATGGCGCATCGCAAGGATTGTCTTTCACAAACGCTATGAATCCAATTAAGTATGGTTTACAATTGTTTTTATGGCTTCTGCTCTTGTTTGTATTCAATGTTCAATGATTTGATATGACGATAAAGTAATTCTTAGAAACATATGCTCTACAGGCTTTACTTGCCGTACAGAGGCAGGTCAAAACCAGTATCTAGATTAAAGGATTTCTGGAGGTCAATCAACCAACCGGTGTCAGCACCCCATTTTTGTCTGACATTGCCCAGACCAGTCCAGACCAAACTTGTTCGGCCCACGTGCATGCGTTTTCTCTATTTGCTTTACATACTTTTATATATATGTTATATACTATATATATTTTATAATATATATATATATATATATATATATATATATTAAGTAAGAGAGAGGGAACCCGAATAAGGAAAGCGAGAAAGAGAGATATGGTGAGAGAGAGAGTTGGGGTGGAAGAGGGGGAGGTCAACACCTCATCCCTCATCCCTCTTTCCCCCACCGACATAACCATTTCCATTTTAATTCCCCCAAAACCCATTGCTCCCATCCATCTCGAGCCTCTCCAGCATGCTACACAACACCTACATTCTCTCCCTTTGATCGGCACATCATCTCCTTGAACCCACCCCACTGATCGTCCTACGGCCTACCCATCTACCTACTGGCTGCTCACTATCAAAAGGAGAAAGTGAGGGTAGGAATCAGAGGAGAGGCCGAAAAATCTAGGGAAGAGAGAGGAGAAGAGTTGCTGAGATTTTTGCAGGTTTCTTCTCGGACTGAGATGCAAGAGAGTGAGTGAGAGAGGGATTTGTCGGTTGAGAAGGAGGAAGAAGGAGTTGGGGGCTATGTCTAGAAGAGAAATCGCTGGGGGAGCCGTAAGGCTCTTGGCCCGGATCAGGATCGAGAGAAAAAAAAATCTGCAAAGAGGGAATGAAAGCGGAGAGAATATGAGAGGAAGAAGAAGAAGAATATAAGAAAGAAATGAAAAATGTGTGAGAGAAGTGAAGGAGAAGCCGGCGGCAGCAAGGAGACTTGCAGGACAGATAGGAAAAGATAAAGTAACAGAGAAGGGTAGTGATTGCTTCGACCTTGGCTCCTCTAAGATGCTTCTCTACCTGAGGTTTTATTTTTTGGGCTTGAGCAAGGTAAGAGAGAGAGGGATCTGAGAGGGGTTTCTTCGATTTATTTTAGGATATCTCAGAGAGAAAAAAATCAGAAAGGGTGAGGATCAGATTCAAGGTTCTCTGGTTTTCATTGGGGTTTGAAAGTGAAGAGGATTAAATCAACCTCTTCTTTGTGAAGAAATCGAAGGCGGTTTGTGTTCCGACTGGGAGCTGATCAAAGGGCTAAGGAGAGGATCGAAAGCTTCCTGTAGATTGAACGTGAGGTGAAGCTGCAAAGAGGGTTAGAGCTCGCAAAAGAAGCCACGCCCATGTACTTTTGTTGCCCTCCCCACATTCATCTTGAATACGTTTTTTTTTTTTTTTTTGGGTAATTTACACCAGAGATACCTGACGTTGTGAGAAATCATACCAAAGGTACCTCACGTTTCAAAAATCATACTAGAGGTACCTCTTCTCATATTTCCAACATTAACCCTATATAACGTTGGTATCCTCTAAGTTAACCATTAGAGCTACCTCAAATTTTTAGGGACTGATCATTGCTTGTTGAACTACCCTTATTTGGTGCCTGATCGTTGGTACACCCGCTGAAAAAATAGTGAGGTGCGGAGTTTTCACCTGGAGGTGTGTACCATAGTCGAAATTTGTGACTTGGTGATGAATAACTGCCGGTGAGGAAGGGTCACAGGAGAGGACAGGGGCAGGAGAGGGGGTGGGCAATTGAGACAGCGACGAGCGCATGGGAATCCATGTGATGAGTCATTGCGGCAACGGGATGGTGAGAGATTGAACCAAAGGGGACCAAGAAAGTTATGCTAAACAGGGGTAAATTTGAAAGTACAAAAATAAAAGTTACCCTAAGTGTAATATTTTTGAAACGTCAGGTACCTCTGGTATAATTTCTCAAAATGTCAGGTACCTCTAATATAATTTATTCTTTTTTTTTTACTCAATGTAATGGTGATGTCATCTTTGATTCCCATTTGCTTGACATGCTATGAATGTATGCCAGTGAGAGTGTAGGGTCTCCTTATACATGTTGTAGGGTCATTTTATTTTTGTTTTCTCTTTGTGTATGATGCTTATTCGGTCAATATGGTATTTCAATCTTGTTTGTCTCATGGCTGCTCCTTGATGATCTTCTTACATGTATTTTGGCCATGATATGGGTTCATTTTCACCTTTTTAAAGATTGTATTGCTTACTTTTTTATGAAATTGTTGAGTTATATGTCGTTCTTCTGATATGGCCGAATATAAGGTAGGCTCTGCCGAAATTTAATTGGTGTTTTAATTAGGCCTTTCTTTTAGTCTACTGTGTTTTCAGTTCGGCCTGGTTTTGTGGTGTTAGTTATAGATCATTTGTTTTTGGTCTGGCCTGGTTAATCTGGCCTATTTCAACCGGGCCCAAGTAGGGTTTGTTACGATCTTGTGGTCTGGGTTTTGATTTATATGTGTAGGGTCTTGTTTTGGTCTAGTCCAAGTTGGACTCAGTTCAGGTATGTCTGTTTTGGTCTTGCTTATCCTTAGGTTGGGCTTTTGTTTGGGTGTGGCCCAACTTAGCATGGAGCTTGGTCTAGGGTTGATTGGGTTTAGGTGTTAGGTCAGATTTGGTTTGGTTTAGGACTTAAGTTGGCTTAGGTTGGTGTGGTTAGCCTGGTTCAATTTTCTATGGTTACGTTTGCTTTGATCCAGTTAGGTTGGCTTGTCTGGGTTCAATTTGGCCTAACCTGATTTGGGTTTGGTTCAGGTTGACCCGATTTGGGTCATGGCTGGTTT
This sequence comes from Protea cynaroides, assembly GCA_028583415.1. Lineage (NCBI taxonomy): Eukaryota > Viridiplantae > Streptophyta > Magnoliopsida > Proteales > Proteaceae > Protea > Protea cynaroides. The sequence continues at coordinate 21,747,007 of CM053265.1, read as the reverse complement.
GTCTTATTTGCTCTTGCTGATCTGGTTTATTTTGAGTTTGATTTAGTTTTGGGTTGGGCTAATGTAGGTTAGGTCTTAGTCAGGACTTATAGGTTTTTGTTTGGTTTGTTTGACCATCTTATTTAGGCCCAAGTGGGGTGTAGTCAATGTTTCTATGTTAGTCTAGTAGGGTAGGTTTGGGTTCTTTGAGCCCGTCCTGTAAGACCCGTATCAAACTAACCCGGTCTTATCACCTTGAACCAGGTTTACCCATCATGGTTGAGTCAAATGGACCAAGGGCGTGAAGGAGATCGTGATCCCAGGTATCAAATCGACCCAAAAACACTTAAATTAGGGGGAGGGTCGCATACCCAGCAAGGGAGGGTCGGACTGTCACACCCCAATTCTGATCCAACCAGAATGGTGTGAGTGAACCGTCATCGAACCAACGGTTCACACCAGGATCTCGAATAGGCCGTGTCCACCCATACAAACCATTACACATAACCACAATCAGAATATAAATATACAGCGGAAGACTTTAAATAGAATGAACTGAGTATCTATTGATAACTTAAATAAATATCCCATTATTCGAATTCAAACACATAAAATAATAATCTTTTACATCTCTTAATATCAAACAAAACAACTGAAACAACTAAATAAAATCCATCACAGGTACACGCAGAAAGGGCACTCGCATGAAGCATCATGCTCGTCCTCCCCTGCTTGTACATCCAAAGCAGCTACACCTCCATACGTCGGAGCGTTCACATAATCGTCCACAGTGTATCCTGCATCAACATCTAAAACAATGTGTACACAAAGGGTGAGCTCACAACACAGCTCAGTAAGACAATCAGACAGTTTCACAATATTATGCATGAGTAACAATCATTTTATGCTGTGGTCTGATTTTAAGTTTGCAATGTGCTATAGAAGGGTTTGGTGGCCCCTGCACCTCTATACACGAGTGTGTGGCATCGCACAGTAAATCACACTACCACCAACCCACATGCACCCATCATGGAATAGAGATAGAGCTAAGGTATACCCGCACCTCCCCTGATACTCTACCCGTACCAGTACCTAAGCCCCTACTGGCCAGGGCTCGCAAACTGGGCTCGCAATTAACCAATCCTATATGTCAACAATGTATGCTCTATCCCAGCACAACCGTTTACGGCATAGAGATAGAGCTAGAGCGTGCAGGCCGGGCCGGAGACCACAATACCTCACCTCCCCCTGATACCCTATCCGCAACTAACCCACTAGGATAGAAACAATACGCAGGTAGACCCTATCCCAACATAACTCCCTACGGCATAGAGATAGAGCTAAAGCATCGTGGACAAGCCAGCGTCGACTCAGAATCCTCAGTACCACACAACGATGGCCGGGACAACATCAATATCGGAGACCACCGTACCACGACCTTCCCCTGATACCCCACCCGTACCAAGCATGTTAAGACAGAATACTTCAAAAGGTGCCAGTGTGAAGAGCGATCCCAGGCCCATGCCCCACTCCACACACCAATGAAAACAATCACATTCCTAACAATCACATCCTATGAATGCATGAACAATAATAATAACTGAAAGTAAAGGATGGCATGTGAATATGCACAAACATCACATCATAGATATTCAATGATTAACAACGATTTACTGTCCATTAATTATTAGGTTTAGGTCAGATTCCCTTACCTGACGCTCGTTCGATAACTTGCTCCATGTCGCAAGATCCAAACGATAAGTCACAAAATCCTACAATATTATTTGGGTTTCATTAGAATAAAAATACTTAGGGTTTCATGTTGGTCGGAAACCAACATGGATTACAAAATACCCTCACAGAGCTGACCGGTGGCATATACCGGTCGCAGCTCTGTGGGAAAGACTGGCGACCGGTATGGTCAGCCGGTCCCCACAGACAACCTCCCGAGAGATAGCGGTCGCACCATGTGCAACCGGTATAGTCGACCGGTATGTCTCCGGAAGACCATACATGGGTTTTTTGACTGCCGACGATCACCCTCCATGGATTTTCAGGGTTTCTCCTATCCATTCTTAGTCTAGGCTTTGAGTTAGAGTTATACCCAACTCATTCAAGTCTCGTTTCGATGAATATCATCTCGAAACTCGAATCTAGGGTTTGACGGCAACTTAGGGTTTATTGGTCAATTTAGGGTTTCAGATCAATACCTACTTTGCATGGTATTGATCCACCCACACAACTAACATAGAGTAAGAAGAGGGATTCAAACACTTACCGTTGACAGGCGTAACGAGAGCTTCGTCAAACGGTAACGGCGGCTCCTTCTTCTTCCTCCTAGTTCCTTCTCCTTTTCCACCTCTTTCTCTTCTCTAGGGTTTGTGAGAGACAATGGAAAGGATTTGAGGAGGTTTAAGGGTGTATTTATAGGCTAGAAATAGGGTTTAGTAACCCTACTAGGATTAGGAAACTTCTAGGATTTGAAATCAGGAAAGCGGGACCCGCAGAGACCAATTTCTAAATTCCCGCACATAGCTGTGCAGGCCATACCGGTCGACCGGTACCAAGACCGGTACCATCGACCGGTATACCTAAAATCAGGTATAATTGGTCGACTTCGGTCCGATTTTGTACCTGTTTGTTATCCGCTTGCCCCGTCTAGCTCGGTGATGATAGGAAGACCTGCCACGACACAAAACCAAGGTTAGACCGGGTTTTCAGAGTGCGGGTCTTACACGGACCCCCCCAAGACAGAAAGTCAGACCCTCTGTTTTACAGGAAGGGTCGGACACTTTAGGAAACCTAGGGTCGACGGGATCATCGACCCTCCAATCGACCCTCAGTTGCCGCCGAAACTGAAATTAGGAAATTTCTATAATTTCGATTAGGAGTCTTTCCTAATCTCAAAGGGACTTATTTTAGGATGTTTCTACTTTATTTAAAGGACGTCCCTAAGCCTCTTTCACTCCTTTTACAACCCTAATTGAATTGAGAGAAAGAGAAGAGAAGGAAGAGAAGAAGAAGAGAAACAAGGAAGAGAAGTAAGCAAAAAGGAGAAGAATTGCAGAGAAGGAGTATTCTTCTCAGGTATGGATACTAATTCCATGAGTTTCTACAGGCCTTAGGTTAGATAATGATGAGAGTGTGATCTCGGAGAAACCCAAACCATCAACCCATGGTTAGGTTTTCATGGAAAATCATGGGAGGATACATGAAAGCTATTTAGGTGGGTGATGCATGGTTCTAGACCATGAAATGCATGTTGAATGGACTGTAGGAGCAAGCCATAGGACCCCAAACACGAAGAATGGATTAAAAGGAGGAAAATTGACTAAAACCCACCGAGGGTCGCACAGAGGGTCGATGACCATCCGACCCTATGTGACCTGAGTATCGACCCTCAAGGTTCTGGAAGTCCAGATTTGGGGAGGGTCGCACCCAGTGTCGACCATGACTCCGACCCTACCTCCGACCCTCAGTTAACAGAATGGTTTTAAAAATTAGAATAAATTCTAATTAAATTTTATCGACTTTGTTAGGTCTTCTAGCAATATAATAACATTATAAAGGTGATTCTAAAGCTTGGAAGAGTATCTATTAGCAAGCTAAGGTGAGGAAACGTAACTCTAAACTAATTGGGTGTTTTCTCTTTTCTTGAGTCCAATGCTATGCTTGATTCTATGCGACTATGTTTGTAATGTGCATACAACATGTCATCCAATATTTCTATTACTTGTTCATGCATATTTACTTTATTGTTTATAACATGATGATGATGATGATGATAGGAATAAGCATGTGATTGTATGTGTGTGGTTGGTGTACTTGATGCGAGCGAGTATCAGGAGAGGTGTGATGAGAACGTCAATAAACGTTAACCTTTGACGGGTCTCAGCACTTTAGCTCTAGCTCTAACTCAAGTCTCGTGCATTAGCATCGTCGTATCGCCATTACTTTAGCAGAACTATTATGTCGTAGAGTATCAGGGGAGGTGGTCTCGGTCCTTGTGGTCTCTGACTCTACCGGGGGGCCTTAGCTCTATCTCTATGGACATTCTGAGGGATGCTGGGGTGAGGCCTTGGATACACTGTTTGGCATTAGGATTGGTTAGTTGCGAGCCCAGTTTGCAAGCCCTCGCCAGCAGGGGCTTACGTGTTGGTATGGCACTATACAGCAATAAACGTTAACCTTTGTTGTATAATGTTCATGATTAGGGTGGATGGGGACGACAATAAACGTTAATCTTTGGGCGGACTTCCACACCCTGTGTATAGAGGTGGGGTCAATAAACGTTAACCTTTGACCACCCAACCTTTCTATTGCGCATTGCAAACTATAAACCAGACCAAAGATATGAATTGATTGCATGCATATGTATTGTTGCATTGTTTTGTTTGCTCACTGAGCCATGATGTGTGCTCACCCCTCGACGTCGAATATTTTTAGTTGATGATGCAGGTTATACTGTTGGAGCTTATGTAAATGCTCCAGCGTACGAGAACGTAGCGGCGATGGAAAGCTGAAGTGGATACATATGACTCCTCTTGCGAGTGCAACTCATGTGTATTTAATTAGATATTTTCTTAGTTTTCTTTACTTGAATTTATTATGTACATGTATTTGATATTTATTTATGTCTCAGTTGATACAGAATAATTTACTATTTAAATATTAATATCACAGTATATTCTCAGTTCATTTTACTATAAGACTTCCGCTATTATATATTTACTCTGACTATGAATGTGGATGTATGGAGTTTAGATAACACGGATACAGCCTACTTGATATCCTAGTTGAACCGTTGATTTGTTAGCGGTTCATCACACCATTCTGAATAGTGCGGAATTGGGGTGTGACACGTCCCACATAGATTAGGCCATGTTGTTTATGTTTAAGCCAGTTGGTTTGTCATATGTGGGCTTTGAGTGGGCCATTGTTTGGTTTAGTATTACTTGAGTTGTGTTTCAGCTGGTCTCTCTCTCTTGAAGCAAACTTAATGGTGTTGGGTCGGGTTTATTTGATATATGCATAAATTTATCTCCAATTTGATGTGCTTATTGTTTATCATGTGAATCTCCATCAATATCTACACATTAATACATTTTATGTGGATCATATTGTTTAACTTAGTGTATGATCCCCACCCCAAGTGATGTATCTCCATTTGAACATCCAATTTGTATTAGATGTATGGTAGGACGCACACTTCTCATGATGCGATTGGCTAGGGTACTCCAATGAGTCTGCCCATTGTGGGCCCATTTAGAATGAACCCATCAACCCTATGATTGGATCCCAAAGTGTGGGAATTCGTTGTATCAAATGTATGAAGGAAAATGGGCAATTGGGTAGATGTATGCATAGGATTGGTGGTCAGACGGTCCACCTGGGTATCCCGAATGTGGGATGTGAGTGAGATTTAGTATACCCCCATATGTGGGGAGCTGAGGTGTTTGGCACTCCTGAGTATTGCCACACGTGTCCATGGCTCGTCAATCCATGGGAACTACGCTTGACCTGATTCTTAAGGGACAGAGGTCTCGAGAGATACGTAGGCTACGGGGGAATTTGGTCACTCCACGCTAGGTCAAATTGAGGTAAGTTCCATGTATTATGGGATTACCTCAGCAAGGGGATTTTCCTGTGGAAGGGTTCCATGTACTATGGGATTACCTCAGCAAGGGGATTTCCCTGTCAAAGTGAATACCTCTACACTGAGATGAGTCCCACTATTGTGGGGACATCTTTCACCTTCGGATGTGTTCCATGATTATGGGAGCATCAATCGCTTGGGATGCGTTTCAATATTTTGGGAGCGTCCCTCTTTTTGCACACACCTGGTACGTATACCCCACCCGAACTACATTTGGCCTGATTCTTGCTACACAGGGATACGTTGGCGGTCTGGGATTTTCCTAAACCTCGGTCATATGTTGTATATCATTTTTTTTTCCTTTCTTTAGATGTATGATTAGACCGTTCATTAAATTCTTTAATTCATTTTGTGATTATTTTCTTGTTTAATTTGTGTAATTTCTGCTTATGTCATGCATAGTTAGTAAAGAATTAGAGATCAAATTTGGATTTTCCCTTGTATCATGTAGTTTAATTAAATAGCCCCAAGCGTTCATAAACTGTAGGAAAGGATAGGATTAAGGGAGACCGGTTCAACCAGGCGAGTTGGGTGTCTAACACCTTCCCAACTCGTAATTTGGCACTTACCTGTCTTTGGTGAGACGAGATAGTCATTCCATGTGTGCGAGTCATTAGTGTCCCTCCATTGAGAGACATCATTTCAGATCCTAGACATCTTCTAGGTGGCGACTCCAGTGTTCTTACCCTCTACTGGCATGAGTGGATGGGATGTGAAGGTGAGAACTTTTCAGATCCCAGTTTGAGTGTAACGAGGGTAGACAACTTTAACTACACGTAAATTCAAATTTAAAAATGAGGATAACTGAATTTTCAAATAATTTCCCTGGTCCTCACAATCGAGAAATCTTTAACTATAATCACATTTTTCTGTGAAATAATTTGATTCCTCAATGAAGGGAACTAGTATCTTATGCATTACAGAAACCCTAAACTGAAACCTTTTTTTTTTTTTTTAAATCTGTTATTGATTCTAGGTTTAAGATTCTCAACCTCTTTTCTATCCTTAGTGTAATATTAGGAAAGTATTTACATGTATCAAAGCAGATTTCAATTCTACCATAGGTCAACACCTGAAGATGCATGGAGAAAGGATTGAAACCAAGCTACAGTAGGGTCAGAAATCTACTTCATACCATGCATATATGAAAATTTTAAATTCAGAAGCTCGAACTATTGCATGAAAACGCTTACAAATGTACAACGAGACCAAATTTGACTCTCTAACCCATGTGAGATGTCAAATAGATCTAACCTCTTTCACCATTCAGGAAGGATCTATTTTGATGCGAATACTCACTTCCAAATCCAAAAAGTTGTGTGAAACAATATCTTCACATTGTATAGTAGAATAGTAGAATGGTAGCTGGAGTGTGCTTTCAACTTTCCTTAGTGCGTTGCATAATTGGGGTTCAGCTTCTTACCGAAAAAAAAATTGGGGTTCAGCTTTGTGATTTATAATTATTAATTTAAGTTGTTGGTAGATAATGGAGAGTGGAGAAGGGGCCACAGTGCGATATATAATCGACATAATAATTTAAGCTTTATTATTAAATGAATGAAAAAACAGAACTCCATCATTGAACTCGGCTTACTTTGATCAAGTGGTATAGGGCTGGTAACGGTCACAAGGCATGAGCTATAAACAGTGTTTGAGGGAACAGATAAAATGACCATCCAGATTGTGATCAGCAAGAGTTACAAGGGCTAATTCTAATACGGTAAGATCAAAATCATGGACGACAGGACCACTGAGCCGATTCATAGTCCAACTCGGTATTCTACAACCTTAGCTAAAACAGTCTAAAAAGGGTGGACGATTACTGAACAAGTCACGGTGGTGGAGGAGATGGAGTAAAAGATAAAGAAGGGAATCTAACAAAGCAACTCGTGCCAACTCAAACTTCAAAATCACCACGTGATACATATGAAGTATATATTATGACATATATAATACACTAGGTGCATGTAATGGCTTCAAATGAATAAAGACAGTTCACTATTGGGTCACCTTTCCTCGACCAAACCTCTCTATAAAAGTGGGCTGAGGCTCTTCCACTTCTTCACAAGTCGCAACGACATCACATTAATCAGCCCCGAGAGGAAGAATAAAGAAGATCCAAAGAGACAAAAAGATGGCCGCTGGTGGGAGAACGACCATGATGAAAGGAAGAGTGAACTTTCCAGCAAAGAGACATTCGGGGCGATCGATTCCAAAGAGGGGAAGTGTGAAGACAGGGATAGTGATAGGGTTAGCTCATTCTTTTACTACGCTCTTCTCTCACATTCAAAGTAATCGATGCGCAGTTGAAGGAAGATGAAGGGAGAAAAGAGCCTCCTACCAAGGAGGCATTCAGGGAGGCTACTGCTGAAGAGGGGAAAGATGAAGGCAGAGATAATGAAAGAGTTTGCTCATTCTTTCGCTGCCGGCCTCGTCTCCGAGAGCCATAGTAATCAATGCGACCAGTTCAACAGCTAACTTGGCGCAGCAATTCATTTTGGTCAGCCCACCCGAACCCATTTTTACAGGCCATTATCATAGGTCCGCATGATCTATTAATGTTTTGTGCGTTCTGGACTCCGGAAAAAAAGATTGAGATCGTTAATTTGGTACCTGGGCAGTTTTGGTTAAATAGGGATTGGGGCTTTGAGGCCCTTGAGGGAATTTTTTTTCCTATTATTTGTTCTGTAATGTACAGTTCGTTGACGATTTTTGCGATTAAATTGAAGACACAATCTTTTCCTTTGGATTCATATTGATGGGGTTCGACTATGAGATTCATTATTGGATTGCAGCTTTTCAAAGATTAAAAGTACAATAAATAGAGAGGGGATCACAGACCTAGATCGTCTCCTATTTCTCAGCCATGCCAGCGGTCCATCGAACGGGCTGGAATGCTTAGCACACAAGCTGATACATCCCAGTCAATCCAATAGACAACTGGCGGGCTGGGCGATAGTAGAGGATCTTTTCCCGGGGATCACTGCAGCCTTTAGATTACGTGGCTTTTTGTGCAATTGCGATAGTCATGGATCCGACTCCCATGCTGCCAAAGCCTCGACAGGAGAGGTGCCAGTCACCCACTCAATGCTTGACACATGGCATGGATTTGATCTAATGGTTGCTAGTTAATCGGAGTAGAAAGGAAAAAAGAAAAGGAAACACACAATCTTCAAGTTTTCGGGTGAAATGCTCTCTCTCTCTCTCTCTCTTTCTCTCTCTCTCTCTCTCCCTCTCTCTCTCCATTAAATTTAAACGTTTCAATTAAAATTAAAATAAGAAGTACAATAGAAAAAAAAAGGTCTAAGATCCTACCCCACCTTCGACATTCCTATCAAGATGGAAGGACTAACCTTTAAGAAAAACAGAACCTTAGTCGCTAATGAGCATCCCAAAGAACCTCACAATGAATTTAAGGAGAACAATGACAATACATTTGGGAACGAGCTAATAACTTAGCAAGTTTGTCAACCCCAACATTAATTTCATGGAAATAGTTTGCAATACGCCACTGAATTCCACCAATATAACTAGCACGACAATCCAACTATTGTAGGCATTGCCACGAAATAGATTTCCTCAGTAGACCTTTAACAACTGGTACAAAATCACTTCGATCCAAGGGTTGGAGTAATTTAGCTCCATGGCTCTATGAAACCCAAGCAAAACCGCATTGAATTCTTCAATGTAGTTTTATGTAATTCCTAGAAACACTAAAAAAACTGAGGTGACAGCACTCGAGGAATCACGAGGCTGTGAGCGATACTATTTTTGGTAGTACCATTGGATTGACATTACCACCAGTGGTACTATCGTTGGCATATATTATTTTGGGAATACACAGATTCCATAGATTTTATTTTATATTATTTCCAATTATGTACTACTGTAGTTGGCTATTTAAATCTTTGTATCATCTCATTCAAGGAATGACAATTATATTGAATCAATAAAGGATTTCTCTTTTTTCCTTTCATCTTCTTCTCTTTTTCTTAAGTTTATCATAGTATCAGAGCAGGTTCTTTGAGTCAATCTAGAACCATATTGCAGATCGTATTGCATCCCTCTCCCTTCCTTGTTCTTTAAGGCATCTAGCGGCATTCTTTACTTTTTGTTCACCATACCAACCAAAGATGGTATCTTCTCTTTGCTCTTCACAGTAGTGTTTCTCGTCATGTATTTCTATAGCAATCAGTAGCAGCGTCACTCTCTCATTTTACACAACAACCAGTGACAGTTCTCAACACTCCTTCTGTAAGACCCATATCATACTAACCGGTCTTACCACCTTGTATCAGGTCTCCCTATCATGGTCGGGCCAAGTGAACCAAGTGCGTGAAGAAACCACAAGGCTAGGTATGAAATTGAACCCAAAATTAGCTAATTAGGAGCGTGTGCTTGCATACCTAAATAGGTGTGATCGACCACACCTCAGAATAAAGTGACCACAAAGTCTGGGACGTGTGGTCGCAGTTTTTGGCTGTGTGGTCGACGGGTTCTGCAACCACACTTGCTACCATACAAAGTCAGACAGACTCCGTGATTAGGAAACCTTCCTAATCTGAAGGGGGTTCTTTCCTAATCTAAATAGGACTCTATATGGAGGGTTTCCTCTATATATAGGACGTCCCTTAGCCTCTTTCATCCTTTTAGAACTCAACTGAAAGAGAGAGAAAGAGAAGAGGAGGAAGAGAAGGAGAATTGAGGAGGAAGACTATGAAAAGAAAATTCAGGGAACTCTGAATCTTTAACAAGTATAAGGTATGAAACCATCCCCCACATCAGTTGAATACCTAGAATAGATCATGGAGGAGATAGTGATTCAAAGTGAAATCCCAATCATCAAACCATGGACAAATTCTAAGAGATCCATGGAGGGAATCTATTAGGATGATGGATTGTGTAAAATATAAATTTTAAGCCATAGAACAATCGTAGGAAGGATCATGATGATGAGCCAAGGAATCAAAACATTAAGGAATTGAGTTGGGAGTGGAAAAGTTGACCATCACATGTGTGATCGCATGATATGCGACCACACGAGACACATATAACAGACTACACACCCTCGGGAAGTTCTAGGGAGGGTGTGGTCGCATGTGTGGTCGCATGATATGCGACCACACGAGACACACATAATAGACTATACACCTTCAGGAAGTTCTAGGGAGGGTGCGGTCGCATGTGTTGTCGCATGATATGCGACCACACGAGACACACATAACCGACCAGACACCCTTAGGAAAGTTCCAAGGAGGGCGTGGTCGCATATATGGTCGCATGGTATGCGACCACACATAGCGACCACACACCCTCGGGAATGTTTCAGGGAGGGTGTGGTCGCATGTATGGTCGCATGATATGCGACCACACATAGCGACCACACACCCTCGGGGAAAATTCAGGGAGGGTGTGGTCGCATGTATGGTTGCATGATATGTGACCACACCTTGCGACCACACACCCTGTGGTCGCAGAAACTGAGACCACAAGTGCAGCCACACCTGCGACCACTCAATTTCTAGAAGTTTGAATTGCTGAAAATAAACTCTAATTTAAAATCTATAAATTTGTTAGGTTTTCAAGTGGTCTAAAAGTGATTTACAAACCTTGAAGAGGAACAACCATCGACCAAAGGTGAGGGAACAAGACCTAAATTAATTGGCTAATAATAAACTGTTTTACTTATTGAGTCCAATGCCATGAATGATTCTATGCTTGTACGCTTGTAATGTGCATTTCACATGTCATCCAATATTCCTACTATTACTGCCCATGCATATTTAATTCTGTTTATTTATAACATGATGATGATGATAATGTTAAGAATAGGCATGTGAATGTATGTATGTGGTTAGTGTGCTTGATGCGAGTAAAGCATCCGAGGGAGGACATGACACTGTGGTTCATCCTGGTCACCAGACTCTAGCTCTATCTCTACTCAAGTCTTGCCCACTAACATCATCGTATCACCATTACCTTAGCAGAACTATTACATCATAGGGCATCAGGGGAGGTGGTCTCGGACCGTGTAATCTCTGACTCTGTCGGGGGGCCTTAGCTCTATCTCTATGGACTTATTGAGAGATGATGGGGTGAGGCCTTGGATACACTATTTGACATTAGGATTGGTTAGCTGCGAGCCCCGTTTACAAGCCCTCGCTATAGGGGCTTACGTGTTGGTATGGGTAGGGCATCAGGAGAAGTGTTATGCGGTGTTTGACCCGGGCACTTTAGCTCTATCTCTATTCCATGATGGTTGCATGTGGGACGGCAATGGTGTTTGATCCATTTGGCGGCTTCACACACTCGTGTATAAAGGTGCGACGGCTACCAATCCTTTCTATTGCACATTGAAAACTTATAAACCAGACCAAAGATATGAATTGAATGCATGCATATGTTTGTTGCATTGTTTTGTTTGCTCACTGAGCCATGATGTGTGCTCACCCTTTTGACGTTGAATATTTTAGTTGATGATGCAGGTCCTATCGTGGAAGATTATATTAATACACCAATGTACAGACATGTTGCTGCGATGGATGTGGAAGCTATGGTAGAGTTGCATGATTCGTCATGCGAGTGCAACTCATGTGTTTTCGATTAGATTTAGTTGTTGGATTATCAGAACATGTAATAGATTACTTTATTTTATTTTATGTCTTTAGTCATTTGGAGATAATTGGATAATTAATTATGTTATCACTGTTAGATACGCAGTTCATTTATATTAAAGACTTCCGCAATTGTTTATTTACTCTGATTATGGTTATGGCTGTATCTGATTTAATCAAATAGACATGGCCTATACGAGATCTTGGTTGAACCGTTGGTTTATAGACGGTTCATCACACCATTCGGGTTGGTTCAGAATTGGGGTGTGACAACTTGGTATCAGAATTCTCAGGCTCTGTCTATTAAACCTGTATACTTCCACAAGAGTTCGTGAACTGAGTTAGGATAAAATTTAAAAGATTTAATAAGAACACACCATAAGCACCTGTGTTGTATGAGACAATAACTAAGACAGAGAATAATCCACATATGAAAAGGAGAAACAAGTTCTATGTATGTATCAAATGAGAATAAAACTAACATATATCTGAATCAGAGTACGGTCCACAATCCGGACAGTTACTCTGTAGTATATAGTAAAAATAAATAAATGAATCATGGAGCTGAGGGTGTTAGAGGAGGAGGTGCCTCACGATCTCGATCATAATCCTCAGCATATACCCTCGTAAGCCAGGCTACCTGAGTCTGGGTCACCTGGAGACTAGCTGTTAGATCTGCCACCCGCTGATCAATAGCACACTGGGCCTCTCGAATCTCATGCAGCAACCCCATCACGTCATCTAGTGGTGGGTGCAAAGGACCAGCTGAGTGGGAAGGAACCCGAGAAGGGCTAGCTCCAGTAGAATGCTGTGGTGATGGAGGAGGTATGGCGTCCACGTCCATGAACATCCTCTCATCATCCTCCTCATCATCGCCCTCGTGGACCTCTACTGCTGCTGCTGCTTCCGCCTCTGCGTCTGCTATCTCTACTCGAGTACGGGGATGCACCATAGCATTTCTCTCCTCGCTACTGACCTGCGCATCTCGCATCCCCATCCTGCAGATGGCCTCCCAGTCAAGGTCAGTCGAAAAAGTGTCTTCGTGAATCCTCTCATCAACCAAGTTGACCTACAGACGAGTGAGCAAAGTGGTGATCAAACGCCCATACGGTAGGTTACCCACCAGACCAGGCGTCGTGGTACGGTGCATAGTCCTAATTATGATATAAGGAAGGCAGACAGGTTGCCTAGTACAGATGCAGTACAGAAGGTACTGGGTCAACTATTAAACCTTCTCAAAGTGTCCACTCTGGGGAATCAGGTTATGCTGAATGATCTTACAATACACTCGGGGTTCCGACCGTAAATTGATTGCCTTCATCTGCCAGCGATCATCCCTAAGAATCTGGTTGTCAATCTCTGCACACATTCTCACTGACAGGAACTGGGGTTGTAAGACCCGTATCAAACTAACCCGGTCTTACCACCTTGAATCAGGTTTACCCATCATGGTCGAGCCAAATGGACCAAGTGCGTGAAGGAGATCGTGATCCCAGGTATTAAATCGACCCAAAAACACTTAAATAAAGGGGAGGGTTGCATACCCAGCAAGGGAGGGTCGGACCCCCCAAGACAGAAATTCAGACCCCCTATTTTACAGAGGGGGTCGGACACTTTAGGATTTAGAGGTCGACGGGATCATCGACCCCCTCATCGACCCTCAGTTGCCGCCGAAAACAGAATTAGGAAATTTCCATAATTTCGGTTGGGGCTCTTTCCTAATCTCAAAGGGACTTATTTTAGGATGTTTCTACTCTATTTTAAGGATGTCCCTAGGCCTCTTTCACTCCTTTTAGAACCCTAATTGAATTGAGAGAAAGAAAAGAGAAGGAAGAGAGGTTGAAGAGAAGGAAAGGAGAGAAGAAGAAAAAGGAGAAGAGTTGCAGAGAAGGAGTGTTCTTCTCAGGGAAGAATACTAATCCTATGAATTTCATGAGATTTAGAATAGTTGAAGGAAGATGTAGGAGAAACCCAATCCATCCATCCATGGTTAGGTTTCAATGGAAACCATGGAGGATATCAATTAAACTATATATTGGGTGAAGAGAAGTTCTAATCCATAGAAAGTATGTGGAATGGACTATGGAAGAAGCCATAGGAGTTAAACAAGGAAGAATGGATCAAAACATGAGAATATCAACCAAAACCAGAGGTGGTCGCATATAGGGTCGATAGACCCATCGACCCTGATATCGACCCTGTTACAGGGGTCGCAGTATACTGCTACCCTACCTACGACCCATCCTGCGACCCTATAGATAACAGCAAGTTAGAAAATTAGAATTAAATCTAATTAAATTCTATCGACTTTGTTAGGTCTTCTAGCAATATAATATCAATATAAAGGTGATTCTTAAAGCTTGAAAGAGGATTTACTAGCAAGCAAAGGTGAGGGAACAAGACCTAAACTAATTGGTTAATAACAAACTGTTTTTATTTCTTGAGTCCAATACCATGGTTGATTCTATGTGTGTATGCTTGTAATGTGCATTTAACATGTCATCCAATATTCCTGCTATTACTGTTCATGCATATCTAATTCCGTTTATTTATAACATGATGACGATGATGATGATAGGAATAGGCATGTGAATGTTTGTGTTTGGCTGGTGTACATGGTGCGAGTAGAGATGGTATGAACCGGTACTTCGATGCCGTTCTCATCGGGGTATATTGTGCCATGGTCTATTCAAGTCATGTCCACTAAGCAAGTGTTAGTGTGCTTGATGTGAGTGGAGCATCAAGGGGAGGACGTGACATTGTGGTTCAGCCTGGTCACCAGACTCTAGCTCTATCTCTACTCAAGTCTTGTCCACTAACATCGTCGTATCGCCATTACCTTAGCGGAACTAATATGTCGTAGGGCATCAGGGGGGGACATGGCATTGTGGTTCTGCCTGGTCACTAGACCCTAGCTCTATCTCTATGGATGTATTGAGGGATGCTGGGGTGAGGCCTTGGATACATTGTTTGACATTAGGGTTGGTTAGTTGCGAGTCCAGTTTGCAAGCCCTCGCCAACAGGGGCTTACGTGTTGGTATGGGCAACCGGTACAGCCATGCCGTTTTCATGGGGTGTATATTGTCCATGGTGGGTGCATGTGGGCGACAGTGCCATTTTCATTGGGCGTTTCCACACACTCCTGTATAGAGGTGCGGCGGCCACCTATCCTTTCTGTAGCACATTGCAAACTCTAAACCAGGCCAAAGATATGAATTGATTGCATGCATATGTATTGTTGCATTGTTTTGTTTACTCACTGAGCTCAAGGTGGAGAGCTGACCTTCGCGCATGCAATTCTTTTTAGTTTCTGATGTTGCAGGTACTATGATTGAAAATTATGTTGACACGCCAACATATGAACATGTGGCGGATATGATGAGCAAGTTGTGGAGGACGAACATGGTTCGTTAAGCGAGCGTTTCAACGGTGGATACATTTAGTGTTTAGTTTTCGTATTTGGATATTGTAATATGTATTAAGTTATGTTTTGGTTACTTGGAAATAAATGGAATATTAATTATTTATCATGGTTAGACGTCAGTTCATTATCTGTAAAACTTCCGTTATTTATTTTATTACCTCTGATTAATGTGGAATGTGTTTTGGTTTATCATATGTGGGATAGCCTATTGTGAGATCCTGGTTGAACCGTTGGTTTATTGACAGTTCATCACACCATTCTGGTTAGTGCAGAATTGGGGTATGACAACTTGGTATCAGAGCTCTCGTAGGCCTTACCCATTAAACCTGAATACTTCCACTGGAGTCCATGAACTGAGTTAAGATAAATTAAAAACTTTAATACAAACAAACCATAAGCACCTGTGTTGGTTGAGACAGAAATTAAACAAGACGATAATGTACATATAAAAGGTTAAACCATATATATACACTCAAACAGAAAGAGAAAACCAAAAAAAAAAAATCCTAATAAATAAATAATATAGGGTATTATATATAAGTTGGGTAGTTATCTAAGTATACAAGGATATAGTACAGTAGCAAGAAGGAAGCTTCTGTAAAGCAAAAAATTGAATACCGAGTTGGTACTCACAAGATGTGAAACTCGATGTATGACAAAGGAAGGAGAAAATGGCTAGTAATGCCTAATTCCCTACAAAGGTAAAGGGAAAGGTCTCGGGATAAATCCAAACAGAGATAAGAGAATAATGGCCACACATTAAGAATAAGAGCAACTACAATAAGATAAAGCTATACCCCTGGGTGACATAGAGACTCAGAGTGAAATCCACTACACACTGATCCATTACCCGCTGAGCATTAAGAAGAGGTTGCAACTTGACCCCACTACTATCAGGGTCGAGAATAGATAATGAAAATTCATCTGAGCAGATGCTAGATAATGATACTCAGATTAGAGCGAATCAAAGGAGGTGAACAACCAGACCACTCCAGCCAACCACCTGGACTACCAAGTACCTTGGTTACAGTTGTCATAAACTTGGCCCAATAAAATACAAGAGCAACCACAAATGAAACCAACCATGCAAGTTGCTATCCAAATTGTCAATGCTACATCAACACCTCCGAGTCAGACCAAGTACGGTACCAATTGGTAGCAACACTGTACCCTAACACCTGTTAGCTGTAACACAGTGCCTACCACACAGCAAGTCCTAGTAACGCACACCCTAGTGCAGAAGCATGGTGCACAACAAGCTGTAACATAGTGCCTACCACACAGCAAGTCCTAGTAACGCACACCCTAGTGCAGAAGCATGGTGCACAACAAGCAATATATCAAGGTGGTTAACCTTATCAGCCACCGATGTATGGGATAGTTGCATCATGACAGAATGATCCGACAAGGATTGAAGAATGTCTTCTGAAGATGATACTCGGATATTTTCAGCAAAGGATCAAATCTATTTGTGGCCATATATCTAGATAGGTTTATATAGGATGCGGTGCATTATTGATTTACTCTTATGATTATAGAAGATGCACATACCAGATTTTAATTTCTCGTGCCTTGACAGGATACCTTCTTGATTTAACCTGTCAATTGGAGTTATAGATATTGTTTCTTTAGTATTAATCCTAATTATACCAATCTGAGCCACTCTCATGATCGACAACATGAATAGAGATATGAACTGAATGAACAGTTAAATGTTTAATCATGTTGAGCGTACATATTTTCGATTTTACCTGATTTACTGATGTACGAAAACCTTCTCCAGATTTATTCTTATAGTGCCTTGACCAATGGCATTTTATATACTCAATAAAACTTGTAACCCTGAGGTTAAGAACTGTAAAACCTCTATTTCCATGTATTTGGACCACTGTGCAACTTAATGATCTTTTGATGCCGGTTGGATTACCACAGATTTACTCCTGATTCTTTAAACCTAGGTTCACTCGATAAAGCAAGTGTTGTCATTATGCTAAATCAACGGAAGGAAGTGAATCACTTTTGGATGAACATTTTGATTCATACACTCCCTGACCTTTGATGATAAAAATATTTAGTGATAATGGAATTATTTGGAAGGAAGATGATTAAATTCAGATAAGATTTTATAGCCAAGAGACCTCCGATGAAGTAATGGAGAATCTATTTTGAGATTTCTAAACGGGTGGAAATAAATCATGTCTATAAAAGAGTGCATGCGACAAAAGTGAGTACTATCAAGGGTCGCTAGTAAAGAAATAGATAGCACTCTAGTGGAGTTAAAGATGGCTATATCGGTATGAATTTTGACAAGGTAGAAGATTCTTAAAGACAAATCTAAGAGTGGATAAAAGGATAAAGTTAAAAATCGTAGCATTGATAGTATTCAGTATAAGTAATACTGAGTTATGCCCAATGTTGAGTGATATGATTAAGAGAAGACCAAAAGATTTGGCTGAATTAATGAAATTATAAGCATATACCCTAATGCTTATAGATAGACTTGGGATATGAAGTATCAATCACAAGATATTTTTTGAGGTATATATGAAAGAGAGATCAGGGTAGAACAACAAGGATAAAAGAAATACAAGCTAATGAGTGCAATATGAGATCTTGACAATAGTCTTTGAAAAATCATAAAGAGATGAGGAAACTAGGCAAGCTCTTAAGACCCTTACACCAGATTTCTCTAGTTTAGCCCTTTTGGGACTAAATATTGTTTTAGATGAGTATTATGAACAATGATTGAATCATATTAATGGATGGATGGAATTTGGACATAACCTAATTAGACTTGAGATGGCAAACTTTGATGTCATCTTGGGGATAGACTGGTTGGCTCAACACTCTACAAGTGGTTATGTGCATAGAAGAGGTTATCATTCAAGAATAAAAACGACATATAATTTAGTATTATTGGAAGTATGTTGCCTAGGAAGTGAAAGCTGATTCTCTCTATCCTAAGGGCGAAGAGATGCTTTGCAGAGAAATGAGTTGGAGATATGGTATCTGTGGCATACGTTACCAAAGAAGCACCACAGATGGAAGATACTGATGTGATGCATAAATTTTTTGATGTGTTTCCAGGAGACTTACTTGGGTTACCATATGATCAAATGACCAAGTTCGTCATCGACTTGTTACCAAGGACGATACTTGTGTCAAAGGCACCTATAGAGTAGCTCCTACGGAGTTGAAGGAACTGAGACTCAACTACAAGAGTTATTAGACAAGGGTTCTAATCAGCTAAGTATTGCATCACAGAGAGCGCCAACGCAACTCGTGAAGAAGAAGGATGGTAGTGTCTGATTATGTATAGACTACTAAGAATCGAACAAGCTCACGATCAAGAATCGATAACTACCACCACAGATCGATGACTTGTTTTACTAGTTGCAAGGAGGAAAGGTATTATCTAAGGTTGATCTTCGATCAAGATATCATTAACTGAAGAATTTGGACAGCGATATCTCGAAGATAGCTTTTAGAATCGGGATTGGCCAATTATGAGTTCTCAATTATGACGTTTGGATTAACCAATGCCCTTACATCTTTTATGGAACGGATGAACTGGGTGTTTCATGACATGTTGGACACGTCGGTCATAGTTTTCATAGATGATATTTTGGTTTATTCCAAGAATGAAGCAACTCATACAACAGATCTTAGAACAGCTTCACAACAACTAAGAAATGAAAAGTTTTACGCCAAGTCCAAGAAATATGAGACCTGATTAAACAAAGTGATCTTCTTGGATCCCATAGCATCATATAAAGGGATTAAAGAGGACCCCTTTAAGATAGAAGTAATTGTATGGTAAGAAACACCTGAAAAGATTGTACTAGTAAAGAGGAATGATAACAAATGTGGTTTAGTGCATGTTCCAGTGTCTAAATTATCAGCAAGTAAAGGCTGAAAGACAAAGACCAACATGGCTTACCATAACCACTATCGGAGCTAGTCTGGAAGTGGAACTGTAGTACAATGAACTATGCCAATGAATTGCCACTGACTTCCAGATCGGTTGACATGGTTTGGGTGATTGTTGATCGCCTTATGAAAATAGCTCATTCCGTTGCTATACAACCTCGGTATGCTTTGGAGCGGCTAAATAAGCTATATGTAGATAATATTACCAGATTAAATGGTATGCATGAGAGCTTAGTGTCGGTCAGAGGCTTATGCCTTATCTCAAAGTTTTGGGAGGATCTACAGAAAATAATGGGGACAAAGTTGAAGTTTAGTACCGCATTTTACCTTAAACCGACGGACAGTCGGAGCGGACTATACAGATCCTAAGAGGTATGCTCCGAGTTGTGAAATTGATTTCAAGGAGCTTGAGTTGAGAAGTTACCGTGAATTGAAGTTGCTATTAAGCTACCATGTAAAGGTCACCTATAAAGCATGGTACGGTAGAAATGTCAAATTCCTCTACTTTGGAATGAAGTTTGTGAATGAAGGATTTTAAGACATGAGTCTATTGAAGAAAACTATCGAGTGGCAGACAAGATCAAAGAAAAGGGGCAGGATAGCTCAAGTTGTCAGAATAGACACCAAGACCTTGAGTTCGCCATAAGTGACAAAGTATTTTTGAAGAAATCACTTACGTGTAGTTTGAAACGATTAGACAAGAAGAGAAAGTTGTATTCTATATATGTGTTAGATCTTATAAACTTTGGAGAGACGTAGAAAAGTTGCATATCAATTAGCGTTACCGCTATCTATGCCTAGTGTGCATGATGTATTTCGTGTGTCTCTATTGAAGAAGTACATTGGAGATCCATATCAAAGGTATTGACCACGAAATCACTGGATTAGATAGAATGTTTAACTATTGAAGTGGTACCAGCCTAGTTCACTAGTGGGAATGTACAATGTTTCCAAAGCTAGAATAATTATTATATGAAGGTAACCTGGCAAAGACAAGATGTGGAAAAGAGTGCATAGGAGGTAGAAGATGCAATGCGGAAATAGAATTCCCACCTATTGACTCCGAAGTAAATTCAAATTTTGAGGACAAAATTTATTTTAAGGATGGGGGAGTTGTAAGATCCGTACTTTCAAATTTCGAGGACGAAATTTCTTTTAAGGGTGGTGGAGTTGTAAGACCCGTATCAAACTAACCCGGTCATACCACCTTGAATCAGGTTTACCCATCATGGTCGAGCCAAATGGACCAAGTGCGTGAAGGAGATCGTGATCCCAGGTATTAAATCGACCCAAAAACACTTAAAATAGGGGAAGGGTCGCATACCCAGCAAGGGAAGGTCGGACCCCCCAAGACAGAAAGTTAGACCCCCTGTTTTACAGAGGGGGTCGGACACTTTAGGATTTAGGGGTCGACTGGATCATCGACCCCCTCATCGACCCTCAGTTGTCGCCGAAAACAGAATTAGAAAATTTCCATAATTTCGGTTGGGGCTCTTTCCTAATCTCAAAGCGACTTATTTTAGGATGTTTCCACTCTATTTTAAGGACGTCCCTAGGCCTCTTTCACTCCTTTTAGAACCCTAATTGAATTGAGAGAAAGAAAAGAGAAGGAAGAGAGGAAGAAGAGAAGGAAATGAGAGAAGAAGAAAAAGGAGAAGAGTTGCGGAGAAGGAGTGTTCTTCTTAGGTAAGAATACTAATCCTATGAATTTCGTGAGATTTAGAATAGTTGAAGGAAGATGTAGGAGGAACCCAATCCATCCATCCATGGTTAGGTTTCAATGGAAACCATGGAGGATATCAATTAGACTATATATTGGGTGAAGAGAAGTTCTAATCCATAAAAAGTATGTGGAATGGACTATAGAAGAAGCCATAGGAGTTAAACAAGGAAGAATGGATCAAAACATGAGAATATCGACCAAAACCAGAGGTGGTCGCACATAGGGTCGATAGACCCATCGACCCTAATATCGACCCTGTTACAGGGGGTCACAGAATACTGCTACCCTACCTACGACCCATCCTGCGACCCTATAGATAACAGCAAGTTAGAAAATTGAAATTAAATCTAATTAAATTCTATCGACTTTGTTAGGTCTTCTAGAAATATAATATCAATATAAAGGTAATTCTTAAAGCTTGAAAGAGGATCTACTAGCAAGCAAAGGTGAGGAAACAAGACGTAAACGAATTGGTTAATAACAAACTGTTTTTATTTCTTGAGTCCAATACCATGATTGATTCTATGCATGCATGCTTGTAATGTGCATTTAACATGTCATCCAATATTTTTCCTATTACTGTTCATGCATATCTAATTTCGTTTATTTATAACATGATGATGATGATGATGATAGGAATAGGCATGTGAATGTTTGTGTTTGGCTGGTGTACATGGTGCGAGTAGAGATGGTATGAACCGGTACTTCGATGTCGTTCTCATCGGGGTATATTGTGCCATGGTCTATTCAAGTCATGTCCACTAAGCAAGTGTTAGTGTGCTTGATGCGAGTGGAGCATCAGGGGGAGGACGTGACATTGTGGTTCAGCCTGATCACCAGACTCTAGCTCTATCTCTACTCAAGTCTTGTCCACTAACATCGTCGTATCGCCATTACCTTAGCGGAACTAATATGTCGTAAAGCATCAGGGGGAGATGTGGCATTGTGGTTCAGCCTTGTCACCAGACCCTAGCTCTATCTCTATGGATATATTGAGGGATGCTGGGGTGAGGCCTTGGATACATTGTTTGACATTAGGGTTGGTTAGTTGCGAGCCCAGTTTGCAAGCCCTCGCCAACAGGGGCTTACGTGTTGGTATGGGCAACCGGTACAGCCATGCCATTTTCATGGAGTATATATTTTCCATGGTGGGTGCATGTGGGGCGACAGTGTCGTTTTCATTGGGCGTTTCCACACACTCGTGTATAGTGGTGCGACGGCCACCTATCCATTCTATAGCACATTGCAAACTTTAAACCAGACCAATGATATGAATTTATTGCATGCATATGTATTGTTGCATTGTTTTGTTTACTCACTGAGCTCAAGTTGGAGAGTTGACCCTCGCGCGTGCAATTCTTTTTAGTTTCTGGTGTTGCAGGTACTATGATTGAAGATTATGTTGACACGCCAACATATGAACATGTGGCGGATATGATGAGCAAGCTGTGGAGGACGAACATGGTTCGTTAAGCGAGCGTTTCAACGGTGGATACGTTTAGTGTTTAGTTTTCGTATTTGGATATTGTAATATGTATTAAGTTATGTTTTGGTTACTTGAAAATAAATGAAATATTAATTATTTATCATGGTTAGACCTCAGTTCATTATCTATAAGACTTCCGCTATTTATTTTATTACCTCTGATTAATGTGGAATGTGTTTTGGTTTATCATATGTGGGATAGCCTATTGTGAGATCCTGGTTGAACCGTTGGTTTATTGACGGTTCATCACACCATTCTGGTTGGTGCAGAATTATGGTGTGACAGGGGTTCCTTGGGTGTATAGTTTACCAAGGGACCATCACTTGAGATACCCAGGAGATCAGCCAACTCCTGGCAGCTAAAGGAGATCTCTACCCCTTCAACTAAAATGGTGATCCTGAGCTCTCTACCCCTATCTATGTCCTCTGGGTCACCCTCCACGTATAAGTTATTGTAAAATTGTTTCACTAACTCATGACAAGTGCAGCCCTCATACAGAATCACAGGGAGCCAGCCCATATCACCGTAAGCTCCCTTCACATCAAATAGGGCTAGGTTGGCCAAGTTGATACAACGACCCCCTTCCACCTTCCTACGCTCGTACCGAGCATATTGTGCTTCTGTTTCAATAGATCGGAAGCGATGGGGATCACGAACTCTGGGGACTTTAGTGCGAGCCATATTATTTGCAAAGACATTGACCAGCAAGCAACATATCAGATATTGTGAAAATTTAAAATTTTGGCATTATGACAGTGTAATTTAGCCAAAAGCCTCACTTTTCACCCAAACAGTTGGGCAAGAGAACTTACATAGGTCCAAACCATCCTGCAAGGCTCATACAATAAAAAATTTAAACTAGGTAGGTCGAATTTGAAGAAATTTTGACAATTGGGAAAAACCTCAAAATTTAGGTCAAAAGTGGGAATTTTCTAATAAACTAACCGATGAAACTCAAATTTTCTTGAGGGCTTTCATCCATTGGGTGGCCAATAGCAAAAGCCCCCAATAAAAATCAAATTTTTACGGTCAGAAAAATAGTAATTTGAAGAAAACCCTATAAATGGAGAAAAACCTAGGTATGAAAGCTTAAAAAGGAGAAAGAGTAGGGAACATACCTGGAAGAACATAACGTAGGTCGTGGATCGATGAAAAAATCACCAAATTTGTGCGGTCAACACTGTAGCAACTCAGTAGAGGCGAGTTGAGTTGAAGACAGAAGAGAAAAATGGAGAATGGCTCCAAAAATCAAGTTTAAAAACCTGATTTGGGTCGTGTGGTCGTAAAATTCAACCAAAAATGCGACCACATGATCGACCATAGGCTCTCGATGAGTTGACAGGTTTTGTGTGGTCACAACCCTGTGGTCGCATATAGTGCGACCACATGATCGACCATAGGCTCTCGGTCAGCTGACAGGGTTTGTGTGGTCACATACCTTGTAGTCGCATATACTGCGACCCCACCATCGACCACACAATGAAAAATACTCTGTTTTGACTGAATGACTTTAAATATTGAAATTTTACCTTGTTTATTTGGATTTTGACATGAGAATAATGCATATTATGATTGCCTCATAAGTTCTTTGACTATCAGACACTACCACTGTCGAAAACAGAAAATGGTGGGACGAAGAATAACCAAGAGAGGACGTAACCTAATTCCACCACCACCACTTGTGGAGGAAAATGGCCATGAAAACCCTGAGGAACAGGAGAATTAGAATGTGGTACCGCTAGGAGTCAACGACCAGGCTAACCCTACAAACTTGCCAGCCCCACCTATAGATTTGGCTACTGTGGTGATGAATCTAGCACAACAGTTGCACCAAATACAGCAAGTGCAAGCCAACATGCAAGCTGCTATGGGAATGGCTTTTCTAGCTGCAAACACTACACCTTTATCGGTGGGACAAGCTAGTACCGTACCAAGGGGTAGCAACACCGTGCTCTAAGCATTGACTATGAATAACATGGTACCTCAAGCACCTCAAACACCATTTGTACAAGCTCAAGTACAAAATCCTGAAGTAGCTCAAGGCATATACAACCAAGGCAATTATCAGTGTCAACCACCTATATATGGAGCATATGCTCAGTATCAGTTGGACCATTCTCGACTGATCGAGAGCTTCCTGAAGATGAAGCCTAAGGAATTTAATGGCAAGCCAGTAGATCTTTTGTGGCCAGCTCACTGGATCGACAAGATGGAAAAGAACTTCATGATGATGACTGTAAATGAAGAGAAAAAAGTGTTATGTGCCACATTTATGCTGAAAGGCGATGCACACCATTGGTGGAAGTCTACTCGAAGTTATTTGTTAACGAAGCATGCCCAATTGACCTGGGCTATCTATAAAGAAGCATTCTTCGAGGAGTATTTTTCCAAAAGTTTTAGAGATGCGATGGAAAGAGAGTTTCTGAGTCTGTATCAGGGACAGATGACTGTGGATGCGTATCAACAGCGTTATAAAGAGCTATTTTTCTTTGCTCCCTCTAGCATGCAGGAGGAAAATACCAAAACCCGAAGGTTCGTCATGGGACTTAGGGGAAGTATCTGTGAGCATGTAATTGGACTGGAAAAGAAGATTTATAATGAAGCAGTACAAATTTCTCGAGTACTGGAATCGAGCCAGAGGAAAAGTTCTTTTGCTCAGAACAGAAGTATCAAAAGGCCTAATGGAAATTCATATAATGGAGGGAACATAAAGACCTTTAAACCCTTTCGTACTCAAGGCTTCAATGCTGCAGCCAAGACTACTCCAACAGTCCAACCTCAACAGAAGCAAAGTAGTGAGGGAGTAAAATGCTTTAACTGTAATCAAATTAGACATTATTCAAGGGAGTGTCCTAAGCCCAGGAAGCAGCTACAGCAAGGAAAGGTTTATGCAGTTACATCTGAGGATGCTGCCGCATCGCCTGATGTGGTCACAACTATGACTTGAACCTTTTATTTTGTATTACCTTGTGTGAGCATGTAGACTAAATTAAATCAAATCACAGGTATCGTACCTATTAATGGCATACCCGCCAAAGTACTCTTTGATTCTGGAGCTACTCATTCTTTTATATCTGTGTCATTTGGAAAGAAGCTAAATCTACCCCTCAGACCTTTAGACTACAAATTACTAGTACATTCACCTATGGAATTAAAAGTGGAACTAGAAAAAGGTTATAGACCATGTCCAGTTCTTATCGACGAAAAGATTTTGGATGCAACCTTAATTCAACTCGAGATGGCAGACATTGACGTTATCTTGGGAATGGATTGGTTAGCTCGACACTCTGTAAACCTATTATGTGCAGAAAAGAAACTGACATTTAAAGACAAGGAAGGAGCAGAGTTTAGTTTTATGGAAACCAAACTTCCCCGTAAACGAAAACTCATTCTCCTTGCATTAAAGGCTAGAAAATACATCGAGAAATGAGGAATTGGGTATCTAGTATCCGTGATCGTCACCAAGGAAGCACCATGAATGGAGGATATTGATGTTGTGCGTGACTTTTCAGATGTGTTTCTTGAGGAACTACCAGGACTACCACCCGATCGAGTGAGAGAGTTCGTTATAGATCTTATACCCGGAGCTGCACCAGTATCTAAAGCACCCTATTGAATGGCTCCTACTGAACTGAATGAACTAAAGGTACAATTATAGGAATTACTAGTCAAGGGTTATATCAGACCCAAATATCACCATGGGGAGCGTCGGTATTGTTTGTGAAAAAGAAGGACGGTAGCGTTGGACTGTGCATAGACTATCGGGAATTGAATAAGCTTACAATCAAGAATCGATACCCGTTGCCTCGGATCGATGACTTGTTCGATCAATTGCAAGGTGCCAGGGTGTTCTCCAAAATTGATCTTCGATCAGGATACCATCAGTTGAAGATTAAGGAAGGTGATATTCCGAAGATAGCGTTCAGAACAAGATATGGACATTATGAATTTTTAGTCATGTCTTTTGGATTAACCAACACACCTGCAACTTTTATGGAACTCATAAATTGCGTATTCCATGACATGTTGGATACATCAGTCATTGTGTTTATTGACAACATATTAGTCTACTCCAAGGACAAAGAAACTCATATCACAAATCTAAGAGCCGCTCTGCAGCGACTAAGAAAAGAGAAGTTTTACGCCAAATTTACAAAGTGTGAGTTTTTGCTAAATGAAGTCGCTTTCTTAGGCCATGTTGTATCCGCTGAAGGAATTAAAATGGATCCTAGAAGATTGAAGCCATTGTAAAATGAGAAGCACCTAAGAATGTTGCAAAAATAAGAAGTTTCTTAGGTTTAGCTGGTTATTATCAACGATTCATGGAAGATTACTCTAAAATCATCGTACCTTTCACCAGTTTGACAAAGAAAGGAGAAAAGTTTGTTTGCATCGATAAATGTGAAGAGTGTATTTAAACAATAAAAACTAGATTGATATCAGCTCCCATCTTGACTATTTCGATCCCAGGATAATTATTTATCTTGTACACTGATGCGTCTGGGTTAGGTTTAGGATATGTACTTATGCAAGGAGAACAAGTAATTGCGTATGCCTCAAGACAACTGAAGACACATGAGAAGAACTATCCCACTCATGACTTAGAATTAGAAGCAGTAGTACATGCTGTCAAGATATGGAGACATTATTTGTATGGAGAGAAATTTCAAATTAAATCAGATCATAAGAGTCTCACTTATCTTTTTAATCAGAAGGAGATGAACATGAGACAAAGAAGATGGCTGGAATTATTGAAGGATTATGATTGCGATATCCAGTATCATCCAAGAAAGACTAATGTAGTTGCTGATGCGCTAAGAAGAAAAGCAATGATCAAATCCTAGGGAGAAGTTAACACAAATACGACAATGTGTGTTACAGGAAAAGTATTCAATTATGGTAATGAGCAATTCGTGATAGATACACCAGATGGATCAACCAACCAAGGGTTTATTCATCGGTTTTCAAATATGTTTGCCACATTGAAGACTATACCTGATATATTAGACGAAGTGAAAGTCGCTATTAAATCAGACCCTTATTTGAGAACGGTGCAAGAAGACATCGAAAAAGGTTGGACTACTCCTGAGTTCACCTTGGACGTTGAAAAGGTACTAAAATACAAAGGAAGAGTATGTGTTCTTGAAAATGAAGACTTGAATATTAAACACAGACTAATAAAGGAAGCTCACACCACTGCTTATTCGGTACATCCTAGAAGTACAAAGATGTATCATGATATGAAGAAGCTATATTGGTAAAGAGGAATGAAGGCGGATGTAGCTAAATTTGTGTCTCAATGCCTAAATTGTCAGAGGGTAAAGGCTGGAAGGCTGAAAGGCAAAAACCTGTAGGATTATTGCAGCCACTGCCAGAACCAGCATGGAAATGGGATTGCATCACTATGGATTTCCTCATCGGATTACCATTGACTCCCCGAGTAGTTGACGCGGTCTGGGTGATTGTGGATCGTTTGACCAAGGCAGCTCGTTTCATAGCTGTACGACCTCAGAATACCCTTGAGAGGTTGGCCAAGTATATGTGGATAATATTGTCAGATTGCATGGTGTACCTAAAAACATTGTGTCCGACAGAGACCCACGCTTTACCTCAAAGTTTTGGAAAGGATTACAAAAGGCTATGGGTACAACTTTGAAGTTCAGTACTGCGTTCCATCCTTAGACAGACAGACAGTCGGAGCATACCATTCAGATTTTATAAGACATTCTTCGAATCTGTGTTATTGATTTCAAAGGATCATGGGATGAGAAACTACCGTTGATCGAGTTCGCCTATAACAACAGCTATCAGGCTACTATACAGATGTCACCCTATGAAGCACTATATAGTAGGAAGTATTGAACTCCTTTGTTTTGGAATGAAGTTAGAGAACGGAGTATTGTTGGACCAGAGTTTGTTGAAGAGACTTGTTGAGTAATCGACATTATCAAGAAAATAGTTAGAACAGCTCAAAACCATCAGACACAGTATGCAGATAATCGACTTCGAGACCTTGAATTCGTCATAGGTGATCAAGTATTCCTGAAAATATCACCTATGCGAGGCTTAAAACGATTCGGAGAGAAAGGGAAGCTAAGGCCGAGATATGTTGGGCCATATGATATTCTAGCTAAACATGAGAAAGTGGCGTATCAGTTAGCACTACCCCCATCTATGTCAAGTGTGCATGGTGCATTTCATATCTCATTACTGAAGAAATACGTCAGAGATCCAACACACGTGATAACAGTGGATCCACCGGGTCTAACTGATGATTTGACATTCGAAGTAGCACCAACTAAAATTATTAGTCGGAAGGTTCAACGTCTACGCAATCGTGACATTTATTATGTTAAGGTTACTTGGAGGAGCCAAGATGTAGAAGAGATCACATGGGAAGAAGAGAATGCTATGCAAAAGTAATATCCTCACCTTTTTGACTCGAAAGGTATATGCAAATTTTGAGGACAAAATTTATAATAAGAGGGGGGAGTTGTAAGACCCGTATCATACTAGCCAGTCTTACCACCTTGTATCAGGTCTCCCTATCATGGTCGGGCCAAGAAGACCAAGTGCGTGAAGAAACCATAAGGATAGGTATGAAATTGATCCCAAAATTAGCTAATTAGGAGTGTGTAGTCGCATACCTAAACAGGTGTGGTCGACTAGACCTCAGAATAAAGCGACCACAGAAGTCTGGGACGTGTGGCCATAGTTTTTGGCTATGTGGTCGACGGGTTCTGCGACCACACCTGCGACCACACGAAGTCAGACAGACTCCGTGATTAGGAAACCTTCCTAATCCAAAGGGGGTTCTTTCCTAATCTAAGTAGGACTCCATATGGAGGATTTTCCTCTATATATAGGACGTCCCTTAGCCTCTTTCATCCTTTTAGAACTCAACTGAAAGAGAGAGAAAGAGAAGAGGAGGAAGAGAAAGAGAATTGAGGAGGAAGACTAAGAAAAGGAAATTCAGAGAGAACTCTGAATCTTCAACAAGTATAAGGTATAAAACCATCCCCCACATCAGTTGAATACCTAGAATAGATCATGGAGGAGATAGTGATTCACAGTGAAACCCCAATCATCAAACCATGGATAAATTCCAAGAGATCCATGGATGGAATCTATTAGGATGATGGATTGTGTAAAATATAAATTTTAAGCCATAGAACAATCGTAGGAAGGATCCTGATGATGAGCCAACGAATCAAAACATTAAGAAATTAAGTTGGGAGTGGAAAAGTTGACCATCACATGTATGGTCGCATGTGTGGTAGCATGATATGCGACCACACAAGACACACATAACCGACTACACACCCTCAGAAAATTCTAGGGAGGATGTGGTTGCATGTGTGGTTGCATGATATGCGACCACACGAGACACACATAACTGACCACACACCCTCGGGAAAGTTCCAGGGAGGGTGTGGTCGCATGTATGGTCGCATGGTATGCGACCACACATAGCGACCACACACCCTCGGGAAAGTTTCAGGGAGGGTGTGGTCGCATGTATAGTCCCATGATATGCGACCACACATAGTGACCACACCTCCTAGGGGAAAATTCAGGGAGGGTGTGGTCGCATGTATGGTCGCATGATATGCGACCACACCTTGCGACCATACACCCTGTGGTCGCAGAAACTGAGACCACAGGTGCAACCACACCTGCGAACACTCAGTTTCTGAAAGACTGAATTGTTAGAAATAAACTTTAATTTAAAATCTATAAATTTATGAGGTTTTCAAGTGGTCTAAAAGTGATTTACAAAGCTTGAAGAGGAACAATCATCGACCAAAGGTGAGGGAACAAGACCTAAATTAATTGGCTAATAATAAACTGTTTTACTTATTGAGTCCAATGTCATTAATGATTCTATGCTTGTACGCTTGTAATGTGCATTTCATAGGTCATCCAATATTCCTGCTATTACTATCCATGCATATTTAATTATGTTTATTTATAACATGATGATGATGATAATGTTAAGAATAGGCATGTGAATGTATGTGTGTGGTTAGTGTGCTTGATGCGAGTAGAGCATCCGGGGGAGGACATGACATTGTGGTTCATCCTGGTCACCAGACTCTAGCTCTATCTCTACTCAAGTCTTGCCTACTAACATCATCGTATCGCCATTACCTTAGCAGAACTATTACGTCGTAGGGCATCAGGGGAGGTGGTCTCGAACCGTGTAGTCTCTAACTCTACCGGGGGGCCTTAGCTCTATCTCTATGGACTTATTGAGGGATGCTGGGGTAAGGCCTTGGATACACTATTTGACATTAGGATTGGTTAGCTGTGAGCCCAGTTTGCAAGCCCTCGCCAATAGGGGCTTACGTGTTGGTATGGGTAGGGCATCAGGGGAAGTGTTATGCGGTGTTTGACCTGGGCACTTTAGCTCTATCTCTATTCCATGATGGTTGCATCTTGGATGGCAATGGTGTTTGATCCATTAGGCAGCTTCACACACTCATGTATAGAGGTGAGGCGGCCACCAATCCTTTCTATTGCACATTGCAAACATATAAATCAGACCAAAGATATAAATTGAATGTATGCATATGTTTGTTGCATTATTTTGTTTGCTTAGTGAGCCATGATGTGTGCTCACCCTTTCAACGTCGAATATTTTAGTTGATGATGCAGGTCCTATCGTGAAAGATTATATGATTGCACCAATGTACAGACATGTTGCTGTGATGGATGTGGAAGCTATGGTGGAGTCGCATGATTCGTCATGCGAGTGCAACTCATGTGTTTTCCATTAAATTTAGTTGTTGGATTATCAGAACATGTAATAGATTAATTTATTTTATTTTATGTCTTTAGTCATTTGGAGATAATTGGATAATTAATTATGTTATCACTGTTAGATACTCAGTTCATTTATATTAAAGGCTTTCGCTATTGTTTATTTACTCTAATTATGATTGTGGTTGTATCTGATTTAATCAAATAGACACGGCCTATACGAGATCCTTGTTGAACCGTTGGTTCATAGATTGTTCATCACACCATTCTGGTTGGTTCAGAATTGGGGTGCGACACCTTCTACCTCATAGTAGCACTGGTACCTCTTTCTTGTCTCTCTTATTTATATCGATACACATCTCTTAATCCTCAAAGCCACAATATTGTTTTCTTTCTTCTATGATAAATATGTCTTCTATTGAGAAGGAAAATCAAACGATTAGCATCAATTTAAATGATAGCAACTACTCATATTGGTCATCTGTAATGGAGAATTTCTTAATTGGCAAAGGTAGAAAGGATTATGTAACCGGCTCCACAGTTAAACCATCTGATCCTAAGGAAGAAACCTACGCTACAAGCAGAGTAAAGTGGGAGAAGGAAAATGCATAGGTTCTCATCTGGATCCCTAACTCAGTTGATCCCAATATTGGGATGAACTATTCTAAATATAAAACTACAAAAGAAGTCTGGTCATATCTCAATTAAATGTATTTGAAATCCAATTTTGCAAAATAGTATCAATTGGAAATAGAGATATGCTGTGCAAAGTAAGATGGTAAATTAATCCAGGAATTCTACAATCTGATGACTAATTATTGGGATCAATTAGCCCTCATGGAACCGAAGGACCTTCTATCCTCGTGGCTTTACGAGATCAATTTGAACCTCTCAGAGGATCTATTCTACATCGGACTCCTCTTCCTTCTGTTGATGCTACTATTTGAGAAATGATCACTGAAGAGACTTGGTTTAAGGTTACTCATGCTGACTCCTCTCAACCATCTGTATTTGCAGCATCATCTACGTCATTGTTGCCTGCACCTATGTCCAACCTTATGCACGTTACTAGTAAACCAAAACCTCGGGTTGGAATTGTTGAATTCAATTTTTATCGATAGAAAGGACACTGGAAATCTAACTGTCCTAAGCACCAAAAGGGTCATCCTCCCACTTCAAACCAGTAATTTCGACCACCACCTCATGGCTACCTGTAATTTTTCCAAGGCCCTAGAGCACTAGCAACTCCCCCGTCTTCTTCAACAGCAACTAGTAAGCATCTCCTAGCCTCCATGGTTCAGTCAATGATTGAGCAACTACAGTTTATACTGCCTTCGTCTTCTTCAGATCAGATGCATGTTTCTACTATGTTCATTGCCCACTCAGGTTTGATCGGATCACCCATTTCTAGTTTAAATTCTAGTCATTGGATTTTTTTATTCTGGTTCTTCTCACCATATGACCCCTAATACCTCTTTTCTTAGTTGTTGTCATATCCCACCTTCTCTAGTTAGTATCTTAATCGCCAATGGTTCTCTTATGCATATTGAGTCTATTGGGTCTGTTTGTTCCTCTATTCTCTCCTTACCTAATGTCTTTCATGTTCCTGTATTATCTCTTGCTTTACTTTCCATTAGTCAATTGGCTGACTTTGGATTTGATGTTCCGTTTTTATCTTCTGGCTGTATTGTGTAGGATTAAAAATCATATAAGGTGGTTGGGACTGGGCATAGATTTGGAAGAATTTATGTTTTAGACAATTTGCATATTCCTGGTCCTTCTTCTTCGGTTTTTTCATTTCATTTGAATTGTAACTCTACACCTTTTTATTTATGGAACTCTAGACTAGGACATCTATCTGGTACTACATTGACGCAATTAAGGATTAATGGTCATTTGGGAACACTTCCTTTATATGATAGTGATTTAACTTCATGCAATGGATGTAAACTAGCTAAAATGTCTGTTTTGTGATAAGTGTGTGATTTTTATATTTTTATTTCTCTTTGTACTATATTTTTTAATGTGTTTTATGCCTAATTGAACTGAATAGAATGAATTTTATAAGTTTGACATATTTTAGAGACATTGTGAATTAATTGCTAAAAGGTAGAAAAATTTCAGCATTCTTAATGTTGACGTTTTGAGCTTTATATAGGTTTTTTACATGGAAAGAATTTTAGAATTGAAAAATTATCTTCAGTAAAATTGTAGAGGACGTCTCAACCTTTTCGGAATGATATTAAAAAAAATCTGAGTTCGTTTGGGCCTCCAAAATTGACTCAAAGTTTGACACGAAAATCTGATTCGAATCCAAATTGGAGCAGCCGTGCAATCTAATTAAGCATTCAAAGGTTGTAAATTCCATAAAGAGTCTCCTACTTAAGTTAGGAAACCTACAATAGAAGACTCCAAAGAAGAAAAGAAAACTCTACAATTTTAGAATTCTAAACAAAGAAGGAGTTATAAGTTACAAAGGATTGTCATGTTTTATATATAGAGCACTAGTGTTAAGATAATGAATATCTCTCTCTCTTTTGCTGTAAATTTTTCTCACATTAAAAGGATGATAATGTCTAGCTAATTTTCTCATTCAGTTCAAGGGGATTTTGAAGCCCAAACTCATGTCAATGGTGTAATCTTTATTCAGTAACGTTGTTCTTCTTCTCTCTTTTATTGGAATTGCTTATGTTATTCTTTCTTTTTATTTATGATATTTGTCTGAATAATTCAGTAATGGCCTGCTGAATCAGTTAGATTAATATTAATTGCTAGATCTAGAATCTGTGATACATAATCGTCCTAATTCTAACCACAAGTAGCAAACAGTGGTAGATGATTATATCCAAGTTTTTGTCTCGTCATTGTGAATAATATAACTTAAGTTAAATAATCCCCGCTTGTGTGTGATTGTTGCTTAGATTGATCTATTTTCTACCCTTTTAATGCTACCATTGAATTAAACATTGAGAGCTTATTCAGTGTTATTTAATGGTTGGATCTCTTTGAAGAGCTTGTTTCAATAGAGATACTTAAGGGAAAACTCGGGTAATAGAGCGTATTGTTATCTAGGGTCTTTAATTCTAATTGAGAGGAAAATATTAACGTTGTGATTAATTTTACTCATTGCATGTGTGGGTGGATATTGAATCAAGAACTAAATCTTCTCATCTAATTATTTTTCTATTTAAATTATGTCTGTTTACTTTCAATTTGATTCAACCAACCAAAACCCCCTTCATTATTATGTTTACTTAGCATTAATTAGTATATTTAGTTTGAGTAGAATATAAATTTTAATCAATTCATTCTTTGTGGGATCGACCTTTGCTTCTCTTATTTACAGTTTATTAATCAGGTCAGTAAAGAAATATTTAATTAAATTGGTGCATTCGACATGCTACCAAATTTTGGTGCCGTTGTCGGAGAATGAATTTTGATTAATTTTTATCTCTCTTTATTAATTTTTCTTTTTCTGATTAACGTGGTTTTTCTGTTCTAATTTTTTTATTTTTTATTTTTATTTAGTTTCTTTTCTTCTTATTATCTTTTTATTTGTTTGATTTTTGTTTTTTTTTTTTTTTGTTTCTTCCTATTAAGTTTTTTTATTTTTAGTTATTTATTTTAACTAATTGTGTGAGTTTCTGATTCTAACGTGATCTACTCAAAAAGGAGATCTGAATTTTGATCCAGAACTTGAACGTACTGTGCATTGGTTAAGAAAAGAAACTAGACAAATTACGACAGAAAGAGAATCAATCCCTTTCACAGGATTTAATTTTGAAAGTTCTTCAAGTGACTCTAAACAAGAAGAAATCATGGCTAAGAATGACATGACATTAAAGGAGTTAGCTACTCCTGTTGTTAACCAACAATTTTTGTGCATTCAATACCCTATTTTGGATGTCTCTTTTGAGCTTAAGTTTGGTCTGATTTATTTGTTGCCTAAATTCTATGGTTTTGCAGGTGAAGATCCAAATAAACATCTAAAGGGATTCCATGTAGTGCATTTTAGCATGAAACCGATAGGAGTGTAGGAAAAACAAATTAATCAAAGAGCCTTTCCCTTTTCATTATCAGACGATGTGAAAGATTGGCTATATGACCTACCATCTAGGACAATCACTACGTGGAACAAAGTCAAGAAGATATTTTTGGAAAAATACTTTTCAGCCTCTAGAACTGCCACCATCAGAAAGGAAATTTGTGGCATATGACAGTACACTGGAGAAACAATCCATGAATATTGAGAGCATTTTAAAAAACTATGTCCAAGCTATCCACACCACTAGATAAGTGATCAACTCCTAATTCACTATTTCTATGAAGGATTATTGCCCATGGAAATGAATATGATAGATGCAGCAAGTAGAGGAGCTTTAGTGGATAAAACCCCAGAAACTGCCATAAAATTAATCTCAAATATGGCTGCCAATTTCCAACAGTTTGGTACGAGGAATGATGCACTGGTCAAAAAGATGAACGAGGTAAATTCTTCCATTGAATAATAATTATCTAACCTTACCTTTCTTGTTAGACAAATAGCTATAGGGAATATACAGCAAGCAAAAATTTATGGGTCATGTCCAATGCCAAGGCACTCAACTGATGTATACCCAACACTTCAAGAAGGACCCACAGAACAAGCCAATACCACTAGTCATTTTCTAAGACCACCAAGGCAATATGATCCATTTTCTAACACATACAATCCATATTAGAGAGATCATCCAAACCTGAGCTACTGAGGAAATAGACCAGCAGAGCAAAATTTTTATCAAAGTAAACAGCCTACATTCCAACCAAGACAACATGCTCCTCAGAATTCAAACTCGTCTCTAGACAACATAGTCAAATCTCTTGCTCTCAATACTAAACAATTTCAACAAGAGACGAAATCTAACATTCAAAGGCTAGAGAGTCAAGTAAGTTAAATGGTAACTATTGTAAGTAGTTTAGAAGTTCAGGTTAGAGAAAAATTACCATCACAAAAAGTTGTAAATCTAAAAGAGGGTGTTAATACAATAACACTCCAAAGTGAAACTTGAGGAACCGAAAAAGGTAAGTCCTGCTATACCAAATAAAGAAGAAATTGAGAAAGAAATAGAGAAAGATGAAATAGCAGCCCAACCTGAGGTAACACCCAAACCTTCCATTCTGTCTAAGACTAATCATCTTCATTTTCCTAGCAGATTTGTGAAATCCAAGAAAGAAGAGAAAGATAAGGAAATTCTGGATTTATTTTGTAAAGTAGAGGTAAATATACCCTTGTTAGATGAAATCAAACAAGTGCCTAGGTATGAAAATTTTCTTAAATAGTTATGCACTAACAAAAGGAAGCTGAATGAAAATGAAATATTAAGTATGGAAGAGAATGTCCCAGCAGTCCTCCAAAGAAAACTTTCTTCCAAGTGTAAAGACCCAGGTATGTTCACCATTCCCTGTAAAATATGTAATACCAGAATTGAGAGAGCTATGCTAGATTTAGGAGCATCTACTAATATAATGTCATAATCTATTTATGCTTCATTAGATCTAGGTCCCTTGAAAGAAACTGATGTCATTATCTAATTGGTTGATCATACTAAAGCATACCCTTAAGGGGTACTTAAGGATGTTCTTGTGCAGGTAAACGA
Organism: Protea cynaroides; assembly: GCA_028583415.1. NCBI lineage: Eukaryota > Viridiplantae > Streptophyta > Magnoliopsida > Proteales > Proteaceae > Protea > Protea cynaroides. The sequence goes on along the minus strand of CM053265.1, from coordinate 21,709,796 downwards.
GCTAGTATTTCCAGTTGATTTCTATATTTTGGACATGGAAGATGATGTCACACCTAATCCTGCACCTATCTTATTGGGAAGACCATTCTTGAATACAGCTCGAACAAAGATAGACGTTCATGATGGTACCCTCACAATGGAGTTTGATGGTGAAGTAATACATTTTAATATTTTTAAAGCCATGAAACACCCTATTAATGTTCATTCGATTTTTACTAGTAATACTATTGATCCTAGAGTGCAGGAAGTGTTTGAATTAAATAATAAAAATGAATTGGAGGTTGCAGTTACCACATAATTACAGTTGGAGGAGAATGACTTCTTCTCCATTTATCGCAACTTTCATGCTATGGTTCACGCACAGTTCTTCGCACAAATTAAAATTCTTCGGTATGATTCGGGAGGCGAATACCTTTTAAGGGATTTTGAGCATTTTCTTGGTTCATGTAGCACAATTCATCAATATTCCTGTCCCAAAATACTGCAACAAAATGGTGTTGAGGAACAAAAACATCGTCATATCATTGAAACCACCCGTGCTCTTTTGTTATTTGCATCTATTCCCACTGTGTTTTGGGGTGAGACTGCTCTCACTGCTATCTTTCTTATTAATCGTATGCCTACCCCTGTCTTGTCTAGGTTCTTACCCTATAAAAAGTTATTTGGTTGTATGCCTAATTACTCTGTACTTCGTATGTTTGGTTCGGCTTGCTTTGTTTTATTGCCAAAATTTAATCGTAGCAAACTGATTTCTCGTTCTACATTGTGTGTGTTCTTAGGCTATGGTGGTCATTAAAAGGTTTACATGTCTTATGATCATGTTTCTAATAGATTGTATGTGTCCCGTCATGTTGTGATTCTTGAACGGATTCCCTATTACACTATTCCTGCCAATGTTGCCCTTATCTCTAAAGGGGACCTTGTTTTACTTGATCCTTTTCCAGAGATTATTCCCCTTGATGAATTCTCTTCCACCCTTGAGTTTGTTCTCTTATTTGTTTTTTACTCTTCCCGTCCCCATATAGCACCATTTCCTAATGTTTATTCTCACAGGTTGTTTGTGCTCTCTAGCTCTCGTTTGTTTCTTGCTTCTATTCACTCTTTTCGTAAACCTAACTCTTATACAGAAGCATGTACATATACTCTTTGGATTGAGGCCATTTAAGATGAGTTGTTTGCTCTTCATCAGACTGGTACTTAGGAACTGGTACCATTGCCCACTGACAAAAATATAATTGGTTACAAGTGGGTTTTTAAGGTCAAAACCAACTCTGACAGTTCTCTTGAGAGCTATAATGCACGCCTTATTGCAAAAGGCTTCTCTCAGGAATATGGTATTGATAATGATGAGACCTTTGCTCTTATTGCAAAGATGACAATTGTTCACACTTTAATCTTTGTTGCTACTGTTCTTCACTAGCCTTTCTTTTAGATGGATGTCAAGAATGCCTTCCTGCATGGGTATTTGACTGAAGAGGTTTATACAAAACCTTCCCCTAGTTTTTCTCATCCCACTAGTTATGTTTGTCATCTACACCATGCTCTTTATGGTCTTAAGTAAGCTCTTTGTGCATGGTTTGAACGATTTTACTTGGCTGCCAATAGCATTGGCTTCAATTCAAGTGTACATGATCCTGCATTGTTTCTTCCCTCCTCTCTTACTGGGCCTATTATATTACTCTTGTATGTTGATGATATGATTATTACTGGTGTTGATTCCTCTGGTATTAAAGAAGTTAAACAACAACTACTAAGTGAATTTTCCATGAAGGATTTGGGCCTCCTTGGCTACTTCTTAGGGATCGAAGTTACTCACTCACCTAAAGGCTATCTCCTCTCCCAGTCAAAGTATGCCTTTGGTCTTATAACCCGAGCACAGCTATCTGATGACCATATTGTTGCCACTCCAATTGAGTTGATTGTTAGGTTCTCTACCTCTGATGGAGTACCATTGGATGACCCTACCTTATATCATGAGTTAGTTGGTTACTTGGTTTACCTGATAGTGACTTGTCCCGATATTACCTTTGTTGTTCATGTAGTCAGTCAGTTTGTCTCTACTCCTCTGTTGACTCATTGGGCAGCCCTTCTTCGCATTTTTTGTCATATTCGAGGCATCTTATTTCATGGATTACTATACTCTTCCACTTCCACCTTGGATCTTTGTGCTTATGCTTATGCTAATCGGGCAGGTGATGCCACATCTGCCCTCTGTTTGTTTTTGGGTGATTCTTTAGTTTCCTGGCATAGCAAGAAACAAACTGTTTGTAAGCACCCCATTTTTGCCACCCTCGGCTTAAGTGAACCAATATGGCAGGTTTCTGACCTTTAACCCAAAGATTTGTGATTCTCCATTGATCCCCACAGCAGGGTCATGGGCTATTATCTGCATAGATGCATAGGTCATAGAATTATCTTTGAAACGAGACCAGAATTGCTCAATTCTGATATCAAATGAGGAAGATACGACCATTTTAGTCGGATGATACATATAAGGGAGGTTTCTGAAATTATTATAAATAATAATCCCAGGGGCCTTCATGCAAATTATCCTAAGTTGGATTGTTTGAATTTCAAATCATCATATCTTGATCATCCGACATCGGATTCAGATGATTCCAAGACCATTATTCTTCATTCATGGTATTCTACAAAGTGGACGTAAAAAAAAATCCCGGGTAGAAGTCACCAGTGGGTCCCATGCAAGCTTGCATGCAAAAATTATCTTTAGAACTTCAAAGCTTCATATCTTTTACGTTCTACATCGGATTCAGATGATCCCGAGACCATTATTCTTCATTCATGATGTTCTACAAAGTGGACGTAAAAAATCCCGGGTAGAAGTCACCAGTAGGTCCCATGCAAGATTACACATGGAAATGGTTATTTAATCTTCAAAATTTCATAAATTGACCATTTTACTTCCAAATGAGGGGATTCAAGTTCTTATATTCCTCATTTTTAATGTTCTACAAAGTGAACATAGAAAATTTGGAACAGATGCTATCAGAAAATTTCATATGGAAGGGTGACAGAAATGGACTATGAAATGTCAACTTAGTCCAAACCAGCTTAATCCAGCTTAGTCTAACTTAGCTCGACCCAGCTCAGACCAATCCAGACCAAGTTATGTCAGTCCATAGGCATGCATTTCTTTTATATATGTATAATGTATAATATATTATTGTATATAATACATATATATATCTTATGGATATATTATATATATATATATATATATATATATATATATATATATATATATATATATATATATATATATATATATAGATATACATATCTTATGGATATATTATATGTATTAATACGTTTATACATATATATATATATATATATATATATATAGATATATAGATATACATATCTTATGGATATATTATATGTATTAATACATATATATATATATATATATATATATATATATATATATATATATATATATATATATATATATATATATATATATATATATATATATATATATTAGGAAAGAGAGAGAAAAGAGAGGCCATAGGAAAGAGAATGGGAGAAAGAAAAAAAGGAAAGAGAGAGAAATAAAAGAAAAAAAGAAAAAGAAAAAAAAAGGGGGAAAAGATTCCCCTTCACGTTTTCTCTAGAAAACGTGAAAGAGAGAGAGGAGAAAGAAAGAAAGAAAAAAAAGGAAGGAAAGAAAAAGGAAAAAAAAAAAAAAAAAGAGAAAAAAAAAATAAAAAGAAAAAAGGAAATGTTTTCTAAGAAAGAAAACGTGAAAAGAGAGGGAGAAAAGAAAAAAGGAAGGAAAAGAATGAAGAAGAAAAGGAAAGAAGAAAGAAAGGAAAGAGAGAAGGATTTTTCTAGAAGAAAGAAGGAGATAAAGGAAAGAGAGAAGGGGTTTTCTAGAAGAAGAATGAGAAAAAGGAAAGAAAGGAAGAAGAAAAAACGTGGGAAGGAAGAAAAGAAAGGAAAGAAGAAAAAATGGAAAGAAAAAAAAAGATTTTTCTAAAAAAAAGAAGAAAATGAAGGAAGAGAGAAGAAGGAAAGAGGAGGAGAGGATTTTCTAAAAGAGGGAGAGATAAAGAACGTGTGAAATGAAGAAGGAGAAGAGAAAAAGGAAGGAAAAGAAAAAAGGAAATAAGAAAAAGGAAGAAAAAAAAGATTTTCTAGAAAAAAGAAGAAAGGAAAGAAGGATCTTCTAGAAAATGAGAGAAAAATTATAAATAGGCAAGAGAAGAGAGAGGAGGGATCATTTTCGAGACCATAGAGAGAGGAGAACGTGGGTGAGGGAGAGAAAAACGTGAGTGAGAAAGAGAAAACGTGAGAGAGGAAAAAAGAAAGAGAGAGAAAAGAGAAAAGAAAGAAAAGAGAAGAAGAAAAGAGAGAAAGAAGCAGAAGAGAGGAGAAGGAGGATTCACATTCAAAGGGGATTTATACAACCTCCAATCACCCTTCATCAACGGTTTCGCTCGATTTGAGCCCAAGGTTAGTACTCTAAACAAATTTAGAGGTCGTTATAATGCTCGAATGCTAATTTTACTTGAAAAATGATAATTTTCATGAAATCTCAATCATGACTGCTCTATTACATGCTTGTTAATGTTAGGATGCCTATGTCTAACATTTTTCATGAATGATAATTTGTCTAAGCTATTCAATGATGAATTTTTGAATGATATACAATGATGTTTGATGTTTTTGCAAATTTCATAAAGTGGTTTTCTGATCTGAAATTTTTAGATTTAGGGTACAAACATAGGACGTACATCATATGTATTTTTTTTAAGATTTTGAAGCCCAAAATTTTGGGAGTCTCTATGATATGTTAGAAGACTACCCTAAAAATTTCGTTCCATTTTGAATTGGGAAAATATATCAAAAAACTTGTCTTTGACATTGCTATTTTTCTCGGATGTAATGCAATCCTCCATCAGAAAGTCTCTAGACAAAGGCCTTATGGCCATAATAAAAAACTCCACTTAACATGAATTTTTTAGACATGAAAGTCTCCTAAAAAATGGCACTATTTTCATATTTTTTCCATTTTTTTTAATTGATATCAATTTTTAAGTGCATAGTGCTCTGATTTTAAATCTATCATGATGTACTGATTTGCATGATTGAAAAGAGTCATTTTTCACAAAGAAAATATACTGTTTTAACTTATTTTTCTTAATGAAATTTTAGATCAGATAGTTATCTACATAGACATATGTCTATATTTAATTTTTCATTAAGAATAGAATTTTATTTGGAATTTATGGTGCAACTGGTCAAAAATCTGGAACAGATTTGACCAGTGCACATGTTCGGTCTTAGGGCATATCTTTGACCTATTTTTGCTTTCTGTTGGGATTCAAATCCTTCATATGAAATATAATATATTAAGTCATCTTTCTATGAAAAAAAATTGAGCTTGATTTGAGTTTTGAAAGACCCACTTATGGTCATTCTTGTATAATGTGACAAATTTGAATACAGTTCATAGTTTTGTCCATTATCTGGAACCTTGTGTCACAGTTTTCACAGTTTTGAGTCATTAATATTCCCAAACTCCTTCATAAGAATTACAATTTTCAAAGAACATTAAACATATGTTTGTTTTGATAATTTTGAATTTTTTCAAAAAAAAAGTTTCATTGATGTCTCATTCATTATAACATCAATGATTGTTTAAATGAATTCTGCCATATTTGGATAAATGACTATATTTGGAGCATTCATATGCTTTGTTTGGATTGTGCATACCATGTTTGCCACATTACATGTATTGCTATTTTTGGTAGAATAGATAAATGTTTACCATATTTTAGCAAAATCTTAATTTTTTTTTAAGTCTTACTATGCTTAGAAAATAGCATATAAGATCTTTCTTTTTTTTAAAAAATTCATGTCATATGTGCTTTCTATGATTGGTACTTTCCATATTGATATATAGATGCATATTAGATCTTGCCATATTAGATCTTGCCATATTAGATCTTGCCATGCTTAAATCTTGCCATAATAGATCTTGCCATATTAGATCTTGCATATTAGATCTTGTCATATTAGATCTTGCCATGCTTAGATCTTACCATATTAGATCTTGCCATATTAGATCTTACCATATTAGGCTATTGCCTTATTTGCAATACATGTCATATTTGAGAGATTTTAAACAATCTTACTACATGTTAATTTCTTACCATAAATATTTTATATGCCATATTTAGATAGAATATTCTATTTTGGGTAATAATTTAATTTATGCAACACCCTAGTCGAATTGCCATATCTATACACCTAGCAAACATATTAGGTGTGGGGACGTGCATTTAGGCACCCACATTCTTGGGAAGGGCATAATGGGAATAATAAAAGTCTTAATAAAGAAATAAAAATGCTTTGCCAAACCTTCCAAAATTAGAATTCATGATGAAAAGGGTAATTTAGGACGATTTTGCCCATTCTAAACCCTAAACTTAGAATAGGTTCTCAATCCCAAACCTAGAACAGGTTCTCACTTTATAACCTAGAACAGGTTATGCTTGAACTACGCGGATTCTGATTCCTAGGTCAAACCCTAGGATACGTAGGCCATTTAGGAGAAATCCAAATTCGGATCCACAATTTTAGTCCACTTGGACTATCCATAGATCCACTAGGACATCCCCCATATTTTAACCCAAAAAGGGTTATCCAAACCTTAGTCCACTTGGACTATCCATAGATCCACTAGGATATTTATCCATATTTTGACCCACATAGGGTTATCCATATTCCAACCCATAATGGGTTATCCATATTTTGACCCAAATAGGGTTATTCTTAGATCCACTAGGACTATCTATCAGTCCACATGGACTATCCAGATCCTAACCCATAGGATTTCTCAACCTTTCAAGCATAAACTTCAACTTGAACAATGAACTTAATCATGCACAAGCATAAATCACAACCATAAACTTTAATCACACCTGAACTACGATGGTGAACCTGATTTTTAGAATAATTCCGTGATACGTAGGCAATCTGATGGATACAGATTTGGTTCAATGATATCAAACCACTTGGTTTGGTTTAATTTAATAAATAGAGTCTAGCATAGGAAAGGTATAGGAGGCCGATTTCGATCGGGCGGTTTGGGTGCCTAACCCCTTCCCATAATCGTAACCTGACGCTTACCCAATCTCTGATGGACCAGAATTCCAATCTAAGGGTCATGAGTCAATCGAAGTCTTACCTTGGGGTGAGATTTCACATTTCTAAGGTCCTAGACCTAAATCTAGGTGGCGACTTCTAAAGATTTCCATCTTTGTCCTCACAGGGCGACTTCACTGGGGATATAAATGTCAAACTTCTAAATGAAAACTTTTCTTGTGTGAATTGGATGCTAGATTTTAGGATACTATATTTATGCTTGTATAATATTGCTTTGGGGGAAATGGGTTCAGTCACACATTCGTGCGAGTAGCCGAACCGGGTCCCATGTATATGGGGCAGCCCGCTAGGCGAAACACACAGCCTTGGCCTGTACTTTGTGAGACCATGACCGGTGAGCAGCCTCTAACGAGCGTTTCTTGGGTCCGCCTGGGAATGTGTTATGCTACTCCACGTCGCTTGGATCCTTGCAACATAGTATATAAAGGGATTGGGGGCCTATTATTCATCAAGCATTCGGTGATAGGTTATCCCATCCTCGTCAAGGTGGCCTTTTCTGTCCTAACCTAGATTGTAGCCCAATGTTTGTTATTTTTGGTTCATCCCTGAACTGACCCGGTAAAATCGGCTTAACCATGACATCCATGTTCGAGACGTCGAAGTTCTGCCCGTTTTTGTCCTCGATTGGTCAACATATTAGAATTTACACGATGAGCATCTTGAACTCTCACCCATTGGGAGTATGAGGCATGTATACACCTGTTCTACATCATAGTAGACGGTTACTATACACCCTCCATTAAGTAAGCTCGATGTGTCGAATCTCTCATTGTTAACACGTCGATTTCAAAAAACGAACAGAAAATCCATGTCAAGACATAGATACCATGGTCAAGAAGAAATTTACTAGTTTGTTCTTCTATGAACCACTTTTGCTAATCATCTCTAATAAGGACGACGGATTAATATATCCATTTCAATTTCATCGAATTCGGTAATCCAATTGGCCAGACCTTGGTACCACTGATTATCCATTTTGGAATCATGAGGTCCCAAAACTGAACACATGGCTTAATCAAATTCAATTAAATTGACTTGGATAATGTTTACCCAATCGCCCTTATGAGGGAGCTAACTCTTGTTTGGTTGAGTCATCTTTGATTGTGTACTTAACTTCTTTCCACTTCCGTTATCTTAGTGTCCTAATATTTATCACTTTTGGGTTCCTTTCCGGTACTCAAGCCAAGGAGTCAGCCCAAACCACAACCATTTCTACCTCTTGCATAAGGGATCCCGTTACTGGGAGATTATCTAGGGTGTACATACCAAAGCCAGTTAGTCCCATCTCAACCACATCAACTGAATCAATGGCTAAAGGATCAAACCAAGTCCCGAACACTATGGATGCTAGAATGGAAAAGATGGAGGATACCATGGGAATGATAGCTGCCGCAGTAAGGGATATCCAATTACAATTGCAGGCTCAAGGGTTGACCTCTAAAAGGGTAAATATGGCACCGCCACAAGGACCGGGTACCCCTAATGCAGCTGCGTCAAAATTTTTCATAAACCCAGCTTTTTGACTGATGTGACAGTGTTTGTGCGCATATAGTTACAAAAATGAGGAGAGAGAGTGTTAGTTTAGGAGAGAGAGTGTCAGTGCAGTGGCATAGATGTTGTAACTTTGCTTGTATGTTCTACAATATTCTACATGTGTTTTAGATGACTTACAATGAGTTGAATGAGATTTTACATTGATTTTGATGAGAGAGAGTGTCTGTGGACACCACTGGTGATGTGACACAGTTTCTGATGATGTGGCCGAGTTTCTAATGATGAGGCAATGTTGCGACATCTTAAAGCATTACATGAAGAAATAAGATGTAGAGAGAGAATGAAGAGAGAGAAAGAGGAGAGAGAAAATGTTGGTGGGTCCCGCAATAGGTTCATGGAAATCCAACAGTGGAAAGATGTAGAGCGTCGAGTTATCTTTCCAACGCAACTTGAATCACTCAATTCCGACGTCGGATGAGAGAGACATCGCAGTTTTCGTCGGATCGCTCGAAAAAGTCATTAATACAGTTGTTCGGGGGCATTTTGGGTAAGAAGAAATGTAGAAGATTCCAAATCGGCTACTAAAATGAAGCCACGATGCTCAGATCCACTTTGAATGGCCGAGATCAAGGCGGGCTAGGGTGTATCGGAGCCGAAGCGTCGAGATTCCATCGCGCGCCTTCGGATTGGTTGGTTGCATTATATTATAATGGGTCGCAATCTATTGTGTTAGCGCTTGATTCAGTGTAGCGTGTGTACGGTGCGCAGCGGATCAGATCCAGATCCAGCGGCTCACGTAATCTCTGATCGCGCCTGACGCGATTTATTCAGATCCGATGGCGCAGGTTCAATCCCGCCTTTTTAAGGTTATCCGACGGCTGAAAGCGTAGATTCCGTCTCCACGAAACAGAACTCGACAACCCGAGCGGGGCGGCGATTCAGTGTTGCGCGGGTGTGCGGAATTGTTTGGAAAGATTCTCTTTCCTTATTTGTTACTGGCCAAACATTAAACTGCCATAACTTTCTCATCCGAGCTTCAAATCGGTCCATTCAAGTTGCAGTTTTCATATTTTCGGATGCTCTATACATTGGGCACTGTTGGGAGTCGTAAAAACTAAGGAAAAAATTGAAAAGAACTTTTTGAAGGCAGAGAGAAGGATTTCTAGGGTTCCATACCCTGTGGGAGTGATCAATCACCAACTACCTCTTTTCTGTGCACCAATGGAGTACTAAATCCCTATGAGAGGTTAGCAGAGCGTTTATGTTTACATTCATGGTAATTATGGGTTGTGTGGAAGAGATTGGAAGCCTATGGATGAGGTGTGCTCTGTGAATCTATCTTTATCATCATTGAAGGCTGTTGGAGAGTACCTGAGAGTAGTGTGAAGCTTCAGAGAGATTGTTGGCCATTCGAAAGCATTGTTTATGAGATTTTTCAATTCTCTATCTATTTATGTTTTGAATATATTGTATGCTATCGTAGGTGAAAATTGTTGAATACCTAGCTAGTGGGGGAAATTGTAAGGCAAATTTATAAGCTTAAAAATTATTATTTGCTTCCAGTAGGTGCTGTTTAAGCATGGTGTGTTCAGTGGGTGCTGGACACTAGCTGTTAAACATGAATCTTGGCGTTGGTGCGCCCTCTCAGTTTTATGCTGGAAAAACCTAGGGTTAGTATCCTCGTCTTGTAAAAGACTAAAAGTTGACTGTTGAGTAAATACGGAGCCCGTTGAATATTATTCCATGGACTAACCATCACACACTGTGTTAGTGAACCACGTATATCCTGTATTGTGAACTGTCTTTATTTTTCTATATATTTTGGAGTGCGTGGAATGGCTTCCAGGGTGGGTGTGCAAATTTAGTAGACCTGGCCACTGAGTGGTAGCGAGGTAGATTTGCATACACTTGTGTGTGTGTGTAAAAGAATATATCTCCATCAGCTCTGGATAGCAGTGAAATAATTAAAAAAAAAAATTCAGACACTAATTCACCCTCTTCTCAGTGCATATCAAGTTCATCAATAGTGTCATAAAATAAGACAAAAATAATAACTTTATAATTAGTAATAAGGAAAGCTGAAGTGAACCTAGAACCACATTCATTGAAGTCTCGGATGATAAATATTTCATTTTGACACGTTTTCATTTTATTATTAGTTGGAGGCGGCAAAGCCTAGGGAGTAGCCCAAAGCATTTAATTACTTTTTTTTCTTTTTATTGTAATTATTTACTTTATAGATTAATCATTCCCTTTATTTCTTTTTTTATACTTCCTCAATCGAGAGTGTCTCACTTTTTTTCATTTTGCTTGCAACTTGCAACTTTCCTCAGTGAGTTGAATTTGCGCTCTGCGCGCTTTGGGGTCCATAATAAACATAGCTTTATGGGTATTATATTGAAGTGAAAGCAGAACCATACCTATTGTCATGGGATTTAATCTAATACCTCTCAATTGTAAATCTCCATAAGAGACAACACTAAACTGAAAAATATTATTGAGTTTTATTGAGTTTAAACTTCAAACCCCTATTTACATTAAACTTTGCCTTTTATCTATCAGATTACAGATGAAGCTGATCCGGCTATTGCTTCATCCGGTTATCTTATACAACTGGTCCACCCCTTTCACCCCTTTTCAGGAGTGAACCGGTCTTAATATTTTACCTAAAAAAATGAAAACAGTCATAATAAAGCATGGAGGATTCAGTTTGACTTGAGAAAAATCAATGTCTACTGGATGTCTTGCCACTCCCTTTGATACTACGATGTGAGAGTTATTGTAAGGAAATAAAACAGCAAAAAGGACGATAATGGACAGACAGACACTTCACAGACTTAGAGATAATGGAAAGCATCACATCTCTCAAATCTCAATTGGGTGGTAGTGGAGCTTTTGAAAAAAAAATAGTTAAAAAATAAGGACATATGGCATACATGAGAGAACTTGTGAGTTGTGAATTGTGATAGCTCAGAGAATTCAATGAAATTCTTAAATCACCACGTTATGCATATGATTATCATATGATATAAAAGTCGTAGACACTTTGGAGTATTGCATGAAAACGCAAGGGGCAATTTTTTAATATTTGTCATTATACAGTTTCCACAACCAAACTCTCATATAAGTGGGCTTATGCTCTCTTGCATTTCATCACAAGTCCCTCCTAACCACATCAGAGTCATCAGCACTTTGAATTATTTGATTTAAAGTAGCCTCCTCTGATTCTGCTAGAAGAGAAAAAGAGAAGACTGCCTAAGAAAGAAAAAAGAAACGACAGAAAGATGACTTCTGGTGGGAGAATGACGACCATGTTGAATGAAGGAGAGAATTTTCTAGCAAGGAGGCATTCAAGAAGGCTGATTCCAAAGAGAGGAAGGGTGAAGGCAGGGATAGTAATAGGGTTGGCTCATTCTTTCGCCGCCCTTTTCTCTCCCATTCGCAATAATCGTCCTGCAGTTGAAGGCCAATGAATGGAAGAGAAATTTTCTCATCAAGGAGGCATTCATGCTAGCTGATTCTGGAGAGGTGAAAGGTGCAGAGAGGAATAGTGAAAAGGTTGGCTCATTATTTGGTGTCTTTCTTGTTAATTCTTTTCGTCTCTTTATGGGTTCTAGAATCAACCCATTCAGAGAAAACATCCCATTAGGGTTTACAGTAACCCTAAGATCTCCATACAAGTTATAGAACACAATGATACAAATAAAAGAGAGTAATAAACATACCCGTTTGCTGTAGATTGTTCTCCGTTGAATTTCTCCGTGATTCGAGTCTTCTACAGTCTCCGGCAGATTCCTATGCTTCTCTCTGATTATGGGAACAGGAGAGGAAAAGTTACCGTGACTGCAGGGACTCTAATCAATGGTATATATAAGAATACCAAACCCCAAACCTGGTTCAGTCCCACAGTGAACCAGTTTGGTTCATCTCATAATCAGACTAGAATTAGTCCACCTGTAAGTTGGACTCCCACTGAACAACTGTCAAACCGATATTATATTTAATTGTAGCCCACATATATCTTACATTCTCCCACTTGGGCTACATTAATTATAAATCACCAATTGATCAGTGTGGCCATGGAATCCAATTACAAAACCCATCATATACTTTGATCCAGTCACCTAGCTTACCAATGTCGAACAACAGCGAAAAGTACACCTCAACAATAAGCGTACAACCTTCTGTCAGTCACATACAAAGGTTTGCTTAACAACATGAACCGCCTTGAGATGAATGCATGAAAATATAATTTCATGTGAGTCCTGAATTGCCTTGATATACCTCACAGGCAATAAACCTTAATATTGACCGTAGCAACCCGCCACATATCCTTTTGGTCAATATCACTCTTTGGCACACCGCCTTGAACTATGGCTAAAACTGCCCCGTTCATATGACTTAATACCGCCCTTTATCAATGACATGTCATGTAAAATGCAATACAGCAATGATAGCAATGAATAAATGCTGAATAAAAATAACCATGGTTTTCATTAATAATCATGTCTAGACAAAATCAAAACATAAACAAGGTTTATAAAAAACACAAGTTAAAAATCTATCACTAACTAATGACATCGAAAGACTCAACAACACTCATGCTCGACACATGGTCCTGGAAAAACTTTACTAGCAAAACCTTTGTCAGAGGATCTGCAATCATGTAAACCGTCGAAATGAGCTCAACTGTGATGTCTTTAGAAGCGATCTTTTCCTTTACCAGCAAAAACTTTAATTCTATGTGTTTAGAACCACCACATTTATCATTATTCTTTGCAAAGAGCACTGCAGCACTGTTATCACAGTGTATCAAAATAGGTCTAGTAATAGAATCAACAACCTTCAAGCCAGAAATAAAGTTTTTCATCAACATGGCTTGACGAGTAGCTTCATATAAAGCTACATACTCTGCATGCTTGGTCGATGTAGCAATAAGTGTCTGCTTAGCACTCCTCCAAGAGATGGCACCTCCTGCAAGTAGAAAAACATATCCTGAGGTAGACTTTAGATCATCTGTGCAACCAGCAAAATCTGCATCGGAATATCCAACTACCTCAAGTGTAGTACCACTACGATATATGAGCATATAATCCCTGGTCCTCTTTAAATATCTCATAACCTTCTTTGCTGCTGTCCAATGAGTAGGACCAGCATTAGACTGAAAACGACCAAGGACACTCACTGCAAATGCCAAATCAGGCCGAGTACAAACTTGTGCGTACATCAAACTCCCTACTGCAGAAGCATATGGCTTATTATTCATAAAGTCTTTTTCAAAATTATTCTTTGGACACTGTTCCTTATTTAACTTATCTCCTTTGCTCATGGATAAATCCCCATCTGAACAGGTAGACATATTGAACCGCTTGAGAACACGATCAATATATGCTTTATGAGATAGTCCCAGTAGTCCCCTTTTTCTGTCTCTACATATTTCTATGCCAAGTACGAAGGTACTTTCTCCCATATCTTTCATTTCAAAATTTTCAGATAGAAAACCTTTAGTCTCAACAAGTAAGCCCATATCACTGCTAGCCAAAAGGATATCATCAACATATAAGACAAGGAAAATATACTTACTCCCACCGATCTTCATGTAGATGCATTGATCAGACAAATTTTCAATGAATCCAAATGAAGATATAATCTGATGGAATTTTATATTCCATTGCCTTGAAGCTTGCTTTAGTCCATAAATAGACTTCTTAAGTTTACAGACCATATTTTCCTTATCTTTTTCCCTAAAACCTTCTGGTTGGACCATATATACTTCCTCTGCCAAATCTCCATTTAAAAATGCTATCTTTACATCCATTTGGTGCAGTTTTAGATTAAAATGAGCTACCAATGCCATAATAATTCTGAATGAGTCCTTCTTAGAAACTGGAGAGAATGTTTCCATGTAATCAATTCCTTCCCTTTGTGTGAACCCTTTAGCTACTAATCTTGCTTTGTAGCGCTCAACTCTACCTTTGGAATCACACTTAGTCTTGTATACCCATTTTGAGCCTATGGGTACACAACCTTTAGGTAAATCCACAAGTTCCCATACCTTATTATGGTCCATTGATATCAACTCATCCTTCATTGCATCTAGCCATTTAGATGCATCACTACCATTTACAGCATCCTGAAAACTTGTAGGATCTTCTTGCTGCCCAATATCATAATCATTCTCAGTTAAATAAGTTACATAATCAGAAGAGATAGCTGACTTACGAGGCCTTGTGGATCTCCTTAATTCACCCTCTGGCTCTTCAATATCAACAGGAACATCAGCCTGAATAAGGTCCTGAGGAACAACAGTCTCAGGCATCTCCATCACAGGTTCTTCTGGAATGATAGGTTGCACCTGTAACTGAGGAATTTCAGTGGCAGCCTCTACTTCAACCTCATCAAAATCTAGATTTCTTGGTTGAAGCATTTCCTCAGCATCTTCAATAAACCTAGCATGAATGGTTTCCACTATCCTATTTATAGAATTAGGACAATAGAATCTGAACCCCTTAGATCTGTCTGGATAACCCACAAAATAACAACTCACTGTTCTAGAATCAAACACCTTTTCCTGGGGATTATACAGTCTTGCCTCTGCTCTGCAGCCCCAAACATGGAAATGATGCACACTAGGTTTCTTACCAGTCCAAAACTCAAATGGTGTCTTTAGAACTGATTTACTTGGTACTCTGTTAAGAATATAGGCTGCAGTCTTTAATGCCTCACCCCATAGGGATATAGGAAGATTAGTATTACTCATCATGCTCCTCATCATATCTTTGAGAGTTCTATTTCTCCTTTCTGCTACTCCATTTTGTTGTGGAGTACCAGGCATAGAGTATTGACGTGTTATACCTTGATCCTGTAAAAACTTGGCAAAAGGACCAAGATGTTGATCAGTATCACCTGGTCTCCCATAATACTCACCTCCTCTATCAGATCTAACAATCTTAATCTTCTTTGATAGATAATTCTCTACCTCAGCTTTGAATATCTTGAAAACATCCAAAGAACTTGATTTATCAGATAAGAGATATATATAACCATAGCGAGAGAAGTCATCAGTAAATGTAATAAAATATTTATGCCCTCCAAGTGTGGGAGTAGGAAAAGGGCCACAAATATCAGTATGAATCAAATCTAACAACCCCTCGCTATGGGCAGCCTTCATCTTCCTTGACCTTGTCATCTTTCCTTTTATACAATCAACGCATACATTCATATTATCATAATTCAAGGATTTCAAAACACCATCCTTCTCAAGTCTCTTCATTCTGTCTATAGATATATGTCCCAAACGTCTATGCCAAAGGGTAGCAGAATTTTCATCCAGTTTAGAACGTTTAGAACAGACATTCATAACCATGAGGGGAACAGTATTTAATTTATAAAGCCCATCAATAACAACACCATTTCCAACAGCACAAGAATTATAAGACAATTGAAAACCTTCTTGATTAAAAATTAAACCATAGCCTTTCTTGGCAAGTCTGGAAACAGAAATCAAATTCCTCTTCATGGAGGGAACATAAACAACATCTTCTAAATCAATAAAAATATCCGAATCTATATGAATCCTAACTATCCCTATGGCCTCCACGTCGACTTCTACTCCATTCCCTACGAACTCCTTCACCTCATCCTTGCTTGGCGTCCTCCTAGATAGAAACCCCTGCAAGGAATGAGTGACATGAATGGAGGAAGCCGAGTCAATCCACCAAGAATCCACAGGAGCATCAATATGAAAAGATTCAAAGCAAACAAGAGAGAGGTAAATACCAGATTCCTTCTTCTTCTTCTCCAGGTAGGACAATCTATTTTTGCAGTCCTTCTTCATGTGTTCTTTCTTGTGGCACCAAAAACATTCTGTCTTTGAAAGATCTCTGTGGTCTTGATGTTCTACATCCCCTCTAGGCTTGTCATATGGTTTCTTCCCCTTTTGAGAGTAAACCTTTCATTTTCTCATGGGTCCATAACCAGGCTGTTTTCCCTTACCTTTGTAAGGGTATTTCTTATAGGTTGTGGCACTGACACATTCACCTTTATCTTTTTTCAGTCTAGTCTCCTCTTCAACACATATACCTATAAATTCATTGAATGACCATAGAGTAACTGAAGTATTGCTAGCAACTTTAATCTGAGTGTACTTTTGAGGTAAAGCATTTATACACAAATTAATCAGAAACTCATCATCTACAGGGTGTCCCATATCCTTAAGTTTTTCAGCTGCACCCTGCATGTCAATAATCTAATCTCTTAGACTAGCTTCACCATCAATTTTTCCAGTAGTCAACTTTGCCATTAAAGCTCCCCTTTCACCTTTGTCAGAAACTTCGTATTTATCCTTGATAGCTTTTAAAAATTTCTTTGCATTCTCTTTTTCTGTAATACTGTTCCTAACAGTTTCAGGTACAGTTCGCTTAATAATAAGCATGCACTTCTTGTTGGCATTGGTCCACCTTTCCATTTTTAGTTTTTCCTCTGGAGTACTTTCAGTAGTAAGTTCAGCAGGCTTATCATCTGTAATAGCTATGTCAAAATCATTTAACCCTAGAGTAATCTCTAATTCCTCCCTCCACTTTTTATAATTCGATCCTGACAGAATAGGAATAGCAGACATATCGATTCTAGTGGAAGACATCCTGTTATGTAATCAAAACACGAGTTCAATTCATTAAATCAGTACCAGCATATGAAAATACTCATGTTAACATACAAGATATGCTAGCAAATATGTATATATTTACAAATGCAAGCATCAATATACCTCCCTAGAGTCAACCGAAACTACAAACTTATCCTTTGGGACAAGAATGCACTGGTCCTCTAGTATCTATGCAAACTGCGAAAGAATAAAAACCTTCGGGAATCCCATCACCTTTGGGTGTCTGGAAAAACCCTAAGTTAAAACCCTTTCAATCTGGTGCATGATTATCCTTTAACTTTGGCAACGCCACCTTTGGGTGGACATTGTCGTCTTTGATTGCCAGAGGTGTAAGATATCTTGAGCTTTGAGAATGTCCTAATGCAATCAGGAATGCCACTTTGGTGGAACCAACCCAATTCCAATATGACATTAACAAAACCCTACTTGCAGTCATTTAGTGGGAATAAATAACCATGAATGACATAATTAACATGTTACCATTCATAAATCATGCACATATGCTCATCAGTTTATTTGGGACAAGACAGACTGAACAATATGCAATAAAATTGCGAAACAAGTTCCAAATGATTGGTTTTTAACAAAATATATGTCCCAAAGTCAACAAACATACTCATATAGCTTATCAAACTGAAGAGCAAGATGAGACAAAACTGTCAGAAAAAACCGCGTCGAAATCCGACTCTCCACGCGCCCTCACGCGCCATTTAAAGGCGGCGGGTGGTTTCACTCGCTGGGAGCCGGTTCGGTCCGGCTGAACCACTAAACCGCGGTTCGAATCCCGGACCGTGGCTCAGTCTGCGGACCGCTGACGCGTGATGTCAACGCGCGGCCCGAATGGCCTGGACCAGAATCGAACGGGCGAACCCGGTCCCTGGTCTGATATTGATCGAACCAAACCGGTTCGGTTCGACCAAAACGGATCCCGGTCTAACTTTTCGGGTCGACAACTCGGGTATACGGGCCAAACAATCGGGTCATAGGTACGACATTCAGGTCGGGTATCGGATCGGCCCACCGGGTACAGGAATTGTCTTTGGGTCGACCCGACCCATTTCGGGTGTGTTGATAGTGATCCAACTCGCCCGGTCTTCGGTTCAACTCGGCGAGACAGGTAGGGTTTCCGAGTCTCGCCTAGTCGACCCGGCGACGATTCGCCGCCGTGATTTTTTTTTTTTTCTAGGAATAACTGCCAGCGCGTGAGATTCACGCGCTTTTTTCGGCGGCGCGTGGCGGCGCGTCCGGTGGAGTCCGGCGATGATTTTTATATCGTCGGACTCGTCTTACCGAGATCTTCAATCCGACATACAATACAGTCGATTTCATCGGTTAGAAAAATTTTTACCATTACGATTTCATATTCGGGAAAATTTCTAAAATAAGAATTTTTTAATCAAACAATCCGTCCGAATCAATTACTATTCTCAGTTCATTGATTCTATACTTGTATGGAATTGCTCTGATACCAATTGTTAATTCTTTTCGTTTCTTTATGGGTTCTAGAATCAACCCATTCAGAGAAAACATCCCATTAGGGTTTACAGTAACCCTAAGATCTCCATACAAGTTATAGAACACAATGATACAAATAAAAGAGAGTAATAAACATACCCGTTTGCTGTAGATTGTTCTCCGTTGAATTTCTCCGTGATTCGAGTCTTCTACAGTCTCCGGGAGATTCCTATGCTTCTCTCTGATTATGGGAACAGGAGAGGAAAAGTTATCGTGACTGCAGGGACTCTAATCAATGGTATATATAAGAATACCAAACCCCAAACCTGGTTCAGTCCCACAGTGAACCAGTTTGGTTCATCTCATAATCAGACTAGAATTAGTCCACCTGTAAGTTAGACTCCCACTGAATAACTGTCAAACTGATATTATATTTAATTGTAGCCCACATATATCTTACATTTCTCTCCCAAAGCCGCAGTAATGGATGTGCAGTTGAAGGTTCAGCAGCTCATCACTTCACCCAGTTCACTCGAACCCATTATTGAACTGTCCTCTGTTGATTAAGATCGTTAATTTGGTATATGGGTCAGAAGAATAGTGTTGGGCCCGGCTTTGAGGCTCTTAAGAAATTTTGTTCATATATCTCTTCCGATGTACCATTCGGTAACAGTTTTTGCAAGTTGCAAATAATTAGATGGTACTTTCTTTTGCTTCATATTCTTTTGCCCCTTGTCGGTCTTTTTTTTTTTTTTTTCTTTAGAATAATTTGTCATGTTGGGTTCCAGGTTTAAAACGGGATTACATGGATCCAGAATATAATTTAAAAAAAATTAACAAAATCTATGAAATATCCACCTTAGGGGATACAATATTCGAGTTTGGGGACTAAACCAATGAATGCATCCTTGACAATTGATAAAAAAAAAAAACACTGATTGTATTAAAATGCGATTGTTCTTGTGTGCAAAAGAGCAATGTCTGTTGAAAATTTGCAAGGGATCTGCCTCTATTACCATTTAGGTTTGATTCCTCTGCGTCATCATCAATGTTTCGGAGCATGAAGTTGGAAATGGGATCTGCCACAATCGATTTGTAATCCAAATCAGAATCCATTTGAGATCGGTATTGTTTTCCATGATTTTAAGATCAGGCGCTTTGCAACTCTTGCCAACTCATTTATTGATGGGATTTTTTTGTTTTTTTTTTTTTACTAAGAATCACTGATGGGGATTGATCCAAGTTAAAATGTGCCTTCACTTTTTCGGATTCAAATCCTCTCATGCCCCTTATATCAAGATGAAGAAATCGAATGGCTATAATTTACTATGCGCACAAAACTATGTATTAATGATATACACGCATAGTAAATGACAGTCATTAGATTTCTTTTTACCGGGAGGTATGAACGACATGAAAAGATTTATTTCCCACCTTTAGTGTGTTGCAGAATAGGGTGTATAGAATCACGTTGTGATTTAATACGTTGGAAAGTAGAGAGTGAAGAGTGGGGACGGATAATGATAGTTGTTGGATTTTATGTTGTCATTGTTGTCAACTTGACTGATGTGATAGTGTTTGTGAGCATACGTCAGAGAAATGAGGAGAGAGAATGTCAGTGCAGGAGCGAGAGTGTCAGTGCAGTGGCACAGATGTGGCAACTTTGCTTGTTTGTTCTACAGTGTTCAACATGTGTTTCAGATGACTTGTAATGAGTTGAATGGGATTTACACTGATTTTGATGAGAGAGAATGTATATGGACTCCATTGGTGATGTGGCATAGTTTCTGATGATGTGGCCGAGTTTCTAATAGTGAGGCAATGTTGCGTCATCTTAAAACATTACATGAAGAAAAAAGATGTAGAGAGAGAATGAAGAGAGAGAAAGAGGAGAGAGAAAATGTTGGTGGGTCCCACAGCAGGTTCATGGAAATTCGATAGTAGAAAGATGTAGAGCGTCGAGTTATCTTTCCAACGCAACTTGAATCACTCAATTTCGACGTCGGATGAGAGAGATATTGCAGTTTTCGTCGGATCGCTCGAAAAAGTCATTAATACATTTGTTCGGGGGCATTTTGGGTAAGAAGAAATGTAGAAGATTCGAAATCGGCTACTAAAATGAAACCACGATGCTCAGATCCACTTTGAATGGCCCAGATCAAGGCGGGCTAGGGTGTATCGGAGCCGAAGCGTCGAGATTCCATCGCGCGCCTTCGGATTGGTTGGTTGCATTATATTATAATGGGTCGCGATCTATTGCATTAGCGCTTGATTCGGTGTAGTGTGCGTACGGTGCGCAGCGGATCAGATCTAGATCCAGCGGCTCATGTAATCTCTAATCGCGCCTAACGTAATTTATTCAGATCCGATGGCGCAGATTCAATCCCGCCTTTTTAAGGTTATCCGACAGCTGAAAGCGTAGATTCCGTCTCCGGGAACCAGAACTCGACAACACGTCAGTGGGGCGGCGATTCAATGTTGCGCGGGTGCGCGGAATTGTTTGGAAAGATTCTCTTTCCTTATTTGTTACTGGCCGAACTTCAAACTGCCATAACTTTCTCATCCGAGCTCCAAATCAGTCCATTCAAGTTGCAGTATTCATATTTTCGGATGCTCTATACATTGGGCACCATTGGGAGTCATAAAAATTAAGGGAAAAATTGAAAAGAATGTTTTGAAGGCATAGAGAAGGATTTCTAGGGTTTCGTGCCCTATAAGAGTGATCAATCACCAACTACCTCTTCTCTGTGCATCAATGGAGTGTTAAATCCCTATGAGAGGATTGTAGAGCGTTTATATTTATATTCATAGTGATTATGGATTGTGTGGAAGTGATTGGAAGCCTGTGGATGAGGTATGCTTTGTGAATCTATCTCTATCATCATTGAAGGCTGTTGGAGAGTACCTGAGAGCAGTGTGAAGCTTCAGAGAGATTGTTGGCCATTCAAAAGCATTATTTGTGAGATTTTTTAATTCCCTATCTATTTATGCTTTCAATATATTGTATGCTAGCGTAGGTGAGAATTGTTGAATACCTAGCTAGTGGTGAAAAAATTGTAAGGCAAATTTATAAGCCTAAAAATTATTATTTGCTTCCCGTGGGTGTGGGTTAAGCGTGGTGTGTTCAGTAGGTGCTGGACACTAGCTGTTAAGCCTGAATCTTGGCGTTGGTGGCCCCTCTCAGTTTTATACTGGAAAAACTAGGGTTAGTATCTTTGTCTTGTAAAAGACTAAAAGTTGAGTGTTGAGTAAATATGGAGCCCGTTGGGCATTACTCCGTGGACTAGCCATCACACACTGTGTTGGTGAACCATGTATATCCTGTGTTGTGAACTGTCTTTATTTTTCTATATATTTTAGAGTGCGTGGAATGGCTTGCAGGGTGAGTGTGCAAATCTAGTAGACCTGACCACTGAGTAGTAGCAAGGTAGATTTGCATACGCTTGTGTATGTGTGTAAAAGAATATATCTCCATCAGCTCTGGGCAGGAGTGAAATAATTAGGGAATAAATTTTTAGACACTGATTCACCCCCCCTCTCTCAGTGTCATATCAAGTTCATCAATTGGTATCAGAGCAACAGGCTCAGTGACCGCTTAATCAGCAATTGAGAAGATCAGAATAAAGATATGGCACCTGGGGAAGGTTCTAACAAGCCCCCATTGTTTGATGGGACATAATTAGTATTTTTGGAAAAGAAGAATGGAGATTTACATAGGGTTCCTCGGATTTGATGTATAGGCTTCTATTGAGAATGGTTACACTCCTCATGACACGAATACTCCTACTGCTGTAGACAAGAAAAATTTTGAAAACAATAAAAAAGCTCTTAATGCTATTCAAGGGGGATTGAGTAACCATGAGTTATTCAAGGTCATGGATTGCAAGACAGCAAAGGAGGTCTGGGATAGATTGATCAACATGTTTGATAGTGATGATGAAGATGACAGCAATGACAGTTACAAGGCCAAGAGCTTCAAAAAGAACAAGCCTAAAAGAAAAAATTTTATTTCCAAGAGGAATAGTGACACTTCAGATGATAACTCAGATAATATTTCAGAGGGTGAGTCTAGTGAGGCTTTGTTCATGGTTTTCCTTGAAGAACGAAAAGATAACAAAAATGAAAAATCAAGCTCAAGCAGTGACGAAGAAGGTGAAATAAATTTTGAAGCAGAGTTTCAAATAGCTATGAAGGAACTTAACAAGGAACGGAAGGATAACAAGTTTGTCTCAAGAGAACTTAAAAAGCAGAAACAGCTAATTCAAAACTTGAGAGTTCAAGAAGTAGAGTCCATGAAAGTTATTGACAATCTCAAGACTCAGCTCACACAGACATCTACAGATCATTCCAGGTTAATAACAGAGAATGTAGCTTTGAAAGCTCAACTAGAAGAACAATCTACTGTGATTAATCAATGTGAAGAATATGAAAAGGAGTTTGCAATTCTAAAGGCAAAAGTGATTGAGTTTAAAGAAGAAGAGTTTGAGAGATGATAAAAATTAACTCGGCCAGATGAGCCAAGTATCACTCCATTGCATCCTAGTAGCAGCAAGTTTTATGGTATTAAAAATTTTCAAAGACCTTCCAATGTTAAATTTGATCTTGGTTTTGATAAGGGAGAAACTTCTAATAATGCCAACTCAAAGAGGAAATGTGTCATCTCTTTTGTGAAAGAGAATGAAAATGAAAAATCTCCTATGATTTACGTTCAAGAAGAAAATCAAGTTCTTATTCCACAGATTAATAATGTAAGGCAAAGCAAGCGAGTGGAGCAGAGTAACTTCTATGAAAAAAATTATCCCAATGCACCACAGAGACAGATGAGGTACATGGCACCTTTTAGGCTAAGATCTTATTTTCAGGGATAATATTATAAATGCAATGCTTATGGTCACAAGATAGCTACTTGCAAATTCAACATGAATGAAGTCAGATTTGAAAGTAGAAATCAATCTGCTTCCCTTGAAGAAAATTTTATTGAGTGCTACAATTGTCATAATTATGGGATATTGCAAGTGAGTGCAGAACCATTTTTCCATTCACAGCACCTCGACAAAGAGTTGTAGGAAGAAGACCTCAAAAAGTATCACAGCAAAGAGAGAGTGGCCAAAGATAGGTTAAGCAAAGAATGAACAAAAAGACTCCACCAGTTGTTAGAAAAGTGTGGAAAAAGAAAATCATTGCAGATTTTGTAGAAGGAAAAAGTGATGGTGTTGCATGCTTCGAGACAACGTTCAAAACACAAGACAAGTCGTCTCCTTGGATACTTGACAGCGGATGCTCTAGTCACATGACAGGTGACAAGAAAATGTTTCAGGAGTTTCAACAGTATGAGGGAAGTACAGTGAAGTTTGGAAACAATGAAGGGGCCAAGGTAACTGGAAAGGGTTCTATCGGTATTAACAATGGAAAGGTAAAACCCCATGATGTGTTTTATGTGTCAGGACTCAAACACAACGTTCTCAGCATCAGTCAGATTTGTGACAAAGGGCTTGAAGTGACCTTCAACAATCAGGGATGTGAGATCAGAAGACTTGGCAGTGACAAGACTATGGCTTCAGGATAGAGAACCTCTAGAAATTTATACACTCTGATAGAGAGTGTTGAAGATTCCTGCATGACCAAGCTCACCTAGCAGTGAGGTGCTTGGAGTGAGGGGGAGCAGTGTGTGTTTGTTATATCCTTTTTGCTCCCGATGTTGGACTCAGGGGGAGTCTGGTGATGTTTTTATGTGTTGATATGATGGTCTGGTTATTATTATTATTATTTTTGACCCATAGGATTGGAATGATGCACTAGGCACTCCTATATGGCATATCCCTTTGTATTTGTTGTCAAAGGGGGAGAAAGATCTAATATGCAGAATGAGTTGCCAATAATTTCAAAGGGGGTGATTGTTGGACTTTATGTTTTCATTGTTGACAACTTGACTGATGTAACAGTGTTTGTACGCATACAGTCAGAGAAATGAAGAGAGAGAGTATGTAAGACCCGTATCAAACTAACCGGTCTTACCACCTTGTACCAGGTCTACCTATCATGGTCAAGCCAAGTGGACCAAGTACGTGAAGGAAATCACAAGACCAGGTATGAAATTGACCCAAAAATAGTAAATTTGAAGGTAAGGTTGCATGCCTAAACAGGTAGGGTCGACCCCACCTCAACAGAGTCCAACCCATGACTTTTCAGTCCTAGGGTCGGATGACTTGAGACCCTAGGGTCGACGGGTCCTGCGACCCTAGCTTCAACCCTAGGATGACAAACTGAAACCGTAATTAGGAAACTTTCCTAATTTCAAGGGGATCCTTTTCTAATCTCGATGGGACTTCTTTTGGGAGGTTTTCCTCTATAAATAGGACGTCCCTTAGCCTCTTTCACTCCTTTTGAAACTCTAATTGAAAGTGAGAGAAAGAGAAGAGAAGGAGAAGAAAAGGAGAATTAGAGAAGAAGACTAAGGAGAAGAAATTCAGAGAAATCTCTGAATCTCAGCAACCCTAAGGTATGAATACATTCTCTATGAATTATGTAAGACTCTAGAATAGTTCATGAATAGGGTAGGGTCTAGGAGAAACCCAAATCATCCATCCATGGGTAAATTCCAATGGAATCAATGGAGGAAATCATTGTGAACAGAGTAAAGTGTGTAACTTTGAATTTTGAGCCATAGAACAATCATAGAATGAACTATAAAAGTAAGCCAAAGGATCCAAACATGAAATAATGGACTGTAGGATGAAAGGTCGACTTAAACTACGTATGGTTGCACCTAGGGTCGATGGGTAACCGACCCTATGATCGACCCTACACCCTGGGGTCGCAGAAAACTGCTACCCTACCTGCGATCCAACCAACGACCCTAGCAATATAGCAAGCTTAAAATTGTTGGAATTAATTCTAATTAAAATCTATCGACTTGTTAGGTTCTCCTAGTGATATAAAGTGATTCTTAAAGATTGAAAGAGGATCTACACTCAATCAAATGTGAGGGAACAAGACCTAAACTAATTGGCTAATAATAAACTATTTTCGTTGAGTCCAATACCATGTATGATTCTATGATTGTATGATTGTAATGTGCATATCACATGTCATCTACTATTCCTGTTATTACTGTTCATGCATATTTAATTCAGTTTATTTACAACATGATGATGATGATGATGCTAGGAATAAGCATGTGAGTGTTTGTGTGTGATTAGTGTACTTGATGCGAGTGGGGCATCAGGGGAAGTGTGATGCGATGCGGTCCTAAGCACTTTCGCCCTATCTCTACTCAAGTCTTGTCCACTAGCATCACCGTATCGCCATTACCTTAGCAGAAATATTACGTCGTAGGGCATTAGGGGAGGTGGTCTCGGACCGTGTAGTCTCTAACTCTGCCGGAGGGCCTTAGCTCTATCTCTATGGACGTATTGAGGGATGCTGGGGTGAGGCCTTGGATACACTGTTTGACATTAGGATTGGTTAGTTGCGAGCCCAGTTTCCAATCCCTCGCCAACAAGGGCTTACGTGTTGGTATGGGTAGAGCATCAAAGGAAGTGTGATGCGGTGCGGTCCTAAGCACTTTAGCTCTATCTCTATTCCATGGTGGGGTGGATGTGGACGACAATGGTGTTTGATCCATTGGGTGGGCTTACACACCCTGTGTATAGAGGCGAGGCAACCACCGAACCTTTCTATAGCACATTGCAAACTTATATACCAGACCAAAGATATGAATTGAATGCATGCATATGTTTGTTGCATTGTTTTGTTTGCTCACTGAGCCGTGATGTGTGCTCGCCCTTTTTGAATTCGAATATTTTTAGTTGATGATGCAGGTATAACCGAGGAAGATTATATGAGTGCTCCCACATTTGGGCACATTGCGGCGATGAACGCAGAAGATATAATGGAGACGCATGATTCGTCATACGAATGCAACTCATGCGTTTTCGATTAGATTTTATTTGGATTATTGAGTAAATGTAATTGATTATTTTATTTACTTATGTCTCAGTCAATGAAAGATAATTGGTATTTTATTTATAATTATCACATTTAGATTCTCAGTTCATTTAATATTTAAGACTTCCGCTATTGTGTATTTACTCTGATTATGATTGTGGATGTGTATGGTTTAAACAAACGGACACAGCCTATTTGAGATCCTAATTGAACCATTGGTTTATTAGCAGTTCATCACACCGTTCTGAATAGTACAAAATTAGGGTGTGACAGAGTGTCAGTGTAGGAGAGAGAGTGTCAGTGCAATGGCATAGATGTGGTAACTTTGCTTGTGTGTTTTACAGTGTTCTACATGTGTTTCAGATGACTTACAATGAGTTGAATGGGATTTTACACTGATTTTGATGAGAGAGAGTGTTTATGGACCCCACTGGTGATGTGACACAGTTTTTGATGATGTGGCCGAGTTTCTAATGATGAGGCAATGTTGCGTCATCTTAAAATATTACATGAAGAAAGAAGATGTAGAGAGAGAATGAAGAGAGAAAAAGAGGAGAGAGAAAATATTGGTGGGTCCCACAGTAGGTTCATGGAAATCCGACAGTGGAAAGATGTAGAGCATCGAGTTATCTTTCCAACGCAACTTGAATCACTCAATTCCGACGTCGGATGAGAGAGATATTGCAGTTTTTGTCGGATCGTTCGAAAAAGTCATTAATACATTTGTTCGGGGGCATTTTGGGTAAGAAGAAATGTAGAAGATTCCAAATCGGCTACTAAAATGAAGCCACGATGCTCAGATCCACTTTGAATGGCCCAGATCAAGGCGGGCTAGGGTGTATCGGAGTCGAAGCGTGAGATTCCATCGCGCGCCTTCGGATTGGTTGGCTGCATTATATTATAATGGGTCGCAATCTATTGTGTTAGCGCTTGATTAGGTGTAGTGTGCGTACGGTGCGCAGTGGATCAAATCCAGATCCAACGGCTCACGTAATCTCCAATCGCGCCTGATGCGATTTATTCAGATCCGATGGTGCAGGTTCAATCCCGCTTTTTTAAGGTTATCCGACGGCTGAAAGCGTAGATTCCATCTCCACGAACCAGAACTCGACAACACGTCAGCAGGGCAGCGATTCAATGTTGCGCGGGTGCACGGAATTGTTTGGAAAAATTCTCTTTCCTTATTTGTTACTGGCCGAACTTCAAACTGCCATAACTTTCTCATCCGAGCAAATCAGTCCGTTCAAGTTGCAATTTCCATATTTTTGGATGCTCTATACATTGGGTGCCGTTGGGAGTCGTAAAAACTAAGGGAAAATTTTAAAAGAACTTTTTGAAGGTAGAGAGAAGGATTTCTAGGGTTTCGTGCCCTGTGGGAGTGATCAATCACCAACTACCTCTTCTCTGTCCATCAATGGAATGTTAAATCCCAATGAGAGGTTAGTAGAGCGTTTATGTTTACATTAATGGTAATTATGGATTGTGTGGAAGATATTGGAAGTCTGTGGATGAGGTGTGCTCTGTGAATCTATCTTTATCATCTTTGAAGGCTGTTGGAGAGTACCTGAGAGCAGTGTGAAGCTTCAGAGAGATTGTTGGCCATTCAAAAGCATTGTTTATGAGATTTTTCAATTTCCCATCTATTTATGCTTTCAATATATTGTATGCTAGCGTAGGTGAAAATTGTTGAATACCTAGCTAGTGGGGGAAAAATTTTAAGGCAAATTTATAAGCCTAAAAATTATTTTTGCCTCCCGTTGGTGCGGGTTAAGCGTGGTGTGTTCAGTGGGTGCTGGACACTGGCTGTTAAACCTGAATCTTGGCGTTGGTGCGCCCTCTCAGTTTTATGCTGGGAAAACCTAGGGTTAGTAACATTGTCTTGTAAAAGACTAAAAGTTGAGTGTTGAGTAAATACGTAGTCCGTTGGGTATTACTCCGTGGACTAGCCATCACACACTGTGTTAGTGAAGCACGTATATCCTATGTTGTGAACTGTCTTTATTTTCCTATATATTTTGGAGTGCGTGGATGACTTGCAGGGTGGGTGTGCAAATCTGGTAGACCTGGCCACTGAGTGGTAATGAGGTAGATTTGCATACGTTTGTGTATGTGTAAAAGAATATATCTCCATCAGCTCTCGACAACAGTGAAATAATTACAAAAAAATTTTAGACACTGATTCACCCCCTTCTCAGTGTCATATCAGGTTCATCAATAGCGTCATACAATAAGACAAAAATAATAACTTTATAATTAATAATAAGGAAAGCTGAAGTCAACCTAGAACCACATTCATTGAAGTGTCTGATGATAAATATTTTCATTTTGACACGTTTTCATTTTATTATTAGTTGGAGGCGGCAAAGCCTAGGGAGTAGCTCAAAGAATTTAATTACTTTTTTTTTTCTTTTTATTGTAATTATTTACTTTATAGATTAATCATTCCCTTTATTCTTTTTTATATACTTCCTCACTCGAGAGTGTCTCACTTTTTTTCATTTTGCTTGCAGCTTGCAACTTGCAACTTTACTCAGTGAGTTGAATTTGCGCTCTGCGCGCTTTGGGGTCCATAATAAACTTAGCTTTATGGGTATTATATTGAAGTGAAAGCAGAACCATACCTATTGGGATTCAAATCTACTTCCTCCCCATTGTCATGGGATTTAATCTAGTTCCTCTCAATTGTAAATCTCCATAAGAGACAACACTAACCTGAAAAATATTATTGAGTTTTATTGAGTATATTATTGAGTTTTATTGAGTTTAAACTTCAAACTCCTATTTACATTAAACTTTGCCTTTATCTATCAGATTACAGATGAAGCTGATCCGGCTACTGCTTCATCCGGTTATCATATACAATTGGTCCACCCTCTTTTAGGAGTGAACCGGTCTTAATATTTTACCTAAAAAAATGAAAACGGTCATAATAAAGCATGGAGGATTTAGTTTGTCTTGAGAAAAACCAATGTCGACTGAATGTCCTACCACTCCCTTTGATCCTACAATATGAGAGTTATTGTAAAGAAATAAAACAGCAAAAAGGAGGATAATGGATAGACAGACACTACACAGACTTAGAGATAATAGAAAGCATCACATCTCTCAAATCTCAATGGGGTGGTAGTGGGGCTTTTGAAAAAAAAAATAGTTAAAAAATAAGGACATATGGAATACATGAGAGCACTTGTGAGTTGTGAATTGTTATAGCTCATGGAACCCAATGAAATTCTTAAATCACCACGTTATGCATATGATTATCATATGATATAAAAGTCGTAGACACTTTGGAGTATTGCATGAAAACGCAAGGGGCAATTTTTTAATATTTGTCATTATACGGTTACCTTTCCCCAACCAAACTCTCATATAAGTGGGCTTATGCTCTCTTGCATTTCATCACAAGTCCCTCGTAACCACATCAAAGTCATCAGCACTTTGAATTATTTGATTTAAAGTAGCCTCCTCTGATTCTGCTAGAAGAGAAAAAGAGAAGAGTGCTTAAGAAAGACAAAAGAAACGACAGAAAGATGACTGGTGGTGGGAGAATGACGAACATGTTGAATGGAGGAGAGAATTTTCCAGCAAGGAGGCATTCAAGAAGGCCGATTCCAAAGAGAGGAAGGGTGAAGGCAGGGATAGTAATAGGGTTGGTGATGAACTTGATATGACACTGAGAGGGGGGGGGTGAATCAGTGTCTAAAACTTTTCTCTGATTAATTACTGCTGCCCAGAGCTGATGGAGATATATTCTTTTACACACACACAAGCGTATGCAAATCTACCTCGCTACCACTCAGTGGCCAGGTCTACCAGATTTGCACACCCATCCTGTAAGCTATTCCACGCACTCCAAAATATAATAGAAAATAAACACAATGAACACAGAGATATTACGTGGTTCACCAACACAGTGTGTGATGGCTACTCCACGGAGTAATGCCCAACGGGCTCCGTATTTACTCAACACTCAGCTTTTAGTCTCTAACAAGACAAGGATATTAACCCTAGGTTTTCCCAGCATAAAACTGAGAGGGCGCACCAACGCCAAGATTCAGGCTTAACAGCCAGTGTCCAGCACCCACTGAACACACCACGCTTAACTCGCACCCACGAGAAGCAAGTCACAATTTTTTTAGGCTTATAATTATGCCTTACAATTTTTCCCCCACTAGCTAAGTATTCAATAATTTTCACCTACGCTAGCATACAATATATTGAAAGCAACAAATAGATAGGGAATTGAAAAACCTTACAACTGCTTTTGAATGACCATCAATATCTCTGAAGCTTCACACTGCCCTTAGGTACTCTCTAACAGTCTTCAATGATGATAGAGATCGATTCACAGAGCACACCTCATCGACAGGCTTCCAATCTCTTCCACACAACCCATAATCACCATGAATATGAAAATAAAAGCTCTACTGACCTCTCACAGGGATTTAGCACTCCATTGATGCACAAAGAAGAGGCAGTTTGTGATTGATCACTCCCACAGAGCACAAAACCCTAGAAAACCTTCTCTTTGCCTTCAAAACGCTCTTTTTAATTTTTATCTAGGTTTTTACGACTTCCAACGGCGCCCAATAGATAGGGCATCAAAAAATATGAATGCTGCAATTTGAACGGACCGATTTGGAGCTCGGATGAAGAAGTTATGGCAGTTTGAAGATTGGTTAATCTCGGATAAGGAAAGAGAATCTTTCCTTATATAACCTGCACCTGCGCCGCACCGTAGCCGAGCCGCGTCTTTGTGGGCTGTCAGATGCGAATCTGAGAGGTGAGGATCAGTCCTCGCCGCGGATCTTGGATCTCCTTCTCTTTTTCTTGACGAAAAAACCCCTATACAACTTGTGAAATGCCGAAATTGCCCCTAAACAACTTATGAAATGACTTTTTCGAGCGATTCGACAGAAACTGCGATATCTCTCTCATCCGACGTCGGAATTGAGTGATTCAAGTTGCGTTGGAAAGCTAACTCGATGCTCTACATATTTCCAATGCCGGATCTCCATGAACCTGCTGTGGGATCCACCAAAAATAGACCCAAAGTTAAAACTCTGTCAAACCTTGGAATTTGAACCCGAAACTTTGTGTGCATGCATACCAAGTGCCGTGGGCTGCCGTGTTGACATGTCACCTTGCCATCACACCTGTGGGTCCCACTCACATTTTTCTCTCTCCTATTTCTCTCTCTTCTTGATTCTCTTTCTTCTTTCTCTCTCTTGAATTTCTCTCTTTAACGCCACAACACCAGAAACATGAGAAACATGGACATGATTAGAAAAGCTTCAGGAACAACTGTCGCATCATCAAAAACTCGGCCGCATCATCAGAAACTCGGCCACATCACCAGTGGGGTCCACAAACACTCTCTCTCATCAAAATCAGTGTAATATCCCATTTAACTCATTGTAAGTCATCTAAAACATATGTAGAACCTTGTAGAACACATAAACAAAGTTGCCACATCTGTGCCACTGCACACTGACACTCTCTCTCCTACACTGATACTCTCTCTCCTCATTTCTCTGACTGAATGCTCATAAGCACTGTCACATCAGCCAAGTTGCCAACAATGACAACATAAAGTCCAACAATCTCTCCCTTTGGAATTGTTGGCAACTCATTACGCACATGAGATCTTTCTCCCCCTTTGACAACAAATACAAAGCGGTATGCCACATAGGAGTGCCCACCGCATCTTTCCAATCCTATGGGCCCAAAAAAAATAATAAACAATTATATCAACACATAACAACATCACCAGACTCCCCCTGAGTCCAACATAAGGAGATGAAGTATAACAAACATATGCATACATCACTCAACACGTAAATACCATAGGACTCCCCCTGAGTCTATCATCGGGAGCAAAAGGATATAACAAATACACACTGCTCCCCCTCACTCCAAGCACCTCACTGCTTGGTGAGCATGGTCATGCATGAATCTTCGACACTCTCTATCAGAGTGTATAAATTCCTTGAGGTTCTTTGTCCTGAAGCCACAATCTTGCCACTATCAACTCTTTTGATCTCACATCCCTGTTTATTGAAGATCACTTCATGCCCTCTGTCACAAATCTGACTGATGCTGAGAACGTTGTGCTTGAGTCCTGACACATAAAACACATCATGGAGTTTCACCTTTCCATTGTTGATGCTGATAGAACCCTTTCCAGTTACCTTGGCCCCTTCATTGTTTCCAAACTTCACTATACCTCCCTCATACTGCTGAAGCTGCTGAAACATTTTCTTGTTACCTGTCATGTGACTAGAGCATCCACTGTCGAGTATCCAAGGAGACGGCTTGTCATGTGTCTTGAGAGTTGTCTCGAAGCATACAACATCATTACTTTGTCCTTCTACAAAATCTGCAATGATTTTCTTTTTCCACACTTTTCTAACAACTGGTGGAGTTTTTTTGTTCATTCTCTGCTTAACTTTTCTTTGACCATTTTCCCTTTGTTGTGTCACTTTTTGCAGAGGTGGCGTGAATGAAAAAATTGTTCTGCATTCTCTTGCAATATGCCCATAGTTATGACAATTGTAGCACTCAACAAAATTTTCTTCAAGGGAAGCAAACTGATTTCTACTTTCAAATCTGACTTCTCTCATGTTGAATTTGCATGTAGCTATCTTATGACCATAAGCATTACATTTATAACAATATCCCTGAAAATAAGATTTTGGCCTAGAAGATGCCATGTACCTCATCTGTCTCTGTGGTGCATTGGGATAATTTCTTCCATAGAAGTTACTCTGCTTCACTCTCTTACCTTGTCTTGCATTAATAGTCTGTGGAATAGGAACTTGATTTTCTTCTTGGACATAAATCATAGGAGCTTTACCCTTTCCATTCTCTTTCACAAAAGAGATGGGACCTTTCTTCTTTGAGTTGGCACTGTTAGAATTTATAATTCCATCTAGCTTGCAGCTACTAGGATGCACTGGAGTGTTTCTTGGCTCATCAGGTTGATTCAACTTTTGTTGTCTTTCATGCTCTTCTTTTTCATACTCAGTCACCTTTGCTTTTAACAGAATAAATTCTTTCTCAAGCTCTTCAAATTTACTCATCACAGGGGCTTGTATTTCAAGTTGAGCTTTCAAACCTGCATTCTCAATCATTACTGTAGAGTGGTCTATAGATACCTGTTCAAGCTGAGTCTTGAGACTGTCAATAATTTTCTTGGACTCTACATCTTGAACTCTCAAGTCTTGAATCAACTGTTTCTGCTTTTTAAGTTCTCTTGAGACAAACTTGTTATTCTTTCGTTCCTTGTTAAGTTCCTTCATAGCTGCTTGAAACTCTGCTTCAAAATTTATTTCACCTTCTTCGTCACTGCTTGAGCTTGATTTTTCATTTTTGTTCTCTTCTCGTTCTTCAAGGAAAACCATGAACAAAGCCTCACTAGACTCACCCTTTGAAGTATCATCTGAATTATCATATGAAGTGTCACTGCTCCTTTTGGAAATAAAGCTTTTTCTTTTAGACTTGTTCTTCTTGAAGCTTTTGACCTTGTAACTGTCATTGATGTCATCTTCATCATCACTATCAAATTTATTCCTCTTTGGACATTTTACAGCAAAGTGTCCAACCTTACCACAATTAAAGCATTTGAATGGGAGTTTGTTCTTGTACCTTCCTGTACCCTTCTTCAATTTTCTAGTAAAGTGAACTGTGGCTTCATCTTCACTTTCTTCTTCATCTGAATTTTTAGAAATTTTCATCTTCTTCATGGCTTTGAAGGCAACTTGCTTATCAATAGAGGTTTCTGGATCTATTCTCATCTCAAAAGCTGTTAAGGCTTCATGAATCTCATCAATAGTCACATGTTCTAAATCCTTGGTCTCTTCAAGAGCTGATACTTTTGATTCAAATTTGGGAGTAAGAGACCTTTAGATTTTCTGACAGACAATATGACCTTTTAGGTCTTCACCAAGTCCTCTAATGGAATTAACCACTTCATTAACTCTGTTCATGTACTGGTCAATGGTCTCATCTTCATACATCTTCAGGTTCTCAAACTGACCTCTGAATGTTTGCAGCTTGACTGTCTTGATCTTTTTATCTCCTTCATATATATTGATCAATCTATCCCAAACCTCCTTTGCTGTCTTGCAGTCCATGACTTTAGCTAGTTCACTGTTTGTAAGTCCCCCTTGAATAGCATTTAAAGCCTTTCTATTATTTTCAAAATTTTTCTTGTCTACTATTGTGGGAGCATTCGTATCAAGAGGAGTGTAGCCATTCTCAATAGAAGCCCATACATCAAACCCAAGAGACCCAATGTAGATCTCCATTCTTCTCTTCCAAAATACAAATTCTGTCCCATCAAACAATGGGGGCCTGTTAAAACCTTCTCCTGGTGCCATATCTTTATTTTGATCTTCTCAGTTGCTGATTAAGCGGTCACTGAACCTGGTGCTCTGATACCAATTGATGAACTTGATATGACACTGAGAGGGGGGGTGAATCAGTGTCTGAAACTTTTCTCTGATTAATTACTGCTGCCCAGAGCTGATGGAGATATATTCTTTTACACACACACAAGCGTATGCAAATCTACCTCGCTACCACTCAGTGGCCAGGTCTACCAGATTTGCACACCCATCCTGTAAGCTATTCCACGCACTCCAAAATATAATAGAAAATAAACACAATGAACACAGAGATATTACGTGGTTCACCAACACAGTGTGTGATGGCTACTCCACGGAGTAATGCCCAACGGGCTCCGTATTTACTCAACACTCAGCTTTTAGTCTCTAACAAGACAAGGATATTAACCCTAGGTTTTCCCAGCATAAAACTGAGAGGGCGCACCAACGCCAAGATTCAGGCTTAACAGCCAGTGTCCAGCACCCACTGAACACACCACGCTTAACTCGCACCCACGAGAAGCAAGTCACAATTTTTTTTAGGCTTATAATTATGCCTTACAATTTTTCCCCCACTAGCTAAGTATTCAATAATTTTCACCTATGCTAGCATACAATATATTGAAAGCAACAAATAGATAGGGAATTGAAAAACCTTACAACTACTTTTGAATGACCATCAATATCTCTGAAGCTTCACACTGCCCTTAGGTACTCTTTAACAGTCTTCAATGATGATAGAGATCGATTCACAGAGCACACCTCATCGACAGGCTTCCAATCTCTTCCACACAACCCATAATCACCATGAATATGAAAATAAAAGCTCTACTGACCTCTCACAGGGATTTAGCACTCCATTGATGCACAAAGAAGAGGCAGTTGGTGATTGATCACTCCCACAGAGCACAAAACCCTAGAAAACCTTCTCTTTGCCTTCAAAATGCTCTTTTTAATTTTTATCTAGGTTTTTACGACTCCCAACGGCTCCCAATAGATAGGGCATCAAAAAATATGAATGCTGCAATTTGAACAGACCGATTTGGAGCTCGGATGAAGAAGTTATGGCAGTTTGAAGATTGGCTAATCTCGGATAAGGAAAGAGAATCTTTCCTTATATAACCTGCACCTGCGCCGCACCGTAGCCGAGCCGCGTCTTTGTGGGCTGTCAGATGCGAATCTGAGAGGTGAGGATCAGTCCTCGCCGCGGATCTTGGATCTCCTTCTCTTTTTCTTGACGAAAAAACCCCTATACAACTTGTAAAATGCCAAAATTGCCCCTAAACAACTTATGAAATGACTTTTTCGAGCGATTCGACAGAAACTGCGATATCTCTCTCATCCGACGTCGGAATTGAGTGATTCAAGTTGCGTTGGAAAGCTAACTCGATGCTCTACATATTTCCAATGCCGGATCTCCATGAACCTGCTACGGGACCCACCAAAAATAGACCCAAAGTTAAAACTTTGTCAAACCTTGGAATTTGAACCCGAAACTTTGTGTGCATGCATACCAAGTGCCGTGGGCTGCCGTGTTGACATGTCACCTTGCCATCACACCTGTGGGTCCCACTCATATTTTTTCTCTCTCCACTTTCTCTCTCTTCTGATTCTCTTTCTTCTTTCTCTCTCTTGAATTTCTCTCTTTAACGCCACAACACCAGAAACATGAGAAACATGGACATGATTAGAAAAGCTTCACGAACACTGTCGCATCATCAGAAACTCGGCCGCATCATCAGAAACTCGGCCACATCACCAGTGGGGTCCACAAACACTCTCTCTCATCAAAATCAGTGTAATATCCCATTTAACTCATTGTAAGTCATCTAAAACATATGTAGATTCTTGTAGAATACATAAGCGAAGTTGCCACATCTGTGCCACTGCACACTGACACTCTCTCTCCTACACTGATACTCTCTCTCCTCATTTCTCTGACTGAATGCTCATAAGCACTGTCACATCAGCCAAGTTGCCAACAATGACAACATAAAGTCCAACAGTTGGCTCATTCTTTCGCCGCCCTTTTCTCTCCCATTCGCAGTAATCGTCCTGCAGTTGAAGGTCAATGAATGGAAGAGAAATCTTCTCATCAAGGAGGCATTCATGCCAGCTGATTCTGGAGAGGTGAAAGGTGCAGAGAGGAATAGTGAAAAGGTTGGCTCATTCTTTGGTGCCTTTCTCTCCCAAAGCCACAGTAATGGATGTGTAGTTGAAGGTTCAGCAGCTCATCACTTCCCCAGTTCACTCGAACCCATTATTGAACTGTCCTCTGTTGATTAAGATCGTTAATTTGGTATATGGGTCGGAAGAATAGTGTTGGGCCCGGCTTTGAGGCTCTTAAGAAATTTTGTTCATATATCTCTTCCGATTTACCGTTCGGTAACAGTTTTTGCAAGTTGCAAATAATTAGAAGGTACTTTCTTTTGCTTCATATTCTTTTGCCCCTTGGGGGTCTTTTTTTCTTTGGAATAATTTGTCATGTTGGGTTCCAGGTTTAAAACGGGATTACATGGATCCGGAATATAATTTAAAAAAAAATTAACAAAATCTATGAAATATCCACCTTAGGGGATACAATATTCGAGTTTGGGGACTAAACAAATGAAC
The DNA here is from genome assembly GCA_028583415.1 of Protea cynaroides. NCBI lineage: Eukaryota > Viridiplantae > Streptophyta > Magnoliopsida > Proteales > Proteaceae > Protea > Protea cynaroides. The sequence goes on along the minus strand of CM053265.1, from coordinate 21,672,038 downwards.
GCATCCTTGACCATTGATAAAAGAAAACATTGATTGTATTAAAATGCGATTGTTCTCGTGTGCAAAAAAACAATGTCTGTTGAAAATTTGTAAGGGATCTGCCTCTATTACCATTTAGGTTTGATTCTTCTGCGTCATCATCAGGATTTCAGAGCATGAAGTTGGACATGGGATCTGTCACAATCGATTTGTAATCCAAATCAGAATCCATTTGAGATTGGTATTGTTTTCCATGATTTTAAGATCAGGCGCTTTGAAACTCTTGCCAACTAATTTATTATTGTGATTTTTTTTGTTTATTTTTTTTTTACTAAGAATCACTGATGGGGATTGATCCGAGTTAAAATGTGCCTTCACTTTTTCGGATTCAAATCCACTCATGCCCTTTATATCAAGATGAAGAAATTGAATGATTATAATTTACTATGCGCACAAACCAATGTATTAATGATATATACACATAATAAATGACAGTCATTAAATTTCTTTATACCGAGAGAGGTATGAACAATATGAAAAGATTTATTTCCCACCTTTCCTAACTGTGTTGCAGAATAGAGTGTATAGAATCAAGTTGTGATTTAATACGTTGGAAAATAGAGACTGAAGAGTGGGGACGGTAAGGGTGTCAACGGGCCGGTCCGGGCCGGTTTCGGTCCGGGCTAAATCGGTGTCGGGTTTTGTAAGCCCAGCCCAAAACATGTCCATTAAGAGTTCGGGCTGGGTTGGGCTGCGCGGACACAATAACATCGGGCTGGTCCGGTGTGGATTGTTATCGGGTTGGGCTTATTGAGGTGATTTCGGGCTGGTTTAGTCCGGACCGGGCTTATCAAGCTTATCGGGCCTATTTTATATGTAAGATATATAGCATATTTTTTTATTTCTATCTATAAAATTAGCATCATTCATTATATACAATTAACATACTCTTTTCAACTTTAGATTCATATAATCTTTTCGATCAAGAAGTGAACTATCAGTGTAATATAATCCATCAAAATTTAAAACCATTAAAATTAAGCGGGCCGAATGGACCTCCGGTTTAGTTCGGGCAGTTCGGGCTCTTAACGGGCTGGTCGGTCGGGTTTCGGTTTGGGCTGACGGTGTCGGGTTTTCAAGCCGAGGCCGACGTCCTTAGGGTTCGGGCGGGGGGGGGTGGGGGTTGGGGGGGGTGGGGCCGGCCGGGCCCGGGGGGGCCTTTCTCCCCCCCCCGGGGACGGATAGTGACAGTGTCATACAATAAGACAAAAATAATAACTTTATAATTAGTAATAAGAAAAGCTAAAGTAAACCTAGAACAGCATTCATTGAACTGTCTGATGATAAATATTTTATTTTGACACGTTTTCATTTTATTATTAATTGGAGGCGGCAAAGCCTAGGGAGTAGCCCAAAGCATTTAATTACTTTTTTTTTTCTTTTTATTGTAATTATTTACTTTATAGATTAATCAATTCTTTTATTCCGTTTTTTTGTACTTCCTCACTCGAGAGTGTCTCACTTTTCTCATTTTGCTTGCAACTTGCAACTTTAATCAATGTGTTGAATTTGCGCTCTGCGCGCTTTGGGGTCCATAATAAACTTAGCTTTATGTGCATTATATTGAAGTGAAAACAGAACCATACCTATTGTCATGGGATTTAATCTAATTCTTCTCAATTGTAAATCTTCATAAGAGACAACACTAAACTGAAAAATATTATTGAGTTTTATTGAGTTTAAACTTTAAACTCCTATTTACATTAAAGTTTGCCTTTATCTATGAGATTACAGATGAAGTTGATCCGGCATTTCATCTTGTTATCATATACAACTGGTCCATGATGAACTTGATATGACACTGAGAGGGGGTGAATCAGTATCTAAAAATTCTTTCTAATTATTTCACTGTTGTCCAGAGTTGATGGAGATATTTTCTTTTACACACACACAAATGTATGTAAATCTACCTTACTTCCACTCAGTGGTCAGGTCTACCAGATTTGCATACCTATCCTACAAGCCATTCAATGCACTCCAAAATATATAGAAAAAATAAAGACAGTCCACAACACAGGATATACGTGGTTCACCAACACAGTGTGTGATGGCTAGTCCAAGGAGTAATGCCCAACGGGCTCCGTATTTACTTAATACTCAACTTTTAGTCTTTTACAAGACAAGGATACTAACCCTAGATTTTTTCAGCATAAAACTGAGAGGGCGCACCAACGCCAAAATTCAGGCTTAACAGCCAGTGTCCAGCACCCACTGAACACACCACGCTTAATCCGCACCCACGGGAAACAAATAACAATTTTTAGGCTTTTAGAATTGTCTTACAATTTTTTCCCACTAGCTAGGCATTCAGTAATTTTCACCTACGCTAGCGTACAATATATTGAAAGCAACAAATAGATAAGGAATTGAAAAACCTCACAACTGATTTCGAATGCCCAACAATCTCTCTGAAACTTCACACTGCTCTTAGGTACTCTCTAACAACCTTCAATGATGAAAGAGATCAATTCACAGAGCACACTTCATCCACAGGTTTCCAATCTCTTCCACACAACCCATAATCATCATGAATATAAAAATAAACGCTCTACTAACATCTCGCAGGGATTTAGTACTCCATTGATGCATAGAGAAGAGGTAGTTGGTGATTGATCACTCCTACAGGATACGAAAACCTAGAAAAACCCTCTGTTAAGCTTCAAAGCACTCTTTTTGATTTTTTTCTGTAATATTTTGACTCCCAACGGTGCCCAATAGGTAGAGGACTCAAAAATAAGGAAACTGCAACTTGAACGGATCGATTTGGAGCTCGGATGAGAAAGTTATGGCAGTTTGAAGTTCGACCAGTAACAAATAAGGAAAGAGAATCTTTCCAAACAATTCTGCTCACCCGCCCAACACTGGAGCGCTACCGCCTTATGAGCTGTCAAGATCGCATTGGAGGAAGAAGAATCTTCATATTGAACCGTTGGATTTGTCGGTTAATGGCGGGATTTAACTCAAGCCATTCAATCAGAACTTATCGCGTTAGGCGCGTTAGGCGCGTTCGGCTTCGATCGTGACCGCAGAATCTGGATCAACCGCGGCATCTCACGGTATGCGCGCTACACCAAGTCAAAGGCCGACCTTCACGCGACGTGACGTATTGTTTTAACTTGCGAACTGCCAATCAGATTGCACGCGATGGCATCTGGACGTGATTTCCATGCTACACATTAACCCGCCTTTATCTGATCAACTGGATTGGAATCTGAGAGGCGTGGCTTCATTCCTGTTGCCGATGTCGCATCCTTTACTTTCTAGATCGACCAATTGCCCCTGACTACATTGTATATGGCGTCTGTAACTGTTTTTCTATCAAACAATCCCTGAATCGCATTATTTGGCCAAGAGAACTTCTCTCTAAGCCATTTGTCGAACACCTTCTCTCTCTCTCTAGAAATTCTATCAAACACAAGGTGTGCGTGCCACACCAAGCCTTGGGTGCTGCTGTCTGCTGTGGGGCATGCTACTATGCCTTGCGGCCTGGCCAGTGCCTTGCTGCGGCCTTGGCAATGTGCTTGGTGCTGTACTACATGTGGCTGGCTGCCACTGTGGTGCTGCGGCTGGCCCTCGGCCAAGCTGTCCACCAGTGGGTCCCATCCTCACCTGGGTCCCACAAATTCTCTCTCCTCTTTCTCTCTCTTTTGATTCTCTCTCTTCTTTTTCTCTCTTTAATTGCTTTTTCCACAATATGAGAAACATGAGAAACTCTATCATATCTTCAGTAACACTGTCGCATAATCAGAAACTCGGCCACGTCATCAAAAAAATAGTCCCACATTACCAGTGGGGAACACAGTCACTCTCTCTCATCAAACTTGATGTAGAATGTCATTCAACTCGCTGCAAGCCATCTGAAACATATGTAGAACATTATAGAACACACATGCGAGGTTGCTCTATCTTTGTCATTGCACTGACACTCTCTCTCCTACACTGACACTTTCTCTCCTCATTTCTTTAACTATATTCTTACAAATACTATCACATCAGCCAAGTTGCCAACAATGACAATATAAAATCCAATCGTCCACCCCATTTCAGGAGTGAACCGGTCTTAATATTTTACCTAAAAAAATGAAAACGGTAATAATAAAGCATGGAAGATTCAGTTTCTCTTGAGAAAAGCCAATGTCGACTGAATGTCCTACCACTCCTTTTGATTCTACGATATCAGAGTTATTGTAAGAAAATAAAACAGCAAAAAGGAGGATAATGGACAGAGAGACATTACAGACTTAGAGATAATGGAAAGCATCACATCTCTCAAATCTCAACAGGGTGGTAGTGGGGCTTTTGAAAGAAAAAAATAATTAAAAAATAAGGACATATGGAATACATGAGAGCACTTGTGAGTTGTGAATTGTGATAGCTCAGAGAACCCAATGAAATTCTTAAATCACCACGTTATGCATATGATTATCATATGATATAAAAGTCGTAGACACTTTGGAGTATTGCATGAAAACGCAAGGGGCAATTTTTTAATATTTGTCATTATACGGTTACCTTTTCCCGACCAAACTCTCATATAAGTGGGCTTATGCTCTCTTGCATTTCATCACAAGTCCCTCGTAACCACATCAGAGTCATCAGCACTTTGAATTATTTGATTTAAAGTAGCCTCCTCTGATTCCGCTAGAAGAGAAAAAGAGAAGACTGCTTAAGAAAGAAAAAAGAAACGACAGAAAGATGACTTCTGGTGGGAGAATGACGACCATGATGAATGGAGGAGAGAATTTTCCAGCAAGGAGGCATTCAAGAAGGCCGATTCCAAAGAGAGGAAGGGTGAAGGCAGGGATAGTAATAGGGTTGGCTCATTCTTTGGCCGCCCTTTTCTCTCCCATTCGCAGTAATTGTCCTGCAGTTGAAGGTCAATGAATGGAAGAGAAATCTTCTCATCAAGGAGGCATTCATGCCAGCTGATTCTGGAGAGGTGAAAGGTGCAGAGAGGAATAGTGAAAAGGTTGGCTCATTCTTTGGTGCCTTTCTCTCCCAAAGCCACAGTAATGGATGTGCAGTTGAAGGTTCAGCAGCTCATCACTTCACCCAGTTCACTCGAACCCATTATTGAACTGTCCTCTGTTGATTAAGATCGTTAATTTGGTATATGGGTCGGAAGAATAGTGTTGGGCCCGGCTTTGAGGTTCTAAAGAAATTTTGTTCATATATCTCTTCCGATGTACCGTTCGGTAACAGTTTTTGCAAGTTGCAAATAATTAGATGGTACTTTCTTTTGCTTCATATTCTTTTGCCCCTTGTCGGTCTTTTTTTCTTTGGAATAATTTGTCATGTTGGGTTCCAGGTTTAAAACGGGATTACATGGATCCGGAATATCATTCTTTAAAAAATTAACAAAATCTATGAAATATCCACCTTAGGGGATACAATATTCGAGTTTGGGGACTAAACAAATGAACGCATCCTTGACCATTGATAAAAAAAAACACTGATTATATTAAAATGCGATTGTTCTCGTGTGCAAAAGAGCAACGTCTGTTGAAAATTTGTATGAGATCTGCCTCTATGACCATTTAGGTTTGATTCCTCTGCGTCATCATCAAGGTTTCAAAGCATGAAGTTGGACATGGGATCTGCCACAATCGATTGAGATTGGTATTGTTTTCCATGATTTTAAAATCAGGCGCTTTGCAACTCTTGCCAACTCATTTATTGATGGGATTTTTTTTGTTTTTTTTTTACTAAGAATCACTGATGGGGATTGATCCGAGTTAAAATGTGCCTTCACATTTTCGGATTCAAATTCTCTCATGCCCCTTATATCAAGATGAAGAAATCGAATAGCTATAATTTACTATGGGCATAAAATGATGTATTAATGATATACACGCATAGTAAATGACAGTCATTAGATTTCTTTAAACCGGGAGGTATGAACGACATGAAATGATTTATTTCCAACCCTTCCTTAGCGTGTTGCTGAACAGGGTGTATAGAATCACGTTGTGATTTTATACGTTGGAAAGTAGAGTAAAGTGTGGGGACGGATAGTGATAGTGTCATACAATAAGACAAAAATAATAACTTTATAATTAATAATAGGGACAGCTGAAGTAAACCTAGAATCACATTCACGATGAAATTTTTTTTTTTGACACGTTTTCATTTTATTATTAGTTGGAGGCGCCAAAGCCTAGGGAGTAGCCCAAAACATTTAATTACTTTTTTTTTTTCTTTTTATTGTAACTATTTACTTTATAGATTAATCATTCTCTTTATTCTTTTTTTTATACTTCCTCACTCGAGAGTCTCACTTTTTTTATTTTGCTTGCAAATTGCAATTTTATTCAGTGAGTTGAATTTGCGCTCTGCGCGCTTTGGGGTCCATAAGAAACTTAGCTTTATGTGTATTATATTGAAGTGAAAACAGAACCAAACCTATTGTCATGGGATTTAATCTAGTCCCTCTCAATTGTAAATCTCCATAAGAGACAACACTAAACTGAAAAATGTTATTGAGTTTTATTGAGTTTAAACTTCAAACTCCTATTTACGTTAAACTTTGCCTTCATCTATCAGATTACAGATGAAGCTGATCTGGCCACTGTTTCATCCGGTTATCATATACAACTGGTCCATGATGAACTTGATATGACACTGAGAGGGGGGTGAATCAGTATCTAAAAATTCTTTCTAATTATTTCACTGCTGTCCAGAGCTGATTGAGATATATTCTTTTACACACACACAAACGTATACAAATCTTCTTTGCTACCACTACTCAGTGGTCAGGTCTATCAGATTTGCACACCCATCCTGCAAGCCATTCCACGCACTCCAAAATATATAAGAAAATAAAGACAGTTCACAACACAAGATATACGTGGTTCACTAACATAGTGTGTGATGGCTAGTCCACGGAGTAAAGTCCAATGGGCTCCGTATTTACTCAACACTCAACTTTTAGTCTTTTACAAGACAAGGATACTAACCCTAAGTTTTTCCACCATAAAACTGAGAGGGCGCATCAACCCTAAGATTCAGGCTTAACAGCCAGTGTCCAGCACCCACTAAACACACCACGCTTAACCTGCACCCACGGGAAGCAAATAATAATTTTTAGGCTTATAGAATTGCCTTACAATTTTTCCCCACTAGTTAGGTATTCAATAATTTTCACTTATGCTAGCGTACAATATATTGAAAGCAACAAATAGATAAGGAATTGAAAAACCTCATAACTGCTTTTGAATGGGCAACAATCTCTCTGAAACTTCACACTGCTCTCAGTTACTCTATAACAACCTTCAATGATGATAGAAATCGATTCACGGAGCACACTTCATCCACAGGCTTTCAATCTCTTACACACAACCCATAATCACCATGAATATAAAAATAAAATATTTACTAACCTCTCACAGGGACTTAGCACTCCATTGATGCACAGAGAAGAGGTAGTTGGTGATTGATCACTCCTACAGGACACAAAAACCTAGAAAAACCCTCTGTTAAGCTTCAAAGCACTCTTTTCGAATTTTCTCCGAAATATTTCGACTCCCAATGGTACCCAATAGGTAGAGGGCTCAAAAATAAAGAAACTGCAACTTGAACGGACCGATTTGGAGCTCGGATGAGAAATTTATGGCAGTTTGAAGTTCAACCAATAACAAATAATGAAATAGAATCTTTCCAAACAATTCCGCGCACCCGCGCTGGAGCGCTGCCGCCTTATGCGCTGTCGAGATCACATTGGAGGAAGAAGAATCTTCATATTGAGCCGTTGGATCTGTCGGTTAATGACGGGATTTAACTCAAGCCATTCGATCAGAACTTATCGCGTCAGGCGCGTTCGGCTTCGATCGTGACCGCAGATTCTGGATCAACCGCGGCGCCTCACGGTATGCGCGCTACACCAAGTCAAAGGCCGACCTTCATGCGACGTGAAGTATTGTTTTAACTTGCGAACTGCCAATCAGATTGCACGCGATGGCATCTGGACGCGATTTCCATGCTACACATTAACCCGCCTTTATCTGATCCACTGGAATGGAATCTGAGAGGCGTGGCTTCATTCCTGTCGCCGATCTCGCATCTTTTACTTTCTAGATGGACCAAATTACCCCTGACTACATTGTATATGGCGTCTGTAACTGTTTTTCTATCAAACAATAACTGAATGGCATTATTTGGCCGAGAGAACTTCTCTCTAAGCCATTCGTCGAGCACCTTCTCTCTCTCTCTAGAAATTCTATCAAACACAAGGTGTGCGTGCCACACCAAGCCTTGGGTGTGGCTGTCTGCTGCGGGGCATGCTACTATGCCTTGCGGCCTGGGCTGTGCCTTGCTGCGGCCTTGGCAGTGTGCTTGGTGATGTGCTACATGTGGCTGGCTGCCACTGTGGTGCCGCGGTTGGCCCTCGGCCAAGCTGTCCACTAGTGGGTCCCATCCTTACCTAGGTCCCACAAATTCTCTTTCCTCTTTCTCTCTCTTTTGATTCTCTCTCTTCTCTCTCTCTTCAATTGCTTTTTCCACAATATGAGAAACATGAAAAACTTGAGAAACTCTATCATATCTTCAGTAACACTGTCGCATCATCAGAAACTCGGCCACATCATCAAAGAAGCTGTTCCACATCACCAATGGGGTCCATAGTCACTCTCTCTCATCAAACTTGATGTAGAATGCCATTTAACTCGCTGCAAGCCATCTGAAACACATGTAGAACACTGTAGAACACACATGCAAGGTTGCTCTATCTTTGCCATTGCACTGATACTCTCTCTCCTACACTGACACTCTCTCTCCTCATTTCTTTAACTATATGCTCACAAACACTATCACATCAGTCAAGTTGCCAAAAATGACAATATAAAGTCCAACAGTCCCCCCCCCCTTTCAGGAGTGAACCGGACTTAATATTTTACCTAAAAAAATGAAAACGGTCATAATAAAGCATGGAGGATTGAGTTTGTCTTGAGAAAAACCAACGTCGACTGGATGTCCTGCCACTCCATTTGATCCTACAGTATGAGAGTTATTGTAAAGAAATAAAACAGCAAAAAGGAGGATAATGGACACACAGACACTACACAGACTTAGAGATAATAGAAAGCATCACATCTCTCAAATCTCAATGGGGTGGTAGTGGGGCTTTTGAAAAAAAAAAGTTAAAAAATAAGGACAAATGGAATACATGAGAGCAGTTGTGAGTTGTGAATTGTGATAGCTCAGAGAACCCAATGAAATTCTTAAACCACCACGTTATGCATATGATTATCATATGATATAAAAGTCGTAGACACTTTGGACTATTGCATGAAAATGCAAGGGGCAATTTTTTAATATTTGTCATTATACGGTTACCTTTCCCCAACCAAACTCTCATATAAGTGGGCTTATGCTCTCTTGCATTTCATCACAAGTCCCTCGTAACCACATCAGAGTCATCAGCACTTTGAATTATTTGATTTAAAGTAGCCTCCTCTGATTCCGCTAGAAGAGAAAAAAAGAAGACTGCTTAAGAAAGAAAAAAGAAACAACAGAAAGATGACTTGTGGTGGGAGAATGACGAACATGTTGAATGGAGGAGAGAATTTTCCAGCAAGGAGGCATTCAAGAAGGCCGATTCCAAAGAGAGGAAGGGTGAAGGCAGGGATAGTAATAGGGTTGGCTCATTCTGTCGCCGCCCTTTTCTCTCCCATTCACAGTAATCGTCCTGCAGTTGAAGGTCAATGAATGGAAGAGAAATCTTCTCATCAAGGAGGCATTCATGCCAGCTGATTCTGGAGAGGTGAAAGGTGCAGAGAGGAATAGTGAAAAAGTTGGCTCATTCTTTGGTGCCTTTCTCTCCCAAAGCCACAGTAATGGATGTGCAGTTGAAGGTTCTACAGCTCATCACTTCACCCAGTTCACTCGAACCCATTATTGAACTGTCCTCTGTTGATTAAGATAGTTTATTTGGTATATGGGTCGGAAGAATAGTGTTGGGCCCGGCTTGGAGGCTCTTAAGAAATTTTGTTCATATATCTCTTCCAATGTACCGTTCGGTAACAGTTTTTGCAAGTTGCAAATAATTAGATGGTACTTTCTTTTGCTTCATATTCTTTTGCCCCTTGTCGGTCTTTTTTTCTTTGGAATAATTTGTCATGTTGGGTTCCAAGTTTAAAACGGGATTACATGGATCCGGAATATAATTATTAAAAAAATTAACAAAATCTATAAAATATCCACCTTAGGGGATACAATATTCGAGTTTGGGGACTAAACAAATGAACGCATCCTTGACCATTGATAAAAAAAAACACTGATTATATTAAAATGCGATTGTTCTCGTGTGCAAAAGAGCAATGTCTGTTGAACATTTGTATGAGATCTGCCTCTATTACCATTTAGGTTTGATTCCTCTACGTCATCATCAAGGTTTCAAAGCATGAAGTTGGACATGGGATCTGCCACAATCGATTTGCAATCCAAATCAGAATCCATTTGAGATTGGTATTGTTTTCCATGATTTTAAGATCAGGTGCTTTGCAACTCTTGCCAACTCATTTATTGATAGGATTTTTTTTTTCTTTTAATAAGAATCATTGATGGGGATTGATCCGAGTTAAAATGTGTAAAACTTTTTCGGATTCAAATCTTCTCATTCCCCTTATATCAAGATAAAGAAATAGAATAACTATAATTTATTATGCGCATAAAACGATGTAGTAATGATATACACGCATAGTAAATGATAGTCATTAGATTTTTTTATACCGAGAGATATGAATGACATGAAAAGATTTATTTCCAATCTTTCCTTATTGTGTTGCAGAATAGGGTGTATAGAATCACGTTGTGATTTAATACGTTGGAAAGTAGAGAGTGAAGAGTGGGGACGGATAGTGATAGTGTCATACAAAAGACAAAAGTAATAATTTTATAATTAATAATAGGGAAAGCTGAAGTGAAACACATTCATTGAACTGTCTGATGATAAATATTATTTTTTTGACAAGTTTTCATTTTATTATTAGTTGGAGGCGGCAAAGCCTCGGGAGTAGCCCAAAGCATTTAATTACTTTTTTTTTCTTTTTATTGTAATTATTTACTTTATAGATTAATCATTCTCTTTATTCCTTTTTTTATACTTCCTCATTCGAGAGTGTCTCACTTTTTTTCATTTTGCTTGCAACTTGCAACTTGCAATTTTCCTCAGTGAGTTGAATTTGCGCTCTGCGCGCTTTGGGGTCCATAATAAACATAGCTTTATGGGTATTATATTGAAGTGAAAGCAGAACCATACCTATTGTCATGGGATTTAATCTAGTCCCTCCCAATTGTAAATCTCCATAAGAGACAACACTAAACTGAAAAATGTTATTGAGTTTTATTGAGTTTAAACTTCAAGCTCCTATTTACGTTAAACTGCCTGCCTTTATCTATCAGATTACAGATGAAGCTGATCCGGCCACTGCTTCATTCGGTTATCATATACAACTGGTCCATGATGAACTTGATATGACACTGAGAGGGGGTGAATCAGTATCTAAAAATTCTTTCTAATTATTTCACTGTTGTCCAGAGCTGATGGAGATATATTCTTTTACACACACACAAACGTATGCAAATCTACCTTGCTACCACTCAGTGGCCAGGTCTACCAGATTTGCACACCCATCCTGCAAGCTATTCCACGCACTCCAAAATATATAGGAAAATAAAGACAGTTCACAATACAAGTTATACGTGGTTCACCAACACAGTGTGTGATGGCTAGTCCTCGGAGTAAAGCCCGATGGGCTCTGTATTTACTCAACACTAAACTTTTAGTCTTTTACAAGACAAGGATACTAACCCTAAGTTTTCCCAGCATAAAACTGAGAGGACGCACCAACGCCAAGATTCAGGTTTAACAGCCAGTATTCAGCACCCATTGAACACACCACGCTTAACCCGCACCCACGGGATGCAAATAACAATTTTTAGGCTTATAGAATTGCCTTACAATTTTTCCCCACTAGCTAGGTATTTAATAATTTTCACCTATGCTAGCGTACAATATATTGAAAGCAACAAATAGATAAGGAATTGAAAAACCTCACAACTGCTTTCGAATGACCAACAATCTCTCTGAAACTTCACACTGTTCCCAGGTACTCTCTAACAGCCTTCAATGATGATAGAGATTGATTCACAGAACACACTTCATCCACAGACTTCCAATCTCTTCCACACAACCCATAATCACCATGAATATAAAAATAAAATCTCTACTAACCTCTCACAGGGATTTAGCACTCCATTGATGCACAGAGAAGAGGTAGTTGGTGATTGATCACTCCTACAGGACACGAAAACCTAGAAAAACCCTCTGTTAAGCTTCAAAGCACCCTTTTTGATTTTTCTCTATAATATTTCGATTCCCAACAATGCCCAATAGGTAGAGGGCTCAAAAATAAGGAAACTGCAACTTGAACAGACTGATTTGGAGCTCGGATCAGAAAGTTATGGTAGTTTGAAGTTCGACCAGTAACAAATAAGGAAAGAGAATCTTTCCAAACAATTCCGCGGACCCGCGCAACACTGGAGCTGTCACAGCCCAATTCTGAACCAACCAGAATGGTGTGAGTGAACCGTCATTGAACCAACAGTCACACCAGGATCTTGAATAGACCGTGTCCACTCATACAAACCATTGCACCAAACCACAATCAGAATATAAATAGTACAACGGAAGTCTTTAAATAAATGAACTGAGAATCTATTGATAAATTTAAATAAAATATCCAATTATTCAAATCCAATCATAAAATATAATATCCTTACATCTCTTTAAAAGTCAACTGAAAATAACTGAAACGAATAAATAAAATCAATGAAAGGTACACGCAGAAAGGGCACTCGCATGAAGCGTCATGCTCGTCCTCTCCTGCCTGCACACCCATAGCAGCAACACCACCGTACGTCGGAGCGTTCACGTAGTTGTCCACTGTGTAACCTGCATCAACATCTAAAAACATGTATATATATACAAAGGGTGAGCTCACAACTTAGCTCAGTAAGACAATCAGACAGTTTCACAATATTATGCATGAGTAACAATCATTTTATGTTGTGGTCTGGTTTAAGTTTGCAATGTGCTATAGAAAGGTTTGGTGGCCCCCGCACCTCTATACACGAGTGTGTGGCACCGCACAGTAATCACACCACCACCGACCCACATACACCCATCATGGAATAGAGATAGAGCTAAGGTATTCCCGCACCTCCCCTGATACTCCACCCATACCAGTACCTAAGCCCCTACTGGCCAGGGCTTGCAAACTGGGCTCGCAACTAACCAATCCTATATGTCATCAATGTAGGCTCTATCCCAGCACAGCCGTCTATGGCATAGAGATAGAGCTAGAGCATGCAGGCTAGGCTGGAGACCACAATACCTCACCTCCCCTTGATACCCTATCCGCAACAAGCACACTAGGATAGAACAATACGCAGGTAGACCCTATCCCAACATAACTCCCTACGGCATAGAGATAGAGCTAAAGCATCGTGGACAAGCCAGCGTCGGCATCGGAGACCACAGTGCCACATAACCATGACCAGGCCAACATCAACATCGGAGACCACCGTACCACGATCTTCCCCTGATGCCCCACCCGTACCAAGCATGTTAGAATAGAATACTACAAAAGGTGCCAGTGTGAGGAATGATCCCAGGCTCCATGTCCCACTCCACAGACTAACGAAAACAATCACATGCCTAACAATCACATCCTATCAATGCATGAACAATAATAATAACTGAAAGTAAAGGATGACATGTGAATATGCACAAACATCACATCATATATGTTTAGGTTATTAACAACGATTTACTGTCCATTAATTATTAGGGTTTAGGTCAGATTCTCTTACCTGACGCTCGTTTGATAGCTTGCTCAATGTCGCAAGATCCAAACATGCTATCACAAAATCCTATATAATATTAGGGTTTCATTAGAATAGTTTCTTAGGGTTTACGTTGGTCGAAAAACCAACGAGGTTACAAAAATACACTCACAGAGCTGACCGGTGGCATGTACCGGTCGCAGCTCTGTGGGGAAATCTGGCAACCGGTATGGTCAGCCGGTCCCCACAGACCAGCCCCCCGAAAGGTACCGGTGGCAACATACCGGTCACACAGGGTGCAACTGGTACAATCGACCGGTATGTCTCCGGAAGACCATACTTTGGGTTTTTCGACTGCCGTCGATCATTTTCCATGGTTTCCAGGGTTTCTCCTATCCATTCTAAATCTGAGCTTTGAGTTAGAGTTATCTCCAACTCATTCAAGTCTAGTTTCGATGATAATTGTCCTAGAACTCGAATCTAGGGTTTGACGGCAATTTAGGGTTTAATGTCCGATTAGGGTTTTAGATCAATACCTTCTTTGCATGGTATTGATCCAACCATACAACTATCCTAGAGTCATAGAGTAAGAAGAATGATTAAAACACTTACCGTCGACTGGCGTAAGGTGAGCGTCGTCGAACGGCAATGGCGGCACTTCCTTCTTCTTCCTAGCTCCTTCTCCTTCTCCAACCTCTTTCTCCTCTCTAGGGTTTGTGAGAGATATTGGAAAGGATTTGAGGAGATTTAAGGCTGTTTATATAGACTAGGATTAGCGTTTAGTAACCCTATTAGGATTAGGAAAGTCCAGGTATTAGGGTTTAAGAAAGTGGGACCCGTAGAGATCAAATTCTGGATCTCCGTAGTCAGCTGCGTAGAGCTGACCGGTCGACCGGTACCAAGACCGGTACCATCGATCGGTCAACATAAAATAACACTTATTTGACTGTCTTTGATCCGATTTTGTATCTATTTGTCATCCGCTCGTCCCGTCTGGCCCGGTGATGATCGAAAGACCTGCTACGACATGAAATCATGGTTTAGACCGGGTTTATGGAGTGTGGGTCTTACAACTCCCCCACCTTTAAAAGAAATTTCGTCCCCGAAATTTACATGTAGGTCTCACAATTCCACCACCCTTAAAAGAAATTTTGGCCTCAAAATTTGAACGTACCTTGATCATCGAAAAGGTTAGGGTACTCCTTCCTCATCGCGCTCTCCTCCTCCCAAGTAATCTCTTCGACATCTTGGCTTTTCCAATGCACTTTCACATAATGGATCTCCTTGGTTCGAAGTTGTTGTACCTTTCGGCTTGAGAGCATCACAGGCACCACTTCAAATGTTAAGTCTTCAGTCAAGTCTGGGGGGTCTGCTGTCAATATGTGCGATGGATCCCTGACATACTTCTTCAATAATGATACATGGAACACATCATGTACGCTTGACATAGATGGTGGTAGAGCCAATTGATATGCTACATTACCACGTCTGGTCAATATCTCGTATGGTCCCATATACCTGGGGCATAGCTTCCCCTTCTTACCAAACCTTTTCAGACCTCGCACCGGTGATATCTTCAAGAATACTTTGTCACCCACTGTAAACTCCAGATCTCGACGTCAATTATACGCGTAGTGCTTCTGTCAAACTTGAGCTATCTTTACTCTCTCCTTGATTTGATCAATCACTCGACAAGTTTCTTCAACAAACTCCGGTCCTATAATTCTTCTTTCTCCCACCTCATTCCATAGCAGAGGTGTACGACACTTCTTCCCATAGAGTACTTCATATGGAGCCATCTGAATTGTAGCCTGATAGCTGTTGTTATAAGCAAACTCGATAAGCGATAGTTTCTCGTCCCAAGCTCCCTTGAAATCTAATGCACAAGCTCGGAGCATATCTTCTAAAATTTGAATGGTCCTTTCTGACTGTCCGTCCGTCTGAGGGTGGAAAGCTGTACTAAACTTCAACTTTGTTACCATAGCTTTCTGTAATCCTTCCCAGAACTTTGATGTAAAACGGGGATCTCTGTCGGATACTATACTCTGTGGGACGCCATGAAGTCTGACTATATTATCTACATATAGCTTGGCCAGCTTCTCCATGGTATATTGTGGTCTGACCGCAATGAATCGAGCTGTCTTGGTGAGTCGATCGACTATTACCCAAACTGCATCCATTGACCTTGGTGTCAAAGGTAGGCCAGTGACGAAATCCATAGTAATGCAATCCCACTTCGATGCAGGTTCCGGTAATGGCTGTAGTAAACTTACGGGTCTTTGCCTTTCTGCTTTAACTTGTTGACAATTCAGACACTAAAACACGAAACGAGCTATATCTGCTTTCATACCCCTCCACCAATACAACCTTCTTAAATCATGGTACATTTTGGTACTTCCTGGATGTACCGAATATGGAGTGTAGTGAGCTTCAGTCATAACTCGATCTCTGATATTGCAGTCTTCACTCTCAGGTATACATAACCGTCCACGATACCTGAGTACCTTGTCTGAATCCAAGGTAAAGTCAGGATTGCTCGTACCCTTCTCTAAGTCTTCTTGCACTGTCTTGAGATGTGGATCCTGTAGGATTGCTACCTTGACTTCATCAACTAGATCCGGTGAGATCTTCAAAGCTGCGAACATCATGGTGAACTTATGAATTAAGCCTTGCTCGACTGGATCTTCTGCAGTCTCTATTATATACTCTTCATCGCCTTCAATTGAACTTGATGCTGCGGCACATAATGCGGCATTTGTACTTGGTCATGCCTCAGGTTTCGATGCCCATTTTCTGCTTAAGGCGTCAGCCACCACATTTGCTTTACCCGGATGATACTGGATGTCACAGTCATAATCTCTTAGTAATTCCAGCCATCTCCTCTGTCTCATATTCAGATCATTCTGAGGAAAAAAAAGGTTAAGCGCTTGTGGTCTGACTTAATCTAAAAATTTTCACCGTACAAGTAGTGTCTCCAAGTCTTGATTGCATGTATAACCGCTGCTAACTCCAAATCATGCGTAGGATAGTTATTCTCATGCTCTTTTAACTGTCATGATGCGTAAGCAATCACCTGTTCTCCTTGCATCAATACACACCCAATACCCAACCCTGAAGCATCCGTATATAAGGTAAATGGTACGCTTGGTTCTGGGATTGTCAAAATAGGTGCAGAGACTAGTCTTGACTTCAAAGTCTGAAAACACATCTCACACTCATCTGTCCATATGAATTTCTCCCCCTTATTGGTTAATCTGGTGAGTGGAATAGCGATCCTGGAGTAATCCTCCACGAATCTTCTATAATAACCAGCCAACCCAAGGAAGCTACGAATCTCCGCAACAGATTTTGGTGCTTCCCATCCTACTATAGCAGCTATCTTACTTGGATCAACCTTGATACCGTCTGCAGATACTACATGGCCCAAGAAAGCCACTTCCTTCAGTCAAAACTCACACTTTTTGAACTTAGCATACAACTTCTCCGTTCTTAGCCGTTGTAGGGCTGCTCTTAAGTGTGTTGCATGAGCCTCTCTATCTTTTGACTAGACCAATATATCATCGATGAATACGATGACCGAAGTGTCCAACTTGTCATGAAACACTCGGTTCATCAGTTCCATGAACGACGCTGGAGCATTGGTCAAACCGAACGACATAACTAGAAACTCATAATGCCCATACCTTGTCCTGAAAGCAGTCTTCGGAATATCTTTGGCCTTGATCTTCAATTGGTGATACCCTGATCGGAGATCAATCTTCGAGAAAACATTTGCACCCTGCAATTGATCGAACAGATCGTCGATTCTAGGCAAAGGATACCGATTCTTGATGGTCAACTTGTTCAGTTCACAGTAGTCAATGCATAGCCTTACACTTCCGTCCTTCTTCTTGACAAATAATACAGGTGCTCCCTAAGGTGATATGCTAGGTCGTATGAAACCCTTATCTAACAATTCTTGTAACTGGGTCTTCAACTCCTTTAACTCGGTAGGAGCCATCCTGTATGGTGCTTTAGACACTGGCGCTGAACCTGGCATAAGGTCTATCACAAACTCTGTAGCCCTGTCTGATGGTAGACCTGGGAGATCCTCTGGAAATACATCTGGGAACTCTCGTACCACATCTATATCTTCCATCTTTTGTAATTCCGCAGTGATGTCGACTACAGATACTAGATACCCCACTCCACCCTTCTCTAAGCATCTCTTAGCTTTTAGGGCGGAGAGGATCAGCTTCCGCTTCCTAGGTATCATAGTCCCAGTGAAGCTATACTCCTTTCCCTTTTTGTCTGTAAGCACAAGCTTCCTTTCACCACATAATAGGATAGCAGAATGATGGCCTAGCCAATCCATTCCCAAGATGACATCAAAGTCTGCCATCTCGAGTAGTACCAGACTTGCTTCTAAGTCTCGGCCCTCAATACAAACTGTACATGGTCCATAATATTCAGTCAAAGCCACTTCGACTCCTAGCGGAGAGCGAACTATCAAGCTTGGGTTCAAGTGCTTGATTGGTAACTCCATTCGCTTTCCAAAGGAAATAGAAACAAAAGAGTGCGTGGCCCCAGAATCAAAGAGTACTCTGGCAGGTATACCAGCTACATTTACAATTCTTGAAATTTTATTGTCCCTTAGTTTTACATGTTCATACACACAATAAAATAGTAAACTAAAATAGTAAGGGATAGAGTAATACCAGTGACCACATCAGGTGATGCGGCTGCCTCTTCAGTAGTGACTGCAAATACTTTTCCTTGCTGGGGAGGTTGTTTCCTGGGTAGAGTGCAGGTTCTTGCAATATGACCCACCTACTGACAGTTGAAACATTTAATGTTCGGGTTACGTCCAGCGAACTGTGGCACAGGTGGTGCCGTATTGTTCCTTACAAGCACTGTAGCGGTCTGAGCCCTGCATGGGCGGAAAGGTCTATTGTTACCGCCACCCGAACTCTCGACAGCGGGTCTCTTCACTCCCATGTTCTGTGCGAAGAAGCTGTCCCTCTGACTGGATTCTATCACTCTCGCAACCTGTACAGCCTCATTATAAATTTTCTTGTCTAGACCCAAGATATGCTCTCTGATGCCTCCACGCAGTCCCATGGTGAACCTACGTGTCTTGGTCTCTTCCTCTTGCATACTTGCCGGTGCGAAGAAAAATAACTCCTCGTACCTCTGCTGGTAACCATCCACAGTCGACTGAGACTGCTGCAGATTAAGGAATTCCTTCTCCATCTGATCTCTAAAACTCTTTGAAAAATATTTGTCGAAGAAGGCTACCTTGAATGCTTCCCAATCCACCTGTGTATGCTTCATCTCCAGATATGCCCATGTTGAATTCCACCAAGCATTCGCATCTTCCTTCAGCATATGAGTGGCAAACAGGACTTTCTCATCCTCTGTACAAGTCATCAGTCAAAAATTCTTCTCCATTTCTGCAACCCACTGTGCTGGCCACAATGGTTTCCCTGTCGTACCTGTGAATGATGAAGGCTTCAACTTTAGGAATCTGTCCACCGCCCGACTCAGATCGTGCTGTCCCTGTGTATTCATCCCGTACCATGGTGGTGGATATGGATAGGCTCCCTGATAGGCAGAAGACGACGGAAACTGGTGCGGTGGTGGTACATTCTGTGCTTGGCCCATCAACCCTGGACTACCATGCATCGACAGTGTAGTATTATTCCCTCCAGACCCAGGCGTACCTTCGGTGGAAACATGACCCGGTGGCCTGAACATCTTTAACATCTCGCTCAGGAATGCTTTCTGCTAAGCTTCCATTTGATATACCAGATTGGTCACAATAGTCTCAGAGTTCGTGTGAGGAGGGCCAGGAAAATTTATCGGTACTCATGGAACCTGTTCTTCCTTAACTATCGGGCTTGGCTCTCTAACATAGTCTGGTTCTACATGTTCTTCTTCCTCGAGGCGCACCCTAGCCTGGTGACGCTTTCTGCCCCTACGACCGTTTCCGCCTACCATCTCAGACAATTCTGTTTGGATCTGAGAAGAAGACATAACACATGAGAACAATAATAGTGGTGTTAGTCTTGAAAAATATAAGGCGAAACAGTCGAAAAGTAGAAATTTAAATTTACAAAATTTTTAGAATTTTTTTTTTTTAGAAATTTTCTGGCTGTTCTAAAGCTGACCGGTCGCAACATACCGGTCGCACCTCTGTAGAATGTTGTGCGACCGGTATAGTCGACCGGTCAGAATTTTCATTCTGACCGAGACATAGCGGTCGCAGCCCCTATGGGGTACCGGTCGACCGGTATGTCGACCGGTATGCCCAGAAAGGCTTAAAATCGCGAAAAAGTGAGATTTTTCTCACTTTTTCTTTCTTCTTTCTCTCCGGTGGCGATTTCTCTCTGGCTCTTGAGTTGCTACAGTCCGGCTGGTGACCTTAGAAGCCGTTTTCTTCCGTTCAAAACTTAGAACATCGTCTCCAGGTAGGTTTCTTCCCTCTCTATCAAGTTTTTACAAAATTTTCATATCGTTTTTAGTTAGAATTTTAGGTTTTTCTTTGATTAGAAGATTTTAA
The DNA here is from genome assembly GCA_028583415.1 of Protea cynaroides. Lineage (NCBI taxonomy): Eukaryota > Viridiplantae > Streptophyta > Magnoliopsida > Proteales > Proteaceae > Protea > Protea cynaroides. Next base: position 21,651,616 of record CM053265.1, on the reverse strand, counting down.
CCGTAGGAACTTCTTTCCTTCGGCTTAGAAAGGGTTTCGAGACCCCCAAGAGCAAAAGCCCTCAATCAATTTGAACTTTCACCGAATGGTTTTCATAAAAATCGGATTTTTTTAGTTTTTAACCTAGGTTTTGTAAAAATTTCGAATTTTCTTGAATTTTTCTTAATTTCTCAAATCTTTTGCTTGAATTGCATATGATTGGTCTGTTTGAAGTGTGCGGGGGTTACGTAAGTCCTCCTCCCCAAGTTTTTGGGTGAGTTTGAGGCTTTTTACCAATTTACTGTCGTTATGCTGTCGAATTTTCGACAATTTCTAACGTTTTTCTTCTTGTTTTCTTTATGTTTTGCAGTTTAAATGCCTCCACGATGCGGTCTTGGCAAGCGTTCTTATGGCTTGGGCATGCGCGCTCCTCATCCACCAGTTCCACAGCTTGATGAGCAGTGGTTCCGTTCTGAGGCGGCACAAGCCCGCTTCCCTTGGTTCGATAACAAGAACATTGAATCTGGACGGCGGGTTAACTTGGAACAGTTACACAGGTTTGATGTGTAAGCAGCATTCGATAGGCTTCGGTGGGTGCCTGTCATTTCTTACACTGAGACCACTCGCCCCAACCTGGTTAAGCATTTCTACACCAACCTAGAGCTTCATGGGGTTGTCAACGATCCCAATCAGGGTAGGGACTTGCGCATCTCCAGCTACGTCAAGGGCGTCCATATCTCCTTCGACACTCATCAATTGTCTGACCTATTAGGGGTCCCCAATGATGGAGATCTGGTGTACTGCCCTCCAAAGGTGAAGGGCTATCTTAGCGAGGATCTCCGTCGGGAGATAACAGAGCAGATACTGAATCCTGGGGCTCCTATGAAGGCTGCCAATCTGAAGCCCCTGGCTCGAGTTTATAGATGCATCATCCAGCACAACATTGTGCCCCAGAGTGGCCACTACAGTGAGTTATCTCAGCTCACTCAGTACATCACCTACTGCGTCTGCACAGGGGAGTGGGTCTCTCTCCCTTACCTCATTATCCGGACTATGCATCAGACGACTCTGGCCGATCAGGCCAGTAATCTCCCATATGGTCGTCTCATCACCACTCTTCTATGGCGCCTACGAGTAAGCATGAGAGGGGAGGTGGCTGTGGAGGATACCATGACCTCCGACATCGACTGGGATGTCATTCTGAGGATGCAGATGGACAATCTGCCTGTTAGTGATGACGAGTTGGAGGCTCGCCCTCGCCCACTCAGGAGGGAAGCAGCCACAGCAGCAGCAGCCAATGCGGCATATGCAGCAGAGGCTGAGAGTGATGATGACGATGATAGGGCAGAGGGTGTACCAGTGCCAACTCCACAACCTATACCTGCAGCACCACCGTCTACATCTACATCTGGACCGTCTCATCCCCCTCCAGACCCAGTGTTGAGCATGTTCACAGAGATCAGGGACACCCAGAGGGTCATCCTAAAGTCTCAGCGGGAGATGGGTCAGGAGTTGGGACGTCTGGCTCGTAGCCTACGGGTGACACAGGACCAGGTACACTGGCTTAGGGTCGCTTACGAGCAAGATTATGTCATAGCGGACCCTATTCCTTCTAGGCCCCTACCCCATGATTTTTCCTTTTATTTTCTCTCTTTTCTTTCTGGTATATATATGTATCAGGGTAACTGTCCGGCTTGTGGACTGTACCCTGTAGTACTATTTCATTTGATACTCACTTTTCTATTTGATGAAAGTTTTATGGTTCACCCTAACTAGTGCATGTGTAATATTAAATTCTATATTTAATATCGTATATTATTGTCTTTCTTAGTCCGTCTCAGGTATCAAACAATGCTTAGGGTGCGTTTTTATTAAGATTTTTAAATTTTCCTAACTCAGTTCATTAACTTAGTTAAGTGCAATATGGTCTGTGGACAGAGCCCGAGGGCTCTGATACCAAGTTGTCACACCCCAATTCTGAACCAACCAGAATGGTGTGAGTGAACCGTCATTGAACCAACGGTTCACACCAGGATCTCGAATAGACCGTGTCCACTCATACAAACCATTGCACAAAACCACAATCAGAATATAAATAGTACAGCGGAAGTCTTTAAATAAATGAACTGAGAATCTATTGATAAATTTAAATAAAATATCCAATTATTCAAATCCAATCATAAAATATAATATCCTTACATCTCTTTAAAAGTCAACTAAAAATAACTGAAACGAATAAATAAAATCAATCAAAGGTACACGCAGAAAGGGCACTCACATGAAGCGTCATGCTCGTCCTCTAGCCTGCACACCCATAGCAGCAACACCACCGTACGTCGGAGAATTCACGTAGTCGTCCACTGTGTAACCTGCATCAACATCTAAAAACATGTATATATACAAAGGGTGAGCTCACAACTTAGCTCAGTAAGATAATCAGATAGTTTCACAATATTATGCATGAGTAACAATCATTTTATGCTGTGGTCTGGTTTAAGTTTGCAATGTGCTATAGAAAGGTTTGGTGGCCCCCGCACCTCTATACACGAGTGTGTGGCACCGCACAGTAGATTACACCACCACTGACCCACATGCACCCATCATGGAATAGAGATAGAGATAAGGTATACCCGCACCTCTCCTGATACTCCACCCATACCAGTACCTAAGCCCCTACTGGCCAGGGCTTGCAAACTGGGCTCGAAACTAACCAATCCTATATGTCATCAATTTAGGCTCTATCCCAGCACAGCCGACTACGGCATAGAGATAGAGCTAGAGCGTGCAGGCCGAGATGGAGACCACAATACCTCACCTCCCCCTGATACCCTATCCGCAACAAGCACACTAGGATAGAACAATACGCAGGTAGACCCTATCCCAACATAACTCCCTACGGCATAGAGATAGAGCTAAAGCATCGTGTACAAGTCAGCGTCGGCATCGAAGACCACAGTGCCACATAACCATGACCAGGCCAACATCAACATCGAAGATCACCGTACCACGATCTTCCCCTGATGCCCCACCCGTACCAAGCATGTTAGAATAGAATACTACAAAAGGTGCCAGTGTGAGGAATGATCCCAGGCTCCATGCCCCACTCCACATACTAACGAAAACAATCACATGCCTAACAATCACATCCTATCAATGCATGAACAATAATAATAACTAAAAGTAAAGGATGGCATGTGAATATGCACAAACATCACATCATATATGTTCAGGTTATTAACAACGATTTACTGTCCATTAATTATTAGGGTTTAGGTCAGATTCCCTTACCTGACGCTCGTTTGATAGCTTTCTCCACGTCACAAGATCCAAACGTGTTATTACAAAGTCCTACATAATATTAGGGTTTCATTAGAATAGTTTCTTAGGGTTGACGTTGGTCGGAAAACCAACAAGGTTACAAAAATACACTCACAGAGCTGACCGGTGGCATGTACCGGTCGCAGCTCTGTGGGGAAATCTGGCGACCGGTATGGTCAGCCGGTCCCCACAGACCAGCCCCCCGGAAGGTACCGGTGACAACATACTGGTCACACAGGGTGCAACCGGTATAGTCGACCGGAATGTCTCCAGAAGACCATACTTTGGGTTTTTCGACTGCCGTCGATCATTCTCCATGGTTTCCAGGATTTATCCTATCCATTCTAAATCTGAGCTTTGAGTTAGAGTTATCTCCAACTCATTCAAGTCTAGTTTCGATGATAATTGTCCTAGAACTCGAATCTAGGGTTTGACGGTAATTTAGGGTTTAATGTCCAATTAGGGTTTTAGATTAATACCTGCTTTGCATGGTATTGATCCAACCATACAACTATCCAAGAGTCATAGAGTAAGAAGAATGATTAAAACACTTACCGTCGACTGGCGTAAGGTGAGCGTCGTCGAATGGCAATGGCGGCACTTCATTCTTCTTCCTAGCTCCTTCTCCTTCTCCTCTCTAGGGTTTGTGAGAGATAATGGAAAGGATTTGAGGAGGTTTAAGGATGTTTATATAGACTAGGATTAGGGTTTAATAACCCTATTAGGATTAGGAAAGTCTAGGTATTAGGGTTTAGGAAAGTGGGACCCGCAAAGATCAAATTCTGGATTTCCGTAGTCAGCTGCGCAGAGCTGACCAGTCGACCAGTACCAAGACCTATACCATCGACCGGTCAACATAAAATAACACTTATTTGACTGTCTTTGATCCGATTTTGTACCTGTTTGTCATCAGCTCGTCCCGTCTGGCCCGGTGATGATCGAAAGACCTGCTACGACATGAAACCAAGGTTTAGACCGGGTTTATGGAGTGCGGGTCTTACAGGAGCGTTGCCGCTTTATGCGCAGTCGAGATCGCATTGGAGGAAGAAGAATCTTCATATTGAGCCGTTGGATCTATTGGTTAATGGCGGGATTTAACTCAAGCCATTCGATCAGAACTTATCGCGTCAGGCGCGTTCGGCTTTGATCGTGACCGCAGAATCTGGATCAACCGCAGCGCCTCACGGTATGCGCGCTACACCAAGTCAAAGGCCGACCTTCACGCGACGTAAAGTATTGTTTTAACTTGCGAACTGCCAATCAGATTGCACGCGATGGCATCTGGACGCGATTTCCATGCTACACATTAACCCGCCTTTATCTGATCCACTGGATTGGAATCTGAGAGGCGCGGCTTCATTCCTGTCGCCGATATCGCATCTTTTACTTTATAGATGGACCAAATTTCCCCAGACTACATTGTATATGACGTCTGTAACAGTTTTTCTATCAAACAAACCCTGAATCGCATTATTTGGCCGAGAGAACTACTCTCTAAGCCATTCGTCGAGCACCTTCTCTCTCTCTCTAGAAATTCTACCAAACACAAGGTGTGCGTGCCACACCAAGCCTTGGGTGCGGCTGTCTGCTGCGGGGCTTGCTACTATGCCTTGCGGCCTGGGCTGTGCCTTGCTGCGGCCTTGGCAGTGTGCTTGGTGCTGTGCGACATGTGGATGTGGCTGGCTGCTACTGTGGTACTGCGGCTGGCCCTCGGCCAAGCTGTCCACCAGTAAAAAGGAGGATAATGGACAGACAGACACTACACAGACTTAGAGATAATGGAAAGCATCACATCTCTCAATTCTCAACGGGGTGGTAGTGGGGCTTTTGAAATAAAAAATAATTAAAAAATAAGGACATATGGAATACATGGGAGCACTTGTGAGTTGTGAATTGTGATAGCTCAGAGAACCCAATGAAATTCTTAAATCACCACGTTATGCATATGATTATCATATGATATAAAAGTCATAGACACTTTGGAGTATTGCATGAAAATGCAAGGGGCAATTTTTAATATTTGTCATTATACGGTTACCTTTCCCCAACCAAACTCTAATATAAGTGGGCTTATACTCTCTTGCATTTCATCACAAGTCCCTCGTAACCACATTAGAGTAATCAGCACTTTGAATTATTTGATTTAAAGTAAGCCTCCTCTGATTCCGTTGGAAGAGAAAAAGAGAAGACTGCTTAAGAAAGAAAAAAGAAACGACAGAAAGATGACTTCTGGTGGGAGAATGACGACCATGATGAATGGAGGAGAGAATTTTCCAGCAAGGAGGCATTCAAGAAGGCCGATTCCAAAGAGAGGAAGGGTGAAGGCAGGGATAGTAATAGGGTTGGCTCATTCTTTGGCCGCCCTTTTCTCTTCCATTCGCAGTAATTGTCCTGCAGTTGAAGGTCAATGAATGGAAGAGAAATCTTCTCATCAAGGAGGCATTCATGCCAGCTGATTCTGGAGAGGTGAAAGGTGCAGAGAGGAATAGTGAAAAGGTTGGCTCATTCTTTGGTGCCTTTCTCTCCCAAAGCCACAGTAATGGATGTGTAGTTGAAGGTTCAGCAGCTCATCACTTCACCCAGTTCACTCGAACCCATTATTGAACTGCCCTCTCTTGATTAAGATCGTTAATTTGGTATATGGGTCGGAAGAATAGTGTTGGGCCCGGCTTTGAGGCTCTTAAGAAATTTTGTTCATATATCTCTTCCGATGTACCGTTCGGTAACAGATTTTGCAAGTTGCAAATAATTAGATGGTACTTTCTTTTGCTTCATATTCTTTTGCCCCTTGTCGGTCTTTTTTTTTTTGTTTTCTTTGGAATAATTTATCATGTTGGGTTCCAGGTTTAAAACGGGATTACATGGATCCGGAATATAATTTTAAAAAAAATTAACAAAATCTATGAAATATCCACCTTAGGGGATACAATATTCGAGTTTGGGGACTAAACAAATGAACGCATCCTTGACCATTGATAAAAAAAACACTGATTGTATTAAAATGCGATTGTTCTCGTGTGCAAAAGAGCAATGTCTGTTGAAAATTTGTAAGGGATCTGCCCCTATTACCATTTAGGTTTGATTCCTCTGCGTCATTGTCAAGGTTTCAGAGCATGAAGTTGGACATGGGATCTGCCACAATCGATTTGTAATCCAAATCAGAATCCATTTGAGATTGGTATTGTTTTCCATGATTTTATGATCAGGCGCTCTGCAACTCTTGCCAACTCATTTACCGATGGGATTTTTTTTTACTAAGAATCACTGATGGGGATTGATCCGAGTTATAATGTGCCTTCACTTTTATTGGATTCAAATCTTCTCATGCCCCTTATGTTAAGAAAAAGAAATCCAATGGTTATAATTTACTGTGCACACAAAACGATGTATTAATGATATACACGCATAGTAAATGATAGTCATTACATTTCTTTATACCAGGAGGTATGAACGGCATGAAAAGATTTATTTCCCAACTTTCTTCAGTGTGTTGCAGAACAGGGTGTATAGAATCACGTTGTGATATAATTCGTTGGAAAGTAGAGAGTGAAGAGTGGGGACGGATAGTGATAGTTGTTGGATTTTATGTTGTCATTGTTGGCAACTTGACTGATGTGACAGTGTTTGTAAGCATACAGTCAGAGAAATGAGGAGAGAGAATGTCAGTGCAGGAGCGAGAGTGTCAGCGCAGTGGCACAGATGTGGCAACTTTACTTGTTTGTTCTACAGTGTTCTACATGTGTTTCAGATGACTTATAATGAGTTGAATGAGATTTTACACTGATTTTGATGAGAGAGAATGTCTATGGATCCCACTGGTGATATGGGAAAGTTTCTGATGATGTGGTCGAGTTTCTAATGATGAGGCAATGTTGCGTCATCTTAAAGCATTACATGAAGAAAGAAGATGTAGAGAGAGAATAAAGAGAGAGAAAAAGGAGAGAGAAAATATTGGTGGGTCCCGTAGCATGTTCATGGAAATCCAACAGTGGAAAGATGTAGAGCGTCGAGTTATCTTTCCAACGCAACTTCAATTACTCAATTCCGACGTCGGATGAGAGAGATATCACAGTTTTCGTCAGATCGCTCGAAAAAGTCATTAATACATTTGTTCGGGGGCATTTTGGGTAAGAAGAAATGTAGAAGATTCCAAATCGGCTGCTAAAATGAAGCCATGATGCTCAGATCCACTTTGAATGGCCCAGATCAAGGCGGGCTAGGGTATATCGGAGCCGAAGCGTCGAGATTCCATCGCGCGCCTTCAGATTGGTTGGTTGCATTATATTGTCACGATCTATTGCGTTAGCGCTTGATTCGGTGTAGCGTGCGTATGGTGCGCAGCGGATCAGATCCAGATCTAGCGGCTCACGTAATCTCCGATCGCGCCTGACGCGATTTATTTAGATCCGATGGCGCAGGTTCAATCCCGACTTTTTAAGGTTATTAGACGACTGAAAGCGTAGATTCCGTCTCCGTGAACTAGAACTCGACAACACGTCTGTGGGGCGGCGATTCAATGTTGCGCGGGAGCGTGGAATTGTTTGAAAAGATTCTCTTTCCTTATTTGTTACTGGCTAAACTTCAAACTGCCATAACTTTCTCATCCGAGCTCCAAATCGGTCAATTCAAGTTGTAGTTTCCATATTTTCGGATGCTCTATACATTGGGCACTGTTGGGAGTCATAAAAACTAAGGGAAATTTGAAAAGAATGTTTTGAAGACAGAGAGAAGGATTTTTAGGATTTTGTGCCCTGTAGGAGTGATCAATCACCAACTACCTCTTCTCTGTGAATCAATGGAGTGCTAAATCCCTATGAAAGGTTAGTAGAGCGTTTATGTTTACATTCATGGTGATTATGGGTTGTGTGGAAGAGATTGGAAATCTATAGATGAGGTATGCTCTGTGAATCTATCTCTATCATCATTGAAGGCTGTTGGAGAGTACCTGAGAGCAGTGTGAAGCTTCAGAGAGATTGTTGGCCATTCGAAAGCATTGTTTGTGAGATTTTTCAATTCCCTATCTATTTAAGCTTTCAATATATTGTATGCTAGCATAGGTGAAAATTGTTGAATACCTAGCTAGTGGGGAAAAAATTGTAAGGCAAATTTATAAGCCTAAAAATTATTACTTACTTCTCGTAGGTGCGGGTTAAGCGTGGTGTGTTTAGTAGGTGCTGGACACTAGCTGTTAAGCCTAAATCTTGGCGTTGGTGCACCCTCTCAATTTTATGCTGGGAAAACCTAGGGTTATTATCTTTGTCTTGTAAAAGACTAAAAGTTGAGTGTTGAGTAAATACGAAGCCCGTTGGGCATTACTCCGAGGACTAGCCATCACACACTGTGTTGGTGAACCACGTATATCCTGTGTTGTGAACTGTCTTTATTTTTCTATATATTTTGGAATGCATGGAATGGCTTGCAAGGTGAGTGTGCAAATCTGGTAGACCTGGCCACTGAGTGGTAGCGAGGTAGATTTGCATACGCTTGTGTGTGTGTGTAAAAAAATATATCTCCATCAGCTCTGGGCAGCAGTGAAATAATTAGGGAAAATTTTCAGACACTGATTCACCCCCCCTCTCAGTGTCATATCAATTTCATCAATTGGTATCAGAGCAACAGACTCAATGACTTGCAACTATAATTCCATGCAGCTTTTATTGTAATTATTTACTTTATAGATTAATCATTCCCTTTATTCCTTTTTTTATATTTCCTCACTCGAGAGTGTCTCACTTTTTTCATTTTGCTTGTAACTTGCAACTTTACTCAGTGAGTTGAATTTGCGCTCTGCGTGCTTTGGGGTCCATAATAAACTTAGTTTTATGTGTATTATATTGAAGTGAAAGCAGAATCATATCTATTGGGATTCAAATCGTTTCCTCTGTATATTTTATGGAGGAGGGGCGGCAATCTCAGTGGATGATCACCATGTAGAGGTCGGATGAATCCGACCTTTTCATTCGAGTCGACACTCTCTTGTTGACTCGGCTTGTCGGTTCGAATGTAGGGGTCGGATTCATCTGACCTCCACGTGGCGACCATCCACTGGGGTCGCCGCCCCTCCTCCCGAATCTCAGGGAGGAGACGATGTGGATCCTACCTATTGTCATGGGATTTAATCTAGTTCCTCTCAATTGTAAATCTCCATAAGAGACAACACTAAACTGAAAAATATTATTGAGTTTTATTGAGTTTAAACTTTAAACTCCTATTTACGTTAAACTTTGCCTTTATCTATCAGATTACAGATGAAGCTGATCCGGCCACTGCTTCATCCGGTTATCATATACAACTGGTCCATGATGAACTTGATATGACACTGAGAGGGGGGTGAATCAGTATCTAAAAATTCTTTCAAATTAATTCACTGCTGCCTAAAGCTGATTGAGACATATTCTTTCACACACACACAAACATATGCAAATCTACCTTGCTACCACTCAGTGGTCAGGTCTACTAGATTTGCACACCCATCCTGCAAGTCATTCCACGTACTCCAAAATATATAGAAAAATAGAGACAGTCCACAACACAAGATATACGTGGTTCACCAACACAGTGTGTGATGGCTAGTCCACGCAGTAATGCCCAACGGGCTCCGTATTTACTCAACACTCAACTTTTAGTCTTTTACAAGACAAGGATACTAACCCTAAGTTTTCCCAGCATAAAACTGAGAGGGCACACCAACGCCAAGATTCAGGCTTAACAGCCAGTGTCCAGCACCCACTAAGCACACCACGCTTAACCCGCACCCACGGGAAGTAAATAATAATTTTTAGGCTTATAGAATTGCCTTACAATTTTTTCCCACTAGTTAGGTATTTAATAATTTTCACCTATTCTAGCGTACAATATATTGAAAGCAACAAATAGATAAGGAATTGAAAAACCTCACAACTGCTTTCGAATGGGCAACAATCTCTCTGAAACTTCACACTGCTCTTAGGTACTCTATAACAGCCTTCAATGATGATAGAAATCGATTCACAGAGCACACTTCATCCACAGACTTCCAATCTCTTACACACAACCCATAATCACCATGAATATAAAAATAAAATCTTTACTAACCTCTCACAGGGATTTAGCACTCCATTGATGCACAAAGAAGAGGTAGTTGGTGATTGATCACTCCTACAGGACACAAAAACCTAAAAAAAACCCTCTATTAACCTTCAAAGCACTCTTTTCGATTTTTCTCCGTAATATTTCGACTCCCAATGGTACCCAATAGGTAGAGGGCTAAAAAATAAGGAAATTGCAACTTGAAGGGACCGATTTGGAACTCGGATGAGAAAGTTATGGTAGTTTGAAGTTCGGCCAATAACAAATAATGAAATAGAATCTTTCCAAACAATTCCGCGCACCCGCGCTGGAGCGCTGCCGCCTTATACGCTGTCGAGATCGCATTAGAGGAAGAAGAATATTCATATTGAGCCGTTGGATCTATCGGTTAATGGCGGGATTTAACTCAAGCCATTCGATCAGAACTTATCATGTCAGGCGCGTTCGGCTTCGATCGTGACCGCAGAATCTGGATCAACCGCGGCGCCACATGGTATGCGTGCTACACCAAATCAAAGGCCGACCTTCACGCGACGTGAAGTATTGTTTTAACTTGCAAACGGCCAATCAGATTGCACGCGATGGCATCTGGACGCGATTTCCATGCTACACATTAACCCGCCTTTATCTGATCCACTGGAATGGAATCTGAGAGGCGTGGCTTCATTCCTATCGCCGATCTCGCATCTTTTACTTTCTAGATCGACCAAATTGCCCTTGACTACATTGTATATGGCGTCTGTAACTATTTTTCTATCAAACAATAACTAAATGACATTATTTGGCCGAGAGAACTTCTCTCTAAGCCATTCGTCGAGAACCTTCTCTCTCTCTCTAGAAATTCTATCAAACACAAGGTGTGCGTGCCACACCAAGCCTTGGGTGTGGGTGTCTGCTGCGGGGCATGCTAATATGCCTTGCGGCCTGGGCAGTGCCTTGCTGCGGCCTTGGCAGTGTGCTTGGTGATGTGCTACATGTGGCTGGCTGCCATTGTGGTGCCGCAGCTGGCCCTCGGCCAAGCTGTCCACCAATGGGTCACATCCTCACCTGGGTCCCACAAATTCTCTCTCCTCTTTCTCTCTCTTTTGATTCTCTCTCTTCTTTCTCTCTCTTCAATTGCTTTTTCCACAATATGAGAAACATGAGAAACATGAGAAACTCTATCATATCTTCAGTAACACTGTCGCATCATCAGAAACTCGGCCACATCATCAAAGAAGCTGTGCCACATCACCAGTGGGGTCCACAGTCACTCTCTCTCATCAAACTTGATGTAGAATGCCATTTAACTCGCTACAAGCCATCTGAAACACATGTAGAACACTGTAGAACACACATGCGAGGTTGCCCTATCTTTGCCATTGCACTAACATTCTCTCTCCTACACTGACACTCTCTCTCCTCATTTCTTTAACTATATGCTCACAAACACTATCACATCAGTCAAGTTGCCAAAAATGACAATATAAAGTCCAACAGTCCACCCCCTTTCAGGAGTGAACCGGTCTTAATATTTTACCTAAAAAAATGAAAACGGTCATAATAAAGCATGGAGGATTCAGTTTGTCTTGAGAAAAACCAATGTCGACTGGATGTCCTGCCACTCCCTTTGATCCTACAGTATGAGAGTTATTGTAAAGAAATAAAACAGCAAAAATGAGGATAATGGACAGATAGACACTACACAGACTTAGAGATAATAGAAAGCATCACATCTCTCAAATCTCAATGGGGTGGTAGTGGGGCTTTTGAAAAAAAAATAGTTAAAAAATAAGGACATATGGAATACATGAGAGCACTTGTGAGTTGTGAATTTTGATAGCTCAGAGAACCCAATGAAATTCTTAAATCACCACGTTATGCATATGATTATCATACGATATAAAAGTCGTAGACAATTTGGAGTATTGCATGAAAACGCAAGGGGCAATTTTTTAATATTTGTCATTATACGGTTACCTTTCCCCAACCGAACTCTCATATAAGTGGGCTTATGCTCTCTTGCATTTCATCACAAGTCCCTCGTAACCACATCAGAGTCATCAGCACTTTGAATTATTTGATTTAAAGTAGCCTCCTCTGATTCCGCTAGAAGAGAAAAAGAGAAGACTGCTTAAGAAAGAAAAAAGAAACGACAAAAAGATGACTTCTGGAGGGAGAATGACGACCATGTTGAATGGAGGAGAGAATTTTCCAGCAAGGAGCCATTCAAGAAGGCCGATTCCAAAGAGAGGAAGGGTGAAGGCAGGGATAGTAATAGGGTTGGCTCATTCTTTCGCCGCCCTTTTCTCTCCCATTCGCAGTAATCGTCCTGCAGTTGAAGGTCAATGAATGGAAGAGAAATCTTCTCATCAAGGGGGCATTCATGCCGGCTGATTCTGGATAGGTGAAAGGTGCAGAGAGGAATAGTGAAAAGGTTGGCTCATTCTTTGGTGCCTTTCTCTCCCAAAGCCACAGTAATGGATGTGCAGTTGAAGGTTCAACAGCTCATCACTTCACCCAGTTCACTCGAACCCATTATTGAACTGTCCTCTGTTGATTAAGATCGTTAATTTGGTATATGGGTCGGAAGAATAGTGTTGGGCCCGGCTTTGAGGCTCTTAAGAAATTTTGTTCATATATCTCTTCCAATGTACCGTTCAGTAACAGTTTTTGCAAGTTGCAAATAATTAGATGGTACTTTCTTTTGCTTCATATTCTTTTGCCCCTTGTCGGTCTTTTTTTCTTTGGAATAATTTGTCATGTTGGGTTCCAGGTTTAAAACGGGATTACATGGATCCGGAATATAATTCTTAAAAAAATTAACAAAATCTATGAAATATCCACCTTAGGGGATACAATATTCGAGTTTGGCGACTAAACAAATGAACGCATCCTTGACCATTGATAAAAAAAAACACTGATTGTATTAAAATGCGATTGTTCTCCTGTGCAAAAGAGCAATGTCTGTTGAAAATTTGTATGGGATCTGCCTCTATTACCATTTAGGTTTGATTCCTCTGCGTCATCATCAAGGTTTCAGAGCATGAAGTTGGACATGGGATCCGCCACAATCGATTTATAATCCAAATCAGAATCCATTTGAGATTGGTATTGTTTTCCATAATTTTAAGATCAGGCGCTTTGCAACTCTTGCCAACTCATTTATTGATGGGATTTTTTTTTTTTGTTTTTACTAAGAATCACTGATGGGGATTGATCCGAGTTAAAACCTGCCATCATTTTTTTGGATTCAAATCTTCTCATGGCCCTTATATCAAGATGAAGAAATCGAATACCTATAATTTATTATGCGCATAAAACGATGTATTAATGATATATACGCATAGTAAATGATAGTCATTAGATTTTTTTATACCGAAAATATGAACGACATGAAAAGATTTATTTCTAACCTTTCCTTATTGTGTTGCAGAATAGGGTGTATAGAATCACGTTGTGATTTAATACGTTGGAAAGTAGAGAGTGAAGAGTGGGGACGGATAGTGATAGTGTCATACAATAAGACAAAAATAATAACTTTATAATTAGTAATAGGGAAAGCTGAAGTGAACCGAGAACCACATTCATTCAACTGTCTGATGATAAATATATTTTTTTAACACGTTTTCATTTTATTATTAGTTGGAGGCGGCAAAGCCTAGGGAGTAGCCCAAAGCATTTAATTACTTTTTTTTTTTCTTATTGTAATTATTTACTTTATAGATTAATCATTCTCTTTATTCCTTTTTTTATACTTCCTCATTCGAGAGTGTCTCACTTTTTTCATTTTGCTTGCAACTTGCAACTTTACTCAGTGAGTTGAATTTGCGCTCTGCGCGCTTTGGGGTCCATAATAAACTTAGCTTTATGTGTATTATATTGAAGTGAAAGCAGAACCATACCTATTGTCATGGGATTTAATCTAGTTCCTCTCAAATGTAAATCTCCATAAGAGACAACACTAAACTGAAAAATGTTATTGAGTTTTATTGAGTTTAAACTTCAAACTCCTATTTACGTTAAACTTTGCCTTTATCTATCAGATTACAGATGAAGCTGATCCGGCCACTGCTTCATCCGGTTATCATATACAACTGGTCCATGATGAACTTGATATGACACTGAGAGGGGGGTGAATCAGTATCTAAAAATTCTTTCTAATTATTTTACTGTTGCCCAGAGCTGATGGAGATATATTCTTTTACACACACAAATGTATACAAATCTACTTTGCTACCACTCAGTAGCCAGGTCTACCAGATTTGCACACCCATCCTGCAAGCCATTCTACGCACTCCAAAATATATAGGAAAATAAAGACAGTCTACAACATAAGATATACGTAGTTCACCAACACAGTGTGTGATGGCTAGTCCACGGAGTAATGCCCAATGGGTTCTGTATTTACTCAACACTCAACTTTTAGTCTTTTACAAGACAAGGATACTAACCCTAGGTTTTCCCAGCATAAAACTGAGAGGGCGCACCAACGGCCAAGATTCAAGCTTAACAGCCAGTGTCCAGCACCCACTGAACACACCACGCTTAGCCTGCACCCACGGGAAGCAAATAACAATTTTTAGGCTTATAGAATTACCTTACAATTTTTCCCTACTAGCTAGGTATTCAATAATTTTCACTTACACTAGCGTACAATATATTGAAAGCAACAAATAGATAAGAATTGAAAAACCTCACAACTGCTTTCGAATGACCAATAATCTCTCTGAAACTTCACACTTTTCTCCGGTACTCTCTAACAGCCTTCAATGATGATAGAGATCGATTCACAGAGCACACTTCATCCACAGGCTTCCAATCTCTTCCACACAATCCATAATTACCATGAATATAAAAATAAAATTTCTACCAACCTCTCACAGGGATTTAGCACTCAATTGATGCACAGAGAAGAGGTAGTTGGTGATTGATCACTCCTACAGGACACAAAAACCTAGAAAAACCCTCTGTTAAGCTTAAAAGCATTTTTTTTTCTCCGTAATATTTCTACTCCCAATGGTGCCCAATAGGTAGAGGGCTCAAAAATAAGGAAACTGCAACTTGAACGGACCGATTTGGAGCTCGGATGAGAAAGTTATGGCAGTTTGAAGTTCGGCCAATAACAAATAAGGAGAGAGAATCTTTCCAAACAATTCTGCGCACCCATGCAACACTGGAGCGCTGCCGCCTTATGCGCTGTCGAGATCGCACTGGAGGAAGAAGAATCTTCATATTGAGCCGTTGGATCTGTCAGTTAATGGCGGGATTTAACTCAAGCCATTCGATCAGAACTTATCGCGTCAGGCGCGTTCGGCTTCGATCGTGACCGTAGAATCTGGATCAACCGCGGCGCCTCACGGTATGCGCGCTACACCAAGTCAAAGGCCGACCTTCAGGCGACGTGAAGTATTGTTTTAACTTGTGAACGGCCAAGCAGATTGCACGCGATGGCATCTGGACACGATTTCCATGCTACACATTAACCCGCCTTTATCTGATCCACTGGATTGGAATCTGAGAGGCGTGGCTTCATTCCTGTCGCCGATATCGCATCTTTTACTTTCTAGATGGACCAAATTGCCCCTGACTACATTGTATATGGCGTCTGTAACTGTTTTCTATCAAACAATCCCTGAATCGCATTATTTGGCCGAGAGAACTTCTCTCTAAGCCATTCGTCGAGCACTTTCTATCTCTCTCTAGAAATTTTATCAAACACAAGGTGTGCGTGCCACACCAAGCCTTGGGTGCGGCTGTCTGCTGCGGGGCATGCTACTATGCCTTGCGGCCTGGGCAGTGCCTTGCTGCGGCCTTGGTAGTGTGCTTGGTGCTGTGCTACATGTGGCTGGCTGCTACTGTGGTGCCGCGGCTGGCCCTCGGCCAAGCTGTCCACCAGTGGGTCCCATCCTCACTTGGGTCCCACAATTTCTCTCTCCTCTTTCTCTCTCTTTTGATTCTCTCTCTTCTTTCTCTCTCTTCAATTACTTTTTCCACAATATGAGAAACATGAGAAACTCTATCATATTTTCAGTAACATTGTCGCATCATCAGAAACTCGGCCACATCATCAAAGAAGAGTTGCCACATCACCAGTGGGGTCCACATTCATTCTCTCTCATCAAACTTGATGTAGAATGTCATTTAACTCGCTGCAAGCCATCTGAAACACATGTAGAACACTGTAGAACACACATGTGAGGTTATTTTATCTTTGTCATTGCACTGACACTCTCTCTCCTGCACTGATACTCTCTCTCCTCATTTCCTTAACTATATGTTCACAAATACTATCACATCAGTCAAGTTGCCAACAATGACAATATAAAATCCAATAGTCCACCCCCTTTCAGGAGTGAACCGGTCTTAATATTTTACCTAAAAAAATGAAAACGATCATAATAAAGCATGGAGAATTCAATTTGTCTTGAGAAAAGCCAGTGTCGACTAGATGTCCTGCCACTCCTTTTGATCCTACGATATGAGAGTTACGATAAGAAAATAAAACAGTAAAAAGGAGGATAATGGACAGAGAGACACTACAGAGACTTAGAGATAATGGAAAACATCACATCTCTCAAATCTCAATGGGGTGGTAGTGGGGCTTTTGAAAAAAAAATAATTAAAAAATAAGGACATATGGAATACATGAGAGCACTTGTGAGTTGTGAATTGTGATAGCTCAGAGAACCCAATGAAATTCTTAAATCACCACGTTATGCATATGATTATCATATGATATAAAAGTCGTAGACACTTTGGAGTATTGCATGAAAACGCAAGGGGCAATTTTTTAATATTTGTCATTATACGGTTACCTTTCCCCAACCAAACTCTCATATAATATAAGTAGGCTTATGCTCTCTTGCATTTCATCACAAGTCCCTCCTAACCACATCAGAGTCATCAGCACTTTGAATTATTTGATTTAAAGTAGTCTCCTCTGATTGCGCTAGAAGAGAAAAAGAGAAGACTGCTTAAGAAAGAAAAAAGAAACGACAGAAAGATGACTTCTGGTGGGAGAATGACGACCATGTTGAATGGAGGAGAGAATTTTCCAGCAAGGAGGCATTCAAGAAGGCCGATTCCAAAGAGAGGAAGGGTGAAGGCAGGGATAGTAATAGGGTTGGCTCATTCTTTCGCCGCCCTTTTCTCTCCCATTCGCAGTAATCGTCCTACAGTTGAAGGTCAATGAATGGAAGAGAAATCTTCTCATCAAGGAGGTATTCATGCTAGCTGATTCTGGATAGGTGAAAGGTGCAGAGAGGAATAGTGAAAAGGTTGGCTCATTCTTTGGTGCCTTTCTCTCCCAAAGCCACAGTAATGGATGTGCAGTTGAAGGTTCAGCAGCTCATCACTTCACCCAGTTCACTCGAACCCATTATTGAACTGTCCTCTGTTGATTAAGATCGTTAATTTGGTATATGGGTCAGAAGAATAGTGTTGGGCCCGGCTTTGAGGCTCTTAAGAAATTTTGTTCATATATCTCTTCCGATATGATGTATCATTCGGTAACAGTTTTTGCAAGTTGCAAATAATTAGATGGTACTTTCTTTTGCTTCATATTCTTTTGCCCCTTGTCGGTCTTTTTTTTTTTTTTTTTTTTTTTCTTTGGAATAATTTATCATGTTGGGTTCCAAGTTTAAAACGGGATTACATGGATCCGGAATATAATTTAAAAAAAAAATTAACAAAATCTATGAAATATCCACCTTAGGGGATACGATATTCGAGTTTGGGGACTAAACAAATGAACGCATCCTTGACCATTGATAAAAAAAACACTGATTGTATTAAAATGCGATTGTTCTGGTGTGCAAAAGAGCAATGTCCGTTGAAAATTTGTAAGGGATCTGCCTCTATTACCATTTAGGTTTGATTCCTCTGCGTCATCATCAATGTTTTAGAGCATGAAGTTGGACATGGGATCTGCCACAATCGGTTTGTAATCCAAATCAAAATCCATTTGAGATTGGTATTGTTTTCCATGATTTTATGATCAGGCGCTTTGCAATTCTAGCCAACTCATTTATTGATGGGATTTTTTTTGTTTTTTTTGTTTTTACTAAGAATCACTGATGGGGATTGTTCCGAGTTAAAATGTGTCTTCACTTTTTCGGATTCAAATCCTCTCATGCCCCTTATATCAAGTTGAAGAAATCAAATGGCTATAATTTATTATGCACACAAAACGATGTATTAATAATATATACGCATAGTAAATGACAGTCATTAGATTACGTTATATCGAGAGGTATGAACGACATGAAAAGATTTATTTCCCACCTTTCCTTAGTGTGTTGCAGAATAGGGTGTATGGAATCACGCTGTGATTTAATACGTTCGAAAGTAGAGAGTGAAGAGTGGGGACGGATAGTGATAGTGTCACACAATAAGATAAAAATAAAAACTTTATAATTACTAATAGGGAAAGCTGAAGTGAACCTAGCACCAGATTCATTGAACTGTCTGATGATAAATATGTTATTTTGACACGTTTTTATTTTATTATTAGTTGGAGGCGGCAAAGCCTAGGGAGTAGCCCAAAGCATTTAATTACTTTTTTTTTTATTGTAATTATTTACTTTATAGATTAGTCATTCTCTTTATTCCTTTTTTTTATACTTCCTCACTCGAGAGTCTCTCACTTTTTCCATTTTGTTTGCAACTTGCAACTTTACTCAGTGAGTTGAATTTGTGCTCTGCGCGCTTTGGGGTCCATAATAAACTTAGCTTCATGTGTATTATATTGATAAGTGAAAGCAGAACCATACCTATTGTCATGGGATTTAATCTTGTTCCATTGAATTGTAAATCTCCGAGACAACACTAAAGTGAAAAATACTATTGAGTTTTATTGAGTTTAAACTTCAAACTCTTATTTACGTTAAACTTTGCCTTTATCTATCAGATTACATATGAAGCTGATCCGGCCACTGCTTCATCCGGTTATCATATACAATTGGTCCATGATGAATTGATATGACACTGAGAGGGGGGTGAATCAGTATCTAAAAATTCTTTCTAATTATTTCACTGCCGCCCAGAGCTGATTAAGATATATTCTTTTACACACACACAAACGTAAGCAAATCTGCCTTGCTACCACTCAGTGGCCAGGTCTACCAGATTTGCACACCCATCCTGCATGTCATTCCACGCAATCCAAAATATATAGAAAAATAAAAACAGTCCACAACACAAGATATACGTGGTTCACCAACACAGTGTGTGCTGACTAGTCCACGGAATAATGCCCAACGAGCTCCGTATTTACTCCACACTCAACTTTTAGTCTTTTACAAGGCAAAGATACTAACCCTAGGTTTTCCCAGCATAAAACTGAGAGGGCGCACCAACGCCAAGATTCAGGCTTAACAGCCAGTGTCCAGCACCCACTGAACACACCACGCTTAGCCTGCACCCACGGGAAGCAAATAACAATTTTTAGGCTTATAGAATTGCCTTACAATTTTTTCCCACTACCTAGGTATTCAATAATTTTCACCTACGCTAGCGTACAATATATTGAAAGCAACAAATAGATAATGAATTGAAAAACCTCACAACTGCTTTCGAATGACCAATAATCTCTCTGAAACTTCACACTGCTCTCAGGTACTCTCTAACAGCCTTCAATGATGATAGAGATCGATTCACAGAGCACACTTCATCCACAGGCTTCCAATTTCTTCTACACAACCCATAATCACCATGAATATAAAAATAAAATCTCTACTAAGCTCTCACAGGAATTTAGCACTCCATTGATGCACAGAGAAGAGGTAGTTGGTGATTGATCACTCCTACAGGACACAAAAACCTAGAAAAACCCTCTATTAAGCTTCAAAGCACTTTTTTTTTATTTTTCTCCGTAATATATCGACTCCCAACGGTGCCCAGTAGGTAGAGGGCTCAAAAATAAGGAAACTGCAACTTGAACGGACCGATTTGGAGCTCGGATGAGAAAGTTATGGCAGTTTGAAGTTCGACCAGTAACAAATAAGGAAAGAGAATCTTTCCAAACAATTCCGCGTACCCGCGCAACACTGGAGTGTTGCCGCCTTATGCGCTATCGAGATCGCATTGGAGGAAGAAGAAACTTCATATTGAGCCGTTGGAACTGTCGGTTAATGGTGAGATTTAACTCAAGCCATTCGATCAGAACTTATCGCGTGAGGCGCGTTCAGCTTCGATGGTGACCGCAGAATCTGGATCAACCGCGGTGCCTCACGGTATGCGCGCTACACCAAGTCAAAGGACGACCTTCACGCGACGTGAAGTATTGTTTTAACTTGCGAACTACCAATCAGATTGCACGCGATGGCATCTGGACGCGATTTCCATGCTACACATTAACCCGCCTTTATCTGATCCACTCGATTGGAATCTGAGAGGCGTGGCTTCATTCCTGTTGCCGATCTCTCATCTTTTACTTTCTAGTTGGACCAAATTGCCCCTGACTACATTGTATATGGCGTCTGTAACTGTTTTTCTATCAAACAATCCCTGAATAGCATTATTTGGCCGAGAGAACTTCTCTCTAAGCCATTCGTCGAGCACCTTCTCTCTCTCTAGAAATTCTATCAAACACAAGGTGTGCGTGCCACACCAAGCCTTGGGTGCGGGGCTGTCTGCTGCGGGGCATGCTACTATGCCTTGCGGCCTGGGCAGTGCCTTGCTGCGGCCTTGGCAGTGTGGTTGGTGCTGTGCTACATGTGGCTGGTTGCCACTGTGGTGCCGCGGCTGGCCCTCGGCCAAGCTATCCACCAGTGGGTCCCATCCTCACCTGGGTCCCACAAATTCTCTCTCCTCTTTCTCCCTCTTTTGATTCTCTCTCTTCTTTCTCTCTCTTTAATTGCTTTTTCCACAATATGAGAAACATGAGAAACTCTATCATATCTTCAGTAACACTATCACATCATCAGAAACTCGGCCACATCATCAAAGAAGTTGTGCCACATCACCAGTGGGATCCACAGTCACTCTCTCTCATCAAACTTGATGTAGAATACCATTTAACTTGCTGCAAGCCATCTAAAATACATGTAAAATAATGTAGAACACACATGCGAGGTTGCTTTATCTTTGCCATTGCACTGACACTCTCTCTCCTCATTGCTTTAACTATATGCTCACAAACACTATCACATCAGTCAAGTTGCCAACAATGACAATATAAAGTCCAACAGTCCACCCCCTTTCAGGAGTGAACCGATCTTAATATTTTACCTTAAAAAATTAAAACGGTCATAATAAAGCATGGAGGATTCATTTTGTCTTGAGAAAGCCAGTGTCGACTGGATGTCCTGCCACTCCTTTTGATCCTACGATATGAGAATTATTGTAAGAAAATGAAACAGTAAAAAGGAGGATAATGGACAGACAGACACTACACAGACTTAGAGATAATGGAAAGCATCACATCTCTCAAATCTCAATGGGGTGGTAGTGGGGCTTTTGAAAAAAAAATAGTTAAAAAATAAGGACATATGGAATACATGAGAGCACTTGTGAGTTGTGAATTGTGATAGCTCAGAGAACCCAATGAAATTCTTAAATCACCACGTTATGCATATGATTATCATACGATATAAAAATCGTAGACAGTTTGGAGTATTGCATGAAAACGCAAGGGGCAATTTTTTAATATTTGTCATTATACGGTTACCTTTCCCCAACCAAACTCTCATATAAGTGGGCTTATGCTCTCTTGCATTTCATCACAAGTCCCTCGTAACCACATCAGAGTCATCAGCACTTTGAATTATTTGATTTAAAGTAGCCTCCTCTGATTCCGCTAGAAGAGAAAAAGAGAAGACTTCTTAAGAAAGAAAAAAGAAACGACAGAAAGATGACTTCTGGTGGGAGAATGACGACCATATTGAATGGAGGAGAGAATTTTCCAGCAAGGAGGCATTCAAGAAGGCCGATTCCAAAGAGAGGAAGGGTGAAGGCAGGGATAGTAATAGGGTTGACTCATTCTTTCGCCGCCCTTTTCTCTCCCATTCGCAGTAATCGTCCTGCAGTTGAAGGTCAATGAATGGAAGAGAAATCTTTCTCGTCAAGGAGGAATTCATGCCAGCTGATTTTGGAGAGGTGAAAGGTGCAGAGAGGAATAGTGAAAAGGTTGGCTCATTCTTTGGTGCCTTTCTCTCCCAAAGCCACAGTAATTGATGTGCAGTTGAAGGTTCAGCAGCTCATCACTTCACCCGTTCACTCGAACCCATTATTGAACTGTCCTCTGTTGATTAAGATCGTTAATTTGGTATATGGGTCGAAAGAATAGTGTTGGGCCGGGCTTTGAGGCTCTTAAGAAATTTTGTTCATATATCTCTTCCGATGTACCGTTCGGTAACAGTTTTTGCAAGTTGCAAATAATTAGATGGCACTTTCTTTTGCTTCATATTCTTTTGCCCCTTGTCGGTCTTTTTTTATTTTTTTTTTCTTTGGAATAATTTGTCATGTTGGGTTCCAGGTTTAAAACGGGATTACATGGATCCGGAATATAATTTTTAAAAAAATTAACAAAATCTATGAAATATCCACCTTAGGGGATACAATATTCGAGTTTGGGGACTAAACAAATGAACGCATCCTTGACCATTGATAAAAAAAAAACACTGATTATCTTAAAATGCGATTGTTCTCGTGTGTAAAAGAGCAATGTCTGTTGAAAATTTGTATGAGATCTGCCTCTATTACCGTTTAGGATTGATTCCTCTGCGTCATCATCAAGGTTTCAAAGCATGAAGTTGGACATGGGATCTGCCACAATCAATTTGTAATCCAAATCAGAATCCATTTGAGATTGGTATTGTTTTCCATGATTTTAAGATCAGGTGCTTTGCAACTCTTGCCAACTCATTTATTGATGGGATTTTTTTTGTTTTTTCTTTTTTACTAAGAATCACTGATGGGGATTGATCCGAGTTAAAATGTGCCTTCACTTTTTTGGATTCAAATTCTTTCATGCCCCTTATATCAAGATGAAGAAATCGAATGGCTATAATTTACTATGCGTACAAAACGATGTATTAATGTTATACACGCATAGCAAACGATAGTCATTAGATTTCTTCATACCGAAAAGTATGAAGGACATGAAATGATTTATTTTCCACCTTTCGTTAGTGTGTTACAGAATAGGGTGTATAGAATCACGTTGTGATTTAATTCGTTGAAAAGTAGAGAGTGAAGAGTGGGGACGGATAGTGAGAGTGTTATACAATAAGATAAAATAACAACTTTATAATTAGTAATAGGGAAAGCTGAAGTGAACCTAGAACCACATTCATTGAACTGCCTGATGATAAATATTTCATTTCCCCACTCACTCTGGTCAGTGGACCAAGAATGAGGCAGGTTCATTGTACTTCGTATATTCTCTCAACAATAATCTACTTTCATACGAAGGGATAGAGAATCTCAATGCTTTGCTAACATTTTGATGTTTAATATTTCATTTCACTGGATGTTTTCATAGTGAGATTTTTTCCATTTTTCATAGTTAAGTGTATGCTTGTGAAATCATTTTTTTTATTAAAAATTGGGTAAATTACATCAAAGGTATTTGATGTTTTGAAAAATTATATCAGAGGTACTTTACGTTTGAAAAATCATACCAGAGATACCTAACGTTTTAAGAAATTATACCAGAGGTACTTGACGTTTCAAAAATATTACACTAGTTGGAGTACCTTTTATTTTTGTGCTTTTAAATTTACTTCTGTTTAGCATAATTTTCTTGGTCCCCTTTGGTTCACTCTTTCACCATCCCGTTGCCGCAACGATTCACCCCTCGGATTCCCATGTGTTCATCGCTGTCTCAATTGCCCACCCCCTCTCCTGTCCCTGTCATCTCCTGTGACCCTTCCTCACCGGCGGTTGCTCATCATCAAGTTACAAATCTTGACTACGATATACACTTCTGGTGAAAACTCCACACCCTGACTTACTATTTTCTCAGCGGGTGTACCAATGATCAGACAGCAAATAAGTGTAGTTTAACAAGAAACGATCTCAATCCCTGTAAATTTGAGGTAGATCTAATAGTTAACTTAGAGGATGCCAACGTCAAATAGGATTAATATTAAAAATATAAGAAGAGGTACCTCTGGTATGATTTTACCCTTAAAAATTTACTTTACTTGAAAGGAAAAGGATTATTTTTGCCGAGTGGTAAAACATTTAATATTGTTTTGAATAAGCCGGTATTTTATTACCAAGGAGAAAAGGGATTGGAGAATAAAACAAAAAACAAGACGAGGCATCAACACAACGAGCCATTTCCAAGCAAGAAACAAAACTAGCCACACATCACAACCACTCATCAACCCAACATGCCCCCGTTGGCTAATGATATAAGAGGATCTTCGGCAGAGGGGCCCAGAGAACACCCAATACTTACATCTTCCTCTTACATTTTCTTTAATACATTTAATAATATATTCTCTATGCAAAGCCTTGTTCCTGAAGATTCTAGCATTTCTTTCTCTCCAGATACGGGCTATTGTAGGACAAAATGCCCGATTAGTGATCTTTCCCACCATGCCGTATCTTTTGAACTCTCTCCGCATCCAAATACTTGCCTCCGTCACTGATTAATTTCGTTAAATGGAAGGGCAGCACATGCTCCTGACAATCTTCCAAATCCATTTGGAATATGGACAGATGAAGAATAAATGGTCTTTGTCCTCATCAACAGCCCAACAAAGAGCACATCCGGGTGGCACAACAATAATTCTTTTCCGCAGCTGGTCGGCTGTTGGGTGGGCATTCAAGAGGCATCTCCATGTCGAGATGGAATGATGAGGCATATTACCTTCAAAACAGATGGTTTTGTGCCGTCCAACTTTGTGATTTGTACTCCTAACCATGTTCCCAATACCTTTTGCAATGCAAGCTGAGTTGGATTTCCCTTTCCATTGGATGTGGTCGTGGTCCGAGTTCCTAAAACCGTTCCCTTGGTGGAGAGTATTCCAGATTTGTTGCAACCCATGGAAAGGACAAGGGTTAGAATGTAAAATTGGCACTTTATTAATTCGGTCTAACTATGTCGTGCCAGGTCTTTCTATAATTTCTGGACCAAGTGGACCGATCATTTGAAGATAGATCACAATCCAGGTATGAGAATCGAGTTAAAAACACTAAAATCATACCTATGGTCGAATACCTAGGTAGGTATGGTCGACCATAAGGAAGAAAACAAAAATCTTAGACCATGAACCCCACGGTCGATGGATTCTACGACCATAGCCATCGACCATGAAACTCCAGATCAGATTCCGAGTTTTGAAAACTTTTCTAAACTAAGGGATTGCTTTCCTAATTGAAAGAGGACTCTATATGGAGAGTTTTCCTCTATATAAAGGACGTCCCTCAACCCTTTTTCACTCTTTTAGAACATTAATAAACCTTAGAGAAAGAGAAAGGAAGAAAAGGAAGAAAATGAAGAGAAGGAGAAGAAGAAAAGGCTAAAGAGAGGATCTTACTGAGAAGAGATTGACTCTCTATCACAGGCAAAGTTATGAACCTAATCATTGGAGATGTAAACTCTAAAGAATAAGATTTCTATGGAAGATGGGCAATATCAATCTATTATGATCCATGTGATTTTCTTGAGAAAATCCCAAGGAGAACCATGAGGAGTGAGTTTGATGATTAGAGTTGATAAGAAACTATTAATGATGACCATAGGATGACCTTAGAATAAATCCAATTGAAGAGTAGAGGATTTGACTTAGAAAGAACTCGAATTGCATGTAGTCTGTGACTAGAAATCTCAAGGTCGTAGCTATGGTCGACCATAGCATGACCAGCATGACTAGAGGATCGACCATAGGCATTCGGGAAGATCTAGAAACCATTTGGTCGCAGCTACGGTTGCACCATATGAGACCGTAGGATATTGACTTAAGACAGTAAGGTCGATACAGTATGAGACCATAGGACCAATCATTCAAGGCTTGGAAGGAGATCGAGTATTGCTAACAGGTGAGGGAACAAGACCTAAACTAATTGATTAATAACAAATTGTTTATTTTTATTGAGTCCAATGCCATGATTGATTTTATGCTTGTATGCTTGTAATGTGCATCTCACTTATCATCAAATATTTCTGCTATTACTGTTCATGCATATTTAATTCTATTTATTTATAACATGATAATGATGATGATGCTAGGAATAGGCATGTGAATGTATGTGTGTGGTTGATGTGTTGGATGCGAGTGGAGCATCAGGGAGAGGACGTGGCATGATGGTCTTTGATCTCGTCACCAGACTCTAACTCTATCTTTACTCAAGTCTTGTCCACTAATATCATCGTATCGCCATTACCTTAGCAGAACTATTACGTCGTAGGGCATCAGGGGAGGTGGTCTCGGACCTTGTGGTCTCTGACTTTGCCAAGGGGCCTTAGCTCTATCTCTATGGACGTATTAAGGGATGCTGGGGTGAGACCTTGGATACACTGTTTGGCATTAGGA
This sequence comes from Protea cynaroides, assembly GCA_028583415.1. Classification (NCBI taxonomy): domain Eukaryota; kingdom Viridiplantae; phylum Streptophyta; class Magnoliopsida; order Proteales; family Proteaceae; genus Protea; species Protea cynaroides. Next base: position 21,624,782 of record CM053265.1, on the reverse strand, counting down.
TTGGTTAGTTGCGAGCCCAATTTACAAGCCCTCGCCAATAGGGGCTTACGTATTGGTATGGGAAGGGCATTAGGGAAAGTGTTGGTGGTGTTTGATCCGAACACTTTAGCTCTATCTCTATTCCATGGTGGGTGCATGTGGGATGACAATGGTGTTTGATCTATTGGGTGGATTCACACACTCGTGTATAGAGGTGCGGGGGCTACCAAACCTTTCTATAGCACATTGCAAACTTAAAAACCATACCAAAGATATGAATTGAATGCATGCATATATTTGTTGCATTGTTTTGTTTGCTCACTGAGCCGTGATGTGTGTTCATCCTTTCGACGTCGAATATTCTTAGATAGTCATACTATTGAAGATTATATGAATTTGTCGACTTATGGACACTTTGCCACCATGGACATAGAAGCTCTTGAAGATGCGCATGATTCATCATGCGAGTGCAACCAGTGCATATTTGATTACTTTAGCTATATTTGATTAATGGAACATGTAATGAATTATTTACTTTTATGTCTTGAGTTTTGGAGATAATCGGATTAATTAGTTATTATCATTATTAGATACTCAGTTCATTATCTGTAAGACTTCCTCTTATTTGTTTATTACCTTTGATTATTAATGTGGAATGTGTGTGTGGTTTGATATGGTGGGTACGACCTATACGAGATCCTAATTGAACCATTGGTTTATTGGTGGTTCATCACACCATTCTGGTTAGACCAGAATTGGGGTGTGACACAAAATCCCACTGGCCATCCCTGAACAGTACCTTAACCTTTGTGTTCCTATCTCTGCTGCCTTTCCAGTCCCACTGGTGGTCAAGGAAATGAACCAGTAGCCCTGCTGGGTGCCACGGGTCGAACCAAAACCTTATGATTTTCCCATCCCCTACCGCATGATGAACCGCTGGCTAGAGGAGGTGCTTGAATTTGAGCATCTTCTTCCAAACCCAGGAGCTAGTGGAATTCCTCTCCACTGTCCGTATGGCCTACTAGTCAGGAGTCAACACATGTCCGTCCACATGACGTAGAGGGAAGACGACGCGTGTTGAAGCAGGTGTTACCTCCATAGAGTTTCCGTACAGTGAGAGGAAGTACATGCAGGTTGGCATGTCCTAGGTCTCTAAGTCGGCAACGTAGGTTGGAGGAACACTCATGATACATTACAGCATGGAAAGTTAAACTCGAAATGGACTCTTCAGTAAAAGGATATCTGTTAACTACCTGGAAGTTAGTAGTGGCGACCTGTCCTGATCGTAGGATCTTCATCCTACGGTGGCAGGATATGATCAGTTAGTGATTGTCGGAGGAGTTAGTCTCATCGTCAAACTCAATCACTTGACAACGTATCCGACTCCAACAATAGGTGAATTCTCTATAAATACAATCGACGGTCATAGGTAACAAGATCATCTCTTTACTCACTTCACCATCCCCCATCTTGAGAGAATACTCGGGCAACCCCGCTCTCTAAGGAGCTTATGTTCTTCCTGTAAGCCCCATACTGTGTGCTCTGTGATTGACTTGACTGTCGGAGTAGACATCAGACTACCTAGTCCGTCCTCCAATAACTTTCTTTCTCTTGCAGGTAGCTGGACACGTAAGGTAGCCCAGTTTCAGTAGCAACAGAAAGTACTTGCTAAACTTCTTTTTAAGAATGAGCGAACAAACATCCTCATGCATGTTAGCTTTAGGATTGTAATAGTTTTGCTTAAAACAAGATTTAGTTCAACTTAAAAGTATGTTCGGTTCATTCGGTCAGTTCCGTCATGCTACACCCTTGCACTGTAAACACTCGTTTGATAATTGGTCTGGACTTAATCATAGCATATTTAATAATTGGACCGGTCATGTTCGGTCTAGGGCTTCACTGGTCGGGTTGGGTTGGGCTACCTGGTGCAAGCCTAAAATTAACACCTTAGGTATAGTGGTCACATCTTTAATCATTTTTTTGGTAGGTAAGCTCCAAGAGGGTTGAACTCATGACCTCTTTAACGTGTTGCTATTTACCAATTGAATTATGCACCCTTGGGTAAAATATCTAACTGAGCCACATCTTTAATCTTTCGTTAATTGGATTATGGGTTAAGTTGAACCTATCACTGGTTCATCCTACTTCCATATAGGGATGTAAATGGATCAAATTCAAATTGGTACACCATTAGTCAAATTTTGAATCCGTTTACCAACTACTCTGTCCGAAGTTGATCCGAAATCCAACGGATGTATAAAAACCAAATCCGAATTTGAAATTTAACCGGATACATGGTTAAAATCCTATTTGGATCTGAAAATGAAATTATAATACAAATTATATGGAAAATGAGAGAAAACCCTATTTAAAACAAATATATAGCCTACCCTAAGAAAATAAGAGACGAAACCTTAAATGACTATATAAACATTAAAGTTGTATGCGTCTTAACACTCTAAAACCTAAGGTTATATGCGTCATAACACTAAGCTAAACGGAACGGATATAATTATGACCGTTTGACTGATATCCGAATTTGTAGCCAAATCATCCAACCTTTGCTATCTGAATTCGAATTCGGATTCCCTTAAAAGGTTGCAAATGCAAATCGGATCTGGATTTTCGATTATCCATTTACATCCTTACTTCCATATAAACTGAGCCAACCCTTTTCAAGAGAATCGGGTCATAAAGCATGAACTATAAAGCAGTCTATAAGTGGTCATTAAGCATGAACTATAAAGCATTCCAAAAGTGAATGATGGCATTAGAGAAGGCAAAGCAGGTGGAAGAGAAATCACACATCCCTATCTCTCAAATAAAAAAAATCAATCAAATTGTAAAGGTGGTAGTGACCTAGTGGGGATTTTTTTTTTTTTTAGGTAAGAGCCTAGTGGGGTTTGGATGGATGGAGTTAAAAGAAAATTGAAAAGTACCACGTGATATGTGTTACGGTTGGAAATCGCTGGTCGGTCTACGATCTGAGCAACCTGCAATCACAGAAGTTAAACAAAGGAGTTGGGTGACTAAGCCCCGGGTACACTCTGATGCCTAAGTTAGATTTTCAATGTAAACAGTCAAGAGAAAGCAGGAAGCTATCTCCAATTTAAAGAGAGGGGATCATAGAAAGAGTTTGAGTATATGAGAGATGGAGTAAGTTCATCATTTACCTTGGCGAGTCGTCCTCTATTTATAGGAGTAGGCAAGAAGCATGGAGGTACCAGGACTCAAGGAAGTAGATCACCAATAGGATTGTCAGGTGTCGCTCTGAGGGACACCCAGGTCATAGACTCTGAGTAAGAGTAGGAGACTGTAGCTAAGGAAGCTAAGTCGGTGAATAATAAGAGCGACACGTGTCACCATACGAGTGGTCTTTTGGTCGTAATGGCCGACATCGTATTGTACTAGGAGGATGACTCTTACGCCGTAACCAAATCCCCTTAAGACTCTGGATTCCGACCGAGAAACGTAACCCAGTAGGATTATGCCTCCGACCAGGCGCCGTGTCCTGATAGGACTATGCCTCCGCCCAGGAGACGTATTTGGATAGAACTATGACTCCGAGCAGACATGGCCGAGCACCACTTTATCACGCCTGGTCGGCCTAGGTGATTTTTGATGCCATGTGTAAGATTTTCATTGGGTGATGTTTTTCCCCCATAACAATATGTATGACATATTCACGTTCAAAAGCATTCCAAAACCTAGAGCCAATGGTATATTGGGAGAAACCCAAAAGGGGCGAATTTAAAATTATTGTTTGTAATTATTGGGTAACTTTTGCTCCACCAAACCTCTTATATAATTAGGCTTCTGCTCCTTCAATCCCTCACAACTGGCAATGACATTATAGTTTTCACCAATATGAAATTTATGATTAGCCTTTGAATCTGCTTTCTGTTGCACTTTGGATTGTAATTGTCGGCAACTCGGACCAACTCGGACCAAGTTTGATGAGGGAGAAATACTGGTTAATCATACAATGAACGAAAGAGAAGGAAGAGAGAGAATCAGAGGCGAGAGAAAGAGGCCGAGGGCCAAGGCAGCCAGCCAGCAGGCCAGCCTCATGGCAAGCACAGCCCGCAGTCAGCCTGGCCGAGGCCGAGTGCAATGTGGCCGAGGCCGAGGGTCAAGGTAGCCAGCCTGGAAGAGGGCCATGGGCAAGCAGCAAAGGCCGAGGACCATGGGCCGAGCCGAGGGAAATGTGGCCGAGGCCGAGCGGCAAGGCAGTCAGCCTGACCGAGGGCCATGCAAGCAGCAAGGCCGAGGGCCATGGACAAGCAGCAAAGGCCGAGGGCCATGGGCCGAGGCCGAGGGCAATGTGGCCGAGGCCGAGCGGCAAGGCAGCCAGCCTGGCCGAGGGCCATGCAAGCAGCAAGGCCGAGGGCCATGGGCAGTGGCCGAGGGAAGTGGCCGCACAGCAAGGCCCGCAGGCCTGGCGTCGCAAGCAGCATGGCGCATGGCGCAACATGTATTCGACGAATTTCTAGGAGAGAGAAAACCTCTCTGGAAATCGTCTCTGTAGACTTTATAACAAAACTCTTAAAAGTTACAGAGGCCATTTTCATGTTTTACAGGGGTATTTTGGGCAGTTTGCAAAATTCAAAATCCCATATCAACGGCCCAGATGAAGCCACATTGTCACTATTCCAATCTTACGGCCAGAAAAAGTGCGGACTATGATGTGGCGCAGACGGTGCGCCCAGATCCTTTCGCGCATGACTTTATTGGTCAGCTGCAGTTTAATATGTTGCAACATGTCACATGTAAGTTTTGCTGTTATTCAGTGTGGTGCGCGTACAGTACGACGAAGGATCAAGATCTCGATCCAGTGGATGAGATCAATGCCGACAGTCGCTGACGGGATCTGACATGATCCAACGAATCCCATTAGATCCCGCCTTTTTGAGTGAAATCCGACGGCCGATTTTAACGATTCAACGATCGGCCAATCAGATCTCGACAGCGCAAGACGCGGCGCGGCTACGGTGTTTCGCATGTGCATCAAATGAGACTCAAAGATTCCTTTTTAAATTTTCTTATTGGCCGAACTTGTTTTCCTCATAACTTGATCATCCGGAGGCCAAATCCGACGATCCAAATTGCACCGAACTAGGTTTTTCATGCTCTTTCTATTGAGAATGGTTTGAGAAGCTGCTGGCCACGTGAAACAGAGGGAGAGAGGCGATTTTGAAGGGAAAAGTTTTATTTCTTGATTTTTGATGATCTCTGGTTTGGGGAATTGAAAACAATCAATCATCCTCTCTATTCATGCCCATGTCGATGCACCGCTGTGTTTTTTGAAGGATGGTGAAGCTTCTCTGCATATGACAAGGAATTGGTTGATTATCAGAAGAAGAGGAACGTCGTCAATTGTCAGAAAAAAATTGGTTGTGAGATTTTCTCATTCCCTAACTCTTTAGATAATTTTATGCACTGTATGCTTGAATAGGTGAAAAGAAAAATTAGTGGAATACCTATCTAGCTTGTGGGATTTAATTGTAGGGAATCACTATAAGCCCCAAAAATTATTCTATTTGTGGTGTATTTAGTGGGTGCTGGACACTGGCTTTATGCCTGAATTCTGACATTGTTATGCCCTCTCAGTTTTATGCTGGAAAAATTTAGGGTGAGCATGCTTGTCCTGTAAAGGGCTAAAAGTTGAGTATTGAGTAAATACGGAGCCCATTGGGCATTACTCCGTGGATTAGCCATCACTCACTGTGGTGGTGAACCACGTAATCTTTCTGTGTTGTGGTTTGTTTTAATTATGTACTTTGTGAAGTGCGTGGAATGAATTGCAGGATGGGTGTGCAATCCGGTAGACCTGGCCACTGAGTGGTTGCGAGGTAGATTTGCATACGATTGTGTGTGGGGCAGTCTGGTTCATCATAAGCACTGGGCAGCAAAGAAATATCAGGAAAAAAGTATTCACACTGATTCACCTCCCCCCCTCTCAGTGTCATTCAAGGTCCATCACTTTCAAGAGAGTGAAAATTAGCACTGCTTCAATAGAAGAAGAAGAGCGACATAAAGATGACTATTGGTGGAAGAACGATGATGATGAATGGAGGAGTGAACTTTCCGGCTAGGAGGCATTCTGGGCGTCCAATTCTGAAGAGGGGAAGAGTGAAGGCAGGGATAGTGATACGGCTGGCTAGTTCTTCTGTTGCCCTCCTCTTGTAGAGTCACAGTAATTGATGTGCAGTTTTGATGATTTGATAGAACTTCATTTTGTTGATCAGCCCAACAAAACCCATTATTGAGCCTTCCGCGCTCCTCTTCTGATTAAAGCTCATTAAATTGGTACACATGGGTCTGTAGAAAAGGGATGGGGCTTTGAGGCCCGCCCCTGAGACAATTTTGTTCATATAATCTATTCGGATGTACAGTCGGTCAATGGTTTTCGAAATTTGCAATTAAATAGATCATACTTTCTTTTCCTTCATATTCATTTGTTCATTGTTTTTCTTTTTTTTATGAATAATTTGTCATGTTGGGTTCAAGGTTTAATGTTTGGCCCTTACAACCCTTGCTGACTCAGTTGCTGATCGTAATTGACACTGGTTGAGGTTTGCAGTGGGCTTCACCTTTCCTTAGTGAGTTATAGAATAGGGTACCTAAACCTTAGGGTTCATAATCATCTTTTAATATAATTTGGTGGTGAGTAGAGGGATAGACAATAATATAATAAGACTGAACCAGTTGCTACTTAAGGACCCTAAGCGATAGCTACAAGTAAATAATAGCCTTGTAATTATTCATAGGCTTTGTATGGTTGTAAGGGGAATTGAAAGAAAGAAAAGTGAAATTTTTATATTTTAAATGGTAGTGAACCCTAAAACAATATGATTGTATAAGATGTAAAATTTATTTTACTTTTCTTAATATATTTAGTGGGCTTTCTTTTGTTGCAAGGGGTATTGAAGGGAAGAGAAGTGAATTTTTTTTTTTAAAAGAAACTTTTGTAATGATTACAGCACATGCTATCACATTACTATTTAACTAATTCCAAATTATACCACATTTAGTTATTAACTTACATTTTACTTTACATCCAAATCCCTCCCATTTGAAAAGAAAAATAAATTTTACATTTTATAAGTATCATTACTAAATATGTTAAGAAAAATGAAATAAATTTTATATCTTAGGTTCTCTTTGGTTTGTATTATATAATGTATTATGAGCTATTTGTGACAAATCAATTATGATAATAGATTTTGAGTAATAAATAATGATCGTTTGGTACCACTAAACATAATACATTATATAATGAGAAATAGGTTATAATGATAAACAACTAATAGCCTATTTGTAGATTATGCATTATATCTATTTATTTTAATTATAAATAGACATTATAAATCATACCAAACAATTATAAATTTCATAATGTATTACATAATACATTATATAATACAAACCAAAGAGAACCTTATATAATCATATTGTGTTATCACTACAAAAGTTTCCATTTAAAGTATAAAAATTTCACCTGCATTCCCTTCGATTCCCCTTGCAACTAACGAAATCTAGGTAATGATACTTATAAGATGTAAAATTTATTTCTTTTTTTAAATGGGAGGGATTTGGTTGCAAAATGAAAGGTAAATTAATAACTAAATGTGAAATAATTTAGAATTAATTATATAGTAATGTGATAGCATTTTTTGTAATCATTACATAAGTTTTCATTTAAAGTATAAAAATTTCACTTTTCTTCCCTTCAATTCTCCTTGCAACCAAACAAAGCCATAGAGAATTAAATTTGAAGTGTATACAAAACCACATTCATTGAACCCTCACCTTGAACTTCAATGGAGAATGCTACAAAAGGGCCCATATTCATTGTACTATGAGTGTGTCTCCTCTGAACAATTTTGTACTTTGTAGAACTTCCAATATTCTATGTGCTTCAAATATATGTTTCTGGGTTAGGAATCTCCAGGACAGCGATTGATGATGATGGCATTCGTCTTATTATCCTAGTAAACAAGGGGACTATGGCAAGCGCTACCTCACCTCTTCCGTGCCAAGGTTCAGTCGCACCATCTCCTGCTCTTGGTAATGCCATCTGTCCTTTTGAGCCTCATACGCCGGCTCTAATAATTGCTTGTCTAAAGACTAGATGCTGGTAATGCTGGGGCTCGCCTTAAAGTAAAGTGCTCCTCCCCAGGTCCACCGTCGTCAACTATCGATGGCCTGCCTGAAGTGTTCTTCCAGGTAAAATGTACCATAAATATCCTTTAGAAGAAAAAAAAATTATTAATGTAGTTAGGCAGTTAGCCAGTTGTACTAGTTTTTCTCTCTATTTTATTTAATCAATTTTTTATGGGTTAATCGACAAATTCTAAACTGAAATTAAACTGTTTAATTAAGTGTAAAAGCAAAACTGATCAATTAATTTTAGTTCAATTCGAATCATTTTTTACCGGTCGCTTTCGAATCATAAGTCCAGGATCATTGTACTTCCTATACTCCCTCAACAATATTTTACTTCATTTCACTCCCACGTTTTCATTGTGAAGTTTGGTTTTCTTTTTCTTCAAGAAAATATAACAATTTTTTTTACCTACCTGGAACGTTATAATCAGATCGGCTCTGTTCAGTCTTGGGCTTCATTGGTCGGGCTGGGTTGGGCTACGTGGTGCAAGCCTAAAATAGACACCCTTAAGTAAAAATATCTAACGGAGCCACATCTTTAATCTTCCATGATCGATTGGATTATGAGTTATGTTGAACTATGGGTTCGGGTTTTCTGCAGTCGTGCAGTCCCTGCAGTCCCATCTGGGCCTTTGAGAATGCATCTACATATACACTAATGCAATCCAACAGCCATGATAGGGCTGCAGAGGCTGCATGGCTACAGAGGATCCAAGCCCTGAACGTATCACTGGTTCATCCTGCTTTCATATAAGGATGTAAACGAATCGAATTCAAATACACTAATGCAATCCAACAGCCATGATAGGGCTGCAGAGGCTGCATGGCTACAGAGGATCCAAGCCCTGAACGTATCATTGGTTCATCCGGCTTCCATATAAGGATGTAAACGAATCGAATTCAAATCAGTACACCACTAGCAGAATTCAAATCCGTTTACCAACTATCCGATCCTAAATACAATCCGAAATCCGACGGATGTATAAAAATCAAATCCTAATTTGATTTTTAACCGGATATACATACGGTTAAAATCTGATTTAGATCTGAAAATGAAATTAAAATACAAATTGCATGAAAAATGGGAGAAAACCCTACTTTAAAACAAAAATAAAACCTACCCTAGTGTTATATGCGTCATAACACTAGGCTAAACGGAATGGATATAATCATGACCATTTGACTGGTATCTGAATCCGCATCCGAATCATCCGACCTTTGCTATCCAAATTTGAATCTGAATCCAATTGTTTGAATTCGAATTCCCTTGGACGATTGTGAATTCTAATCAGATCTGAATTTTCGATTATTCATTTACATCCTTACTTCCAAACAAACTAGACCAACCTTTTTAGAAATGATTCGGGTCATAAAACATGAACTATAAAACAGTCTGCAAGTGGTCATTAAGCATGATCTATAAAGCAGTCCGAAAGTGAATGATGTCATTAGAGAAATCACACATCCCTATCTCTCATATAAAATAAATCAATCGAATTGTAAGGGTGGTAGTGGCCTAGTGGGGTTTGGATGGATGGAGTTTAAAGAAAACTGAGAAGCACCACGTGATTTATATGACATATTCACGTTCCAAAGCATTCCAAAATCAAAAGCCAAAGGTATATTGGGAGAAAGACAAAAGGGGCAATTTTAAAATTATTGTTTCTAATTATTGGGTAACTTTTGCTCCACCAAGCCTCTTATATAATTGGGCTTATGCTCCTTCAATTCCTCCCAACTCGCAACAACATCACAGTTTTCACCAATTTGAAATTTATGATTAGCCTTTGAATCTGCTACAAGACAGTGAGAAACAGCGGCTGCTTCAAAAGAAGAAGAAGAGTGATATAAAGATGACTATTGGTGGAAGAATGATGACGATGAATGCAGTAGTGAACTTTTCAGCAAGGAGGCATTCTGGGCGGTCAATTCCGAAGAGGGGAAGAGTGAAGGCAGGGATAGTGATACGGTTGGCTACTTCTTTTGTTGCCCTCCTCTCGCAGAGTCACAGTAATTGATGTGCAGTTTCAATAGTTCGATAGAACACAGAACCCATTATTGAGCCTTCCTCTTCTGATTAAAGCTCATTAAATTGGTACACATGGGTCTGTAGAATAGGGATGGGGCTTTGAGACCCGCCCTTGAGAAAATTTTGTTCATATAATCTCTTCGGATGTACAGTCGGTCAATGGTTTTTGCAATTTGCAATTAAAGAGATCATACTTTCTTTTTCCTCATATTCATTTGCTCATTGTTTTTCTTTTTTGTTAATAATTTGTCATGTTTGGTTCAAGGTTTAATGTTCGGCCCTTACAATCCTTGCTGACTCAGTTGCTGATCGTAATTGAACTTGGTTGAGGGGTGCTTCACCTGTCCCCAGTGCATTACAGAATAGGGTTCCTAAACCTTAGGGTTCATAATCATCTTTAAATATAATTTGGTGGCCAAGTGGAGAGACAGACAATGGTATAATAAGACTGAACCCATTGGTACTTGAGGACCCTAACTGGTAGCAACAAGTAAATAATAACCTTGTAATTAGTCATAGGGAATTAAAATTGAAGTGTATACAGGACCACATTTTTTACCAGTGGTGTAGGATTTTATAATGTTCCACGCAGGGAAAGCAAGCACATGGGTAATTTTAAGAACAAAAAGCTTATCAGGAGTGCAGTTCACCTCCCATCTAGGTAGGGCTCTTAGAGATGTAGGATGATTATTAGGTGAGGAGAAGATCAGGAGTCGGTCACAGTCAAAAGTTCAAGGGTGCAAGGTTTTGGCACAGGACACCGCTGATGTCAAAACTGACTGGATTGGTGCTCTAGCCAATAGGGTAATAACATGTAATATAAATGATTAAAAATTATACAAAAATTAGTAAAATTCGGTATTAGCGTCCGACAAAACCGATACGAATCACCTGATATGACCATCCGATTACTAAAACTATGGTCAGTTCAGGAAATTATTGATTAGCAAATCAACCGTCTTTGAAATTTAATTATATTTGGACCATGGCTAAAAGAAATAGAATCAAATCGAACAAACTGCCAATAATGATACCAATTGGAGGCCATTCTTATATTATCTGGTGTGTTTCTTGATTATACCTGATTGATTTCTTTATCCCAAATATGGGTATATTCCATGATCCCTTCACCCGAACCTACATGAATGGTCCTTTATGTTTTGTGTAATTTTTATTTGTCCGATTTGGTTTATCATTGAAATAGGTCTATTTTCCTTCCTCAAATTTAAATCTTCATCCCATCCTAATTGATCCAATTCCAGCCATATTTGATTGGTTCACATCTTAATTGAGTGGTTTCCATGTTTATTGGTCCGGCCTCATCCTTATTTGAATGGTTGGCATTTTCTCACACTTTTTTTTTAGTCAAAGTTTTTTAATTGAAATAGAAAAGAAATTTACAAGTGAAACAAGTCCAAAGAAGTCTTTCCACCTTCGGCATTACCATAAACAGAAAGGACCTCTCGAGCAGAAGACAAAATAAACTAATGAAATCTAAAACAAGAGCACTGTCAACATCCCTCACAACCTCTCTTGGCATCAAACGAGAACAGACCCCCCAAATAAAAGAATATTTAGTACAAACACTGTATTTTGCCAATAAATCAGCAACAACATTTACTTTTCTAAAGCAATGAGTAAAACACCATTCAATGGCAGACAATAAAGGAAGGAGAGCATTCCATTGCTAATGGAATCTCCATGGAATCACTCCTTGTAGTATACCTCTCATCACTGCTTTCGCATCCCCCTCCACCCATAAGTGCCGATAACCTAGGTCAAGGGCTTTAGCTATAAAACCCGTAGTCGGAAAACCTAGTCTTACTCAGTTTTCTTGCCATGGTAGGGGTTTTCCTCTGTGGATAGAACCATGTGATGGTGACATAAGGTTCGTAGTTGAACCGGGAGCGTGTAAATTAAGAGTGTAGATATGATTTGAACCGGAAACAACCGGAAGAGGTCTGGTTGCTGCCAGTCCAATCATAGGGTTCTTAACCCTATAAGACCGGACCTTGCATCCTGATAGGCTAAAGAGCCTGTATATGAATTGACATTTGTCGAATTAGTGAGCTTGGGAAGTTTAGAATATTCCCTGGACCTATAAACGAACCTAGTTGGTCCCAACTCCCTTTAACTACCTATTCTACATATAGGGGAAAGAAACCTTTCCTTTCTCCTAGACTCGACACTTGTAAAGAATTCCTAGTCTCCTACCTTCAGAAGACTCCCACTCCAGAGAAGAGCTCCTTTCTCAACTAAAACTCCCTAATCCCCTCCCTTAGAGTCAGACATTCATCCAAGAATTCTTGTTGGCCATGTGTTGTTATTATTGGCAACTTGGTTGATGTGGCAGTGATAGTGAGTTTATAGTCAGAGAAATGAGGAGAGAGAACATCAGTGCAGGAGAGAGAGTGTTTGTGCTAATGGAAGAGATGAACTAGCATTGTGTATATGTTCAGTAATTTCATAGAGTGATTGAGAATGCTTGAAGTGTGTTGATTGGGTTTCTACAATTAGTTGACTAGGCAGTGGGAATTTCGATGTGCGATCAAGCTCTACGTGCACTATACAGAGTTCTAAGCTGAACCAATATGGTAGACAGTGTGTGGGAATCCGTATGAACATTCACAAAAAGTTTTTGGTCCGAATTACAAGGTTGTTTCAAAGTTTTGACTTTGAGGCTCATTTTAGTGGGTCCCGCAACATTATCGTGAAAATCAGACCTTGAAAAGTCATAGAGTGTCGAGTTAGCTTCACAACTTAACTTAAATCACTCAATTCTGACGTCGGATGAGGGAGATATCACGATTTTCTTCGAAACAGTAAAAAAATTGAAGCTTTCGGTGAGTTGTTTATAACAGGGAAATTAGTAATATTTAAAAATAGTTAAAGGCCTTTTATTTTTAATTATCAAAAGTTGAGGGAGGAAGCTGTAATTATAGTAAATACCTTTAGAAACCAAAACGTCAGTGAGATCCGCATCTGGCGGCTACAAAAAGTGCGGGATTCTATGTATCTTGGCGGAAGAAAACTTGTTCTTCTGCGAGTTTTGTGATTGGCCAGCAGCATTTTATTATAATGGTCTGCGACGTATGCAGGTTATCCATGATTCCATGTGTCATGCAGATGGTGCGGTGGTGGGAAGGATATTGATTGTAAGGTTGGAAGTAACTTCGATCGTCGCTGACAAGATCTAACAGACCCTATGACGAATAATGAATCCCGCCATTTTTATGAGATCCGACAGCCAGAAATCATGATTCTCTCTACAGCCAGTCAGAACCCGACAACCATGTTCTGACTGTCAGCGGATACGATGATTCAGTGATGCGCGCGTATGGTGCAACCACGGCAAGATCCAGATCTTATGGAGATCAGCAAATCCGATCTTTCGGTGACATGATATTGAAGATCTAACGGCGAAGATTAAATCCTGCCATTTTTGCTCCATCCTACGGCTCTATTAGAAGATTTTCTGATCCCCAATGCGAACTCGACAACGCGATCTGACGTGTCAGTGAAGTGGCACTCAGGTGTGACGCAATACACCATATGCGATCAATTTAGATTCTAATCCAAGGGATTATATCACTCCCGATCGAATCTAATGCAATGAAGCCGATCCGATGGGTAAAATGCAATCCTGCCTCTTCAACTCGATCAAACGGTCAGATTTCAAGATTCCTTGATCCTCCAATCATAACTCGACAGCGCTCTGACATGTCAGTGTAGGTGGCGATTCGGTGTATCGGGGCGCATGGTTTATATTAAAAAGATGCCATTTAGAATTATTTCATTGGTCAATTTTTAAATGGCCATATCTCGGCCATCTAGAGTCCAAATCAGACCGTTCAAATTGAGTTCTCTTTGTTTTTGAATGCTCTACCTATGGGGAATGGTTTGGGGATGTAGAAAAGTGAAGGCTTGGGTTTTTGGCGAAAAGCCTTTCTTAGAAGGTTTTGATGGGTTTTAATGGATTGAATATTTACACCAATCATCAAGGAGGTTATTAAGGTTCCACTGAAGCATCTTGCAAACTTGAGAATAGTTATGAGCCATTAATGGAGGTAATGAAAGCTTACAGAAGAAGTTCTTCTTGTTTTGGTTGAAATACCAAGCTAGGGTTTCGGTTTGGTCTTGCATTGAGGATTACTTTCTGTCATTTACCTTCCATGGGTTGTATGAGGTGCCATCGAGTATATTGAAGACCTTGAAGAAAGGTTGGCCATTAATGGCGATTGTGAGAGCTTAGCAAAGCTTTAAAACTAAATGAAGGGTTCCACTATGTGGTTGTTGTTTTGAAGAAGAGAAAGAAGGAAAAAGTATGGCCTATGTTGTATGCAATGAATTGAAGATTCCAGTGGATTTTTGGACTATGCCAAGCTTCACAAAGACATCCCAGAGTCTTCTCAGAGTATTAGAAAATGTCAGACAAGGGTTGTAAGCTTCCTAACCTTATATGAGTTAATTGTTTAATTCTTGTACTCAATGTATTCTAGCTGTAGGTGATTATATTGAATGCCTAACTAGTGAGGGAAAATTGTAAGGCATTGTTATTAGTCTAAAAACTAATACTGTTAGCTTTCTGTGGGTGCGGGTTAAGCTTGGTATGTATAGCGGGTGCTAAACACTAGTACATTGATAGCTAAATTGTAGGCACATTTGTGCCCTCTTGGTTATATACCGGTTAAATTGGGTGTATCTACTCCCTACTATGTATACAGCTAAAAGAAGCGTATTGAGTATATACAGAGCCTGTAGGGTATTACTCTGTGGATTAGTCATCACATACTGTGTTGGTGAACTATGTAGATCTCTGTATTGTAGTTGTTGTGTAATTGTTTATACTCTGTATATTGTAAAGTGCGTGGGATGGCTTGTAGGATGGGTATGTACAACATAGTATGTCACACCCCAATTCTGGTCTAATCGAAATGGTGTGATGAACCGCCAATAAACCAACAGTTCAACCAGGATCTCGTATAGGTTGTACCCATCATATCAAGCCACACACACATTCCACATTAATAATCAGAGATAATAAACAAATAAGCGGAAGTCTTACAGATAATGAACTGAGTATCTAACAATGATAATAAATAATTAATCCGATTATCTCTAAAACTCAAGACATAAAAGTAAATAATCCATTACATGTTCCATCAATCTAATATAGCTAAACTAATCAAATATGCACTGGTTGCACTCGCATGATGAATCATGTGCATCTTCAACAGCTTCTACGTCCATGGCGGCAACGTGTCCATACGTCAGCGAATTCATATAATCATCAATAGTAGGACCTGCTCATCAACTAAAAATATTCGACGTCGAAAGGGTGAGCACACTTTACGGCTCAGTGAGCAAACAAAACAATGCAACAAACATATGCATGCATTCAATTCATATCTTTGGTCTGGTTTTTAAGTTTACAATATGCTATGGAAAGGTTTGATGGCCCCTACACCTCTATACACGAGTGTGTGAATCTACCCAATGGATCAAATACCATTTTCATCCCATATGCACCCACCATGGAATAGAGATAGAGCTAAGTGTCCGGATCAAACACCGCCAACACTTCCCCTGATGCCCTACCCATACCAACACGTAAGAGCCTATTGGCGAGGGCTTGCAAACTGGGCTCACAACTAACCAATCCTAATGCCAAACAGTGCATCCAAGGCCTCACCCCAGCATCCCTTAATACGTCCATAGAGATAGAGCTAAGGCCCCCCGACAGAGTCAGAGACCACACGGTCCGAGACCACCTCCCTTGATGTCCTACGACATAATAGTTCTGCTAAGGTAATGGCGATACGACGATGTTAGTGGGCAAGACTTGAGTAGAAATAGAGCTAGAGTCTGGTGATGAGGTCAAAGACTACCATGCCACGTCCTCCCCCTGATGCTCCACTCGCATCCAACACACCAACTACACACATACATTCTCATGCCTATTCTTAGCACCATCATCATCATCATGTTATAAATAAATAGAATTAAATATGCATGAACAGTAATAGCAGGAATATTGGATGACATGTGAGATGCACATTACAAGCATACAAGCATAGAATCAATTATGGCATTGGACTCAATAAAAATAAACAGTTTGTTATTATCCAATTAGTTTAGGTCTTGTTCCCTCACCTGTTACCAATACTCGATCTCCTTTCAAGTCTTGAAATTCTCTTTCAATCAATTTAACAACCTAAAAGTTATATGAATTTAAGTTAGGGTTCATATATGACATGTTACAGTAGTAGAAAATCGAAACAGAGCACTGATAAGTATCTGATTGGTCCTATGGTCTCATACTGTAACGACCTTACTGCCTTTGGTCGATCCCCTACAGTTGCATATGGTGCGACCGTAGCTGCGACCATATGGTTTCTGGATTTTCCCGAATGCCTATGGTCGATCCTCTGGTAATGCTGGTCATGCTATGGTCGACCGTAGCTGAGACCTTGAGATTTCTGGTTACAGACTACATGCAATTCGAGTTCTTCCTGTGTCAAATCCTCTACTCTTCAATTGGATTTATTCTAAGGTCATCTTATGGCCATCATTAGCAGTTTCTTATCAACCCTAACCATCAAACTCATCCCCCATGGTTATCCTTGGAAATTACTCAAGGAATCACATGGATTATGATAGGTTGACATCCCCAATCCTTCATAGAATCCTTAGTCTATAGAATTAACATCTTTAGAGATTAGGTTCATACATTTGCCTGTGATAGAGAGCCAATCTCTTCTCAGCAAATCTTCTCCTTAGCCTTTTCTTCTTCTCCTTCTCTTCCTTCTCTTTCTCTAGGGTTTACTAATGTTCTAAAAGAGTAAAAAAAGGCTGAGGGATGTCCTTTATATAGAGAAAAACTCTCCATATAGAGTCATCTTTCAATTAGGAAAGTAATCCCTTAGTTTAAGAAAGTTTTCAAAACTTGGAGTATGATCTGGGGTCTCTCGGTCGATGGCTACGGTCGTAGAACCCGTCGATCGTAGGGTCGAAATCATCAACCATGGGGTTCATGGTCTAAGATTTTTGTTTCCTTCCTTATGGTTGACCATACCTACCCAGGTATTCGACCATAGGTATGTTTTCAGTGTTTTTAACTCGATTCTTATACCTGGTTTGTGATCCATCTTCAAACGATCAGTCCATTTGATCCAAAAATGATGGGAAGACCTGGCACAACACGGTTAGACTGGGTTAGTGAAGTGCGGGTCTTACTACTCCCCCCACTTATATAAATTTTGTCATCGATATTTGCACATACCTTCCGAGTCGAATAGGTGAGGATATTGCTTCCGCATAGCGTTCTCTTCTTCCCATGTAATTTCTTTTACAATTTGGATTTTCCAAGTAACCTTAACATAGTAAATGTCGCGGTTGCAAAAACATTGCACCTTCCGGCTAGTGATCTCAAAAGGTACCACTTCGAACGTCAAATCTTCAGTCAAATCCGGTGGATCCGCTGTTAACACGTGTGTTGGATCTTTGTCGTACTTCTTCAATTGTGAGACACAGAATACATCATGTACACTAGACATTGATGGTGGTAGTGCTAACTGATGTGCTACCTTTCCACGTCTAGCTAGATATTCGTAAGGTCCAATATATCTGGGACACAGCTTTCCCTTCTGTCCGAACCTTTTCAAACCACGCATAGGAGATATTTTTAGAAATACCTTATCACGTATGGTGAATTCAAGATCTCTGCGTCGATTGTCTGCATATTGCTTTTGACGGTTCTGAGCCACTCGGACCCTTTCCTTGATAATGTCAACCACTCGAAAAGTCTCTTCAAAAAACATTGGTCCAACAATACTTTGTTCTCTAACTTCATTCCAAAATAAAGGAGTTCGACATTTCCTACCATACAGTGCTTCATAGGGCGACATCTATATTGTAGCTTGATAGCTGTTATTATAAAGAACTCGATCAATGGTAACTTCTGATCCCATGATCCTTTGAAATCAATGACACAAGCTCGAAGCATGTCTTCTAAAATCTGAATGGTACACTCTGACTGTCCATCGGTCTGAGGATGGAATGCAGTATTAAACTTCAACATTGTACCCATAGCCTTCTGTAGTCCTTCCCAAAACTTTGAGGTAAAACGTGGGTCTCTGTCGGACACAATGCTTTCAGGTACACCATGTAATCTGATAATATTATCTACATAAAGCTTAGCTAACCTCTCTAGGGTATATTGAGGTCGTATAGCTATAAAACGAGCTGTCCGTCAAACGATCTACAATCACCCAGATCGTGTCAACTACTCGGGGAGTCAATGATAACCCAGTGACGAAGTCTATAGTGATGCAATCCCATTTCAATGCTGGTTCTAGTAGTGGCTGCAATAATTCTACAGGTCTTTGCCTTTCAGCCTTTACCTGCTGACAATTCAAGTATTGAGACACAAATTTAGCTATATCCGCTTTCATTCCTCTCCACCAATATAGTTTCTTCAGATCATGATACATCTTTGTACTTTCAGGATGTACCGAATAAGCGGTAGTATGGGCTTCCTTCATTAGTCTGTGTCTAATATCCAAGTCTTCGTTTTCAAGAACACATACTCTCCCTTTGTATCTTATTACTTTCTCAGAATCCAAGGTGAAGTCAGGGTTAGTCCTACCTTTTTGAAGGTCTTCTTGCACCATTCTCAAATAATGGTCTGATTTAATAGCTGCTTTTACTTCATCTAATAGATCAGGTACAATCTTCAATGTAGCAAACATGTTTGAGAATAGATGAATAAACCCTTGGTCAGTTGATTCATTCAGAATATCAATCACGAACTGCTCGTTATCGTAATTAAATACTCTTTATGTGACACACACTACAACATTTACAATAGCTTCTTCTTGGGATTTGTTATAGCTTTCCTGCTTAATGTGTCAACAACTACATTAGCTCTTCCTAGATGATACTGGATATCGCAATCATAATCCTTCAGTAATTTCAGCCATCTTCTCTGTCCCATGATTAACTCCTTTTGATTAAAAAGAAGAGTGAGACTCTTATGATCTGATTTAATCTAAAATTTCTCACCATACAAATAATATCTCCATATCTTGACAGCATGTACCACCTGTCACACCCCAATTCTGAACCAACAAGAATGGTATGATAAACCATCCATAGACCAACGGTTTAACCAGGATCTCATATAGGTTGTGCCCATTCAATTAAACCAGATACATTTTACAAGAAAAATCAGAGTAAATAAATGATAGTGAAAGTTTTTAATACTAATGAACTGAGTATCTGATAGTGATAGCATAATTAAGTATCCAATTATCTCCAATATACCTCAAGACATAAAATAAAATAAAATAATCAATTAGTTGTTCCAATAACTAAACAAATAAGCTAATAAAAAACACATGAGTTGTATGCACGACGGATCATGCGCATCTTCCATAGCTTCCACGTCCATCGCCACAACGTATCCATTCGTCGGTGTATTTATGTAATCTTTCACAGTAGGACTTGCATCAAGAACTAAAAATATTCGACGTCGAAAGGGTGAGCACACATCACGGCTCAGTGAGCAAACAAAACAATGCAACAAACATATGCATGCATTCAATTCATATCATTGGTCTGGTTTTTAAGTTTGCAATATGCTATAGAAAGGTTTGGTGGCCCCTGAACCTCTATACACGAGTTTGTGAATCCGCCTAATGGATCAAACACCATTGTCATCCAACATGTACCCACCATGGAATAGAGATAGAGCTAAAGTGTCCTGATCAAACATCGCCAACACTTCCCCTGATGCCCTATCCATATCAATACCTAAGCCCCTATTGGCGAGGGCTTGCAAACTGGGCTTGCAACTAACCAATCCTAATGCCAAACAGTGTATCCAAGGCCTCACCCCAGCATCCCTCAATACATCCATAGAGATAGAGCTAAGGCCCCCTGACAGAATCAGAGACCACACGGTCAGAGACTACCTCCCCTGATGCCCTACGACGTAATAGTTTTGCTAAGGTAATGACGATACGACGATGTTAATGGGCAAGACTTGAGTAGAGATAGAGCTAGAGTCTGGTGACGAGATCAAAGACCACCATGCCATGTCCTCTCCCTGAGGCTCCACTCTCATCCAACACACTAACCACACACATACATTCATATGCCTATTCCTAACATCATCATCATCATCATGTTATAAATAAATAGAATTAAATATACATGAACAATAATAGCAAGAATATTGGATGACATGTGAGATGCACATTACAATCATACAAGCATAAAATCAGTCATGGCATTAGACTCAATAAAGTAAATAGTTTATTATCATCCAATTAGTTTAGGTCTTGTTCCCTCACCTTTAATCGATGGTTGTTCCTCTTCCAAGCTTTGTAAATCACTTTTGGACCACTTGAAAACCTAATAAATTTATGGATTCTAATTTAGAGTTCATATTCATTAATTACAGTGTTTAAATGTCCTATCTAGAATCAATTAGACCTCCAGAAGCTGAGTGGTCGTAGGTGTGGCTGCACCTGTAGTCTCAATTTCTGTGACCATAGGCATGCAACCACACACATGCGACCACACCCTCCCTGGAAACTTTCCTAGGGCATGTGGTCGACACATGTGCCTCGTGTGGTCGACCATAGCTGCGACCACATGAGTGTATGGCCGACTTTCATTCTCAGTCTAATCCCTTCATGAATTGAATCCTTGAGCTATCGCTAGGGTCCTTCCTATGATTGATCTGTAGCCTTAATTTTATATTTTTCACAATTATCTACTCTAACCTACTCTTCATGGATTTCTTTTGAGTTTTCGTTTATGGGCTTCATGGTTGAGATCCTACTTTGAATCAATACTTCCTCCATGATCTATTCTAGGCATTCAACTAATGTAGGGACGATTCCATACCTTAAACTTGCTTAAGAATCAGAGCTCTCTGAAATTCCTTCTCTAAGTCTTCCTCTTCAATTCTCTTTCTCTTCCTCTTCCTCTCTTTCTCTCTCTTTCAGTTTGAGTTCTAAAAGAATGAAAGAGGCTAAGGGACGTCCTATATATAGAGGGAAACCCTCCATATAGAGTCCTACTTTGATTAGGAAAGAACCCCTTTTAGATTAGGAAGGTTTCCTAATCACGGAATCGGTTATAACATCGTGTGGTCGCAAGTGAGGCCGCAGAACCCCATCGACCACACATCCAAAAACTTCGACCACATGTCCCAGACTCCAGTGGTCTCATTATTCTGAGGTGTGTTCGACCCCACCTTTTTAAGTATGCTACCACACGCTCCTAATTAGATGATTTTGGGTTCAATTTCATACCTAGCCTTGTGGTTTCTTCATGCATTTGGTCCGCTTGGTCCGACCATGATAAGAAGACCTGATACAAGGTGGTAAGACTGGGTTTGTACGATGCGGGTCTTATAACTCCCCCCCTTTTATAAATTTCGTCCTCAAAATTTACATATACCTTTCGAGTCGAAAAGGTGAGGATATTTCTTTCGCATAGCATTTTCTTTTTCCCATGTGATCTCTTCCACGTCTTGGCTCCTCAAGTAACTTTAACATAGTAAATGTCATGGTTGCATAAACGTTGAACCTTTCGACTAGTAATTTCAATTGGTGCTACTTCGAATGTCAAATCATCAGTTAGACCCAGTGGATCCGCTGTTAGGACATGTGTTGGATCTCGGATGTACATCTTCAGTAATGAGATATAAAATACATCATGCATACTTGACATGGATGGGGGTAGTGCTAACGTATACGCCACCTTCCCACGTTTAGCTAGAATCTCATATGGCCCGACGTACTTCGAACATAGCTTTCCTTTCTGTCTGAACTATTTCAAGCCTCGCATAGGTGCTATTTTCAGGAATACCTTATCGCCTATGACGAACTCAAGGTCTCGACGTCGATTATCTGCATACTGTTTCTGACGATTCTGAGCTGTTCTAATTCTTTCCCTGATTATGTCGACTACTTTGCAAGTTTCTTTCACAAATTCAGGGCCCACAATTCTTCGCTCTCCGACTTCGTTCCAAAACAAAGGAGTTCGACACCTCCTACCATACAATGCTTCATAGGGTGACATCTGTATAGAAGCGTGATAGGTGTTGTTATAGGTGAACTCGATCAATTGTAGCTTCTCATCCCATGATCCTTTGAAATCAATAGCACAAGCTTGGAGCATGTCTTCTAGAATCTAAATCGTACGCTCCGACTGTCTGTCTGTCTGAGGATGGAATGTAGTACTAAACTTCAATGTTGTACCCATAGTCTTTTGTAATCCTTCCCAAAACTTTGAGGTAAAACATGGGTCTCTGTCAGACACAATGCTTTCAAGTACACTATATAATCTGACAATATTATCCACATATAGCTTAGCTAACCTCTCTAGGGCATACTGAGGTCGTATAGCTATGAAACGAGTTGTCTTAGTCAAACGATCCACAATCACCCAGACCGCGTCAACTACTCGGGGAGTCAATGGTAACCCGGTGACGAAGTCCATAGTGATGCAGTCCCATTTCCATGCCGGTTCTGGCAGTGGCTGCAACAATCCTATAGGTCTTTGTCTTTTAGCATTTACTCTCTGACAATTCAGGCATTGAAACACAAATTTAGCTACATCCGCTTTTATTCCTCTCCACCAATAGAGTTTCTTTAAGTCATGGTACATCTTCGTGCTTCTAGGGTGTACCGAATACGCAGTGTTGTGGGCTTCCTTTATAAGTTTTTGTCTAATATCTAAGTCTTCACTTTTAGGAATACATACTCTCCCTTTATTTCTTAACACCTTTTCAAGGTCCAAGGTGAAGTCAGGGGTAGTCCTACCTTTTTCAAGGTCTTCCTGCACCGTTCTCAGATAAGAGTCTGATTTAGTAACTGCTTTCACTTCATCTAATAGATCAGGTACAATCTTCAATGTAGCAAACATGTTTGAGAATAGATGAATAAACCCTTGGTCAGTTGATTCATTCAGAATATCAATCACGAACTGTTCGTTATCGTAATTAAATACTCTTCCTGTGACACACACTACAGCATTTGCACTAGCTTTTTCTTGGGATGTTATCATAGTTTTTCTGCTTAGTGCATCAGCAACTACATTAGCTTTTTCTAGACGATATTGGATATCGCAATCATAATCCTTCAGTAATTTCAGCCATCTTCTTTGTCTCATATTTGACTCCTTCTGATTAAAAAGATGAATGAGACTCTTATGATCTGATTTAATATGAAATTTTTCTCCATACAAATAATGTCTCCATATCTTGACGACATGCACAACCGCTGCTAGTTCCAAGTCATGAGTAGGGTAGGTCTTCTCGTGTGTCTTCAGTTGTCTTGAAGCATATGCAATTACTTGCTCTCCTTGCATAAGCACACATCCCAAACCTAACCCGGATGCATCGATGTACAAGGTAAATGATTATCCTAGAGTCGAAATGGTCAAGATGGGAGCTGATATCAATCTAGCCTTCAATGTTTGGAAACCCTCTTCACATTTGTCGGTCCAAACAAACTTTTCTCTTTTCTTAGTCAAACTGGTGAGAGGTAAAGCGATTCTAGACTAATCTTCCAGGAATCGTTGGTAATACCCAGCTAAGCCTAAGAAACTTCTAATTTCTTCAACATTTTTAGGTGTTTCCCATTTTACAATAGCTTCAATCTTGCTGGGATCCACTTGAATTCCTTCTGCAGATACCACATGACCTAAGAATTGTACTTCTTTTAATCAGATTTCACATTTCTTGAATTTAGCATAAAGCTTTTCTTTCCTTAGTCGCTGTAAAGCTACTCTAAGATCTGTTGAATGAGTTACCTCATGCTTGGAGTCTATCAATATGTCATCTATGAAAAGGATAATCGAGGTTTCTAACATGTCATGAAACACTCGGTTCATAAGTTCCATAAAAGACGCAGGTGCATTAGACAATCCAAAAGACATGACTAAAAATTCATAATGTCCATATCTGGTTCTGAATACTGTCCTTGGAATATCACCTTCCTTAATCTTCAACAGATGGTATCCTGACCGAAGATCAATTTTGGAGAATACTTTGACACCTTGTAACTGATCGAACAAGTCATCGATCCGAGGCAACGGGTATCGATTCTTGATTGTAAGCTTATTCAATTCTCGATAATCCATACACAGTTGAACGCTACCATCCTTTTTTTTCACGAACAATACTGGCGCTCCCCATGGTGAGATGCTTGGTCGGATAAAACCCTAATCCAGTAATTCTTGCAACTGTACTTTCAATTCTTTTAGTTCAGTAGGAGCCATTCGATAGGCTGCTTTAGATACTGGTGTGGCTCCGGGTATAAGATCTATAACGAACTCTGTCGCTCGGTCAGGTGGTAGTCCTGGTAGTTTCTCTAGAAATACATTTGGAAATTTACGCACAACTTCAATATCCTCTGTAAGACCCGTACCAAACTAACGTATCTTACTACCTTGTACCAGGTCTACCTATCATGGTCGAGCCACATGGACCAAGTGCGTGAAGGAAATCATAAAACCAGGTACAAAATTGATCCAAAAATAGTAAAATGGAGGGTAGGGTCGCATGCCTAAACAGGTAGGGTCGACCCCACCTCAGCAGGGACCAACCCATGACTTTTGAGTCCTAAGGTCAGATGACTTGAGACCCTAGGGTCGACGGATTCTGCGACCCTAGCATCGACCCTAGGCAAACTGACAGAAACCAAAAATTAGGAAACTTTCCTAATTCAAAGGGAACCTTTCCTAAACTCGTTGGGATGGATTTTGGGAGGTTTTTCTCTATAAATAGGACGTCCCTTAGGCTCTTTCACTCTTTTTGAAACCCTAATTGAAAGGGAGAGAAAGAAAAGAGAAGGAAGAGAAGGAAAGTAGGAGAAGAAGGCTAAGGAGAAGAGTTTCAGAGGAATCTCAGAATTCAGCAAGTCTAAGGTATGAAAACATTCTCCATGAATTGTGTAAGACCCTAGAATAGTATATAAAGAGGGTAGGATCTAGGAGAAACCCAAATCATCCATCCATGGGAAAATTCTAAGGGAAACCATGGAAGGAATCATTGTAAACAAAGTAAAGGAAGTAACTTGGAGTTTTAAGCCATAGAACAATCATAGAATGGACCATGAAAGTAAACCAAAGGATCCAAACATGAAAGAGTGGACTGTAGGATGAAAAGTCGACTCAAATTACATATGGTCGCACTTAGGGTCGACTGATAATCGACCCTATCAGACCACAGGATCGACCCCTAGCTCTCAGGAAGTCCAGGGAAGCTATGGTTGCACCTAGGGTTGATGGATAACCGACCCTATGATCGACCCTATACCCTGGGGTCTCAGATACCTGCGACCCATCCTGCGACCCATCCTGCAACCCTAGCTTTACAGCAAGCTTAAAACTGTCGGAATGAATTCTAATTAAGATCTATCGACTTGTTAGGTTTTCCTATTGATATAAAGGTGATTCATAAAGCTTGAAAGATGATCTACACTCAAGCAAAGGTGAGGAAACAAGACCTAAACTAATTGGCTAATAATAAACCATTTTCATTTATTGAGTCCAATTCCATGTATGATTCTATGATTGTATGATTGTACTATGCATATCACATGTCATCTACTATTCCTGTTATTACTGTTCATGCATATTTAATTCTGTTTATTTACAACATGTTGATGATGATGATGCTAGGAATAGGCATGTGAATGTTTGTGTGTGGTTAGTGTACTTGATGCGAGTGGGGCATCAGGGGAAGTGTGATGCGGTGCGATCCTAAGCACTTTAGCCCTATCTCTACTCAAGTCTTGCCCACTAACATCATTGTACCGCCATTACTTTAATAGAACTATTACGTCGTAGGGCATCAGGGGAGGTGGTCTCGGACCGTGTAGTCTTCGACTCTGTCGGGGGCCTTAGCTCTATCTCTATGGACGTATTGAGGGATGCTGGGGTGAGGCCTTGGATACACTGTTTGACATTAGGATTGGTTAGTTGCGAGCCCAGTTTGCAAGCCCTCGCCAATAGGGGCTTACGTATTGGTATGGGTAGAGCATCAGGGGAAGTGTGATGTGGTGCGGTCCTAAGCATTTTAGCTCTATCTCTATCCCATGGTGGGTGCATGTAGGGGCGGCAATGGTGTTTGATCCGTTGAGCGGTTCCACACACTCGTGTATAGAGCTGCGGTGGCCTCCAAATCTTTCTATAGCACATTACAAACTTATATACCAGACCACATACATGAATTGAATGCATGTATATGTTGTTGCATTGTTTTGTTTACTCACTGAGCCGTGATGTGTGCTCACCCTTTTCAAATTCAAATATTTTTAGTTGATGATGCAAGTACGACTGTGGAAGATTATATGAATGCTCCCGCATACGGGTACGTTGCTGCAATGGGTGCTGAAGATATAGTGGAGACGCATGACTCATCATGCGAGTGCAACTCATGCGTTTTTTATTAGATTTTTATTTGGACCATTAAGAAACTGTAATTTGATATTTTATTTACTTATGTCTCGATCGATACAACATAATTGGATATTTTATTTATGATTATCACATTCAGATTCTCAGTTCATTTAATATTAAGACTTCCGCTATTGTGTATTTATTCTGATTATGATTGTGGATGTGTATGGTTTAAGCGAATGGACACAGCCTATTTGAGATCCTGGTTGAACCGTTGGCTTATTAGCGGTTCATCACACCATTCTGAATAGTACAGAATTAGGGTGTGATAACTTGATATCGGAGCTCTCAGGCCCTGTCTTTTAAACCAGTATGCTACCATAAAAGTTCGTGAATTGAGATAGAATAAAAATTTAAAAGCTGTAATAATAACATACTATAAGCACCTGTGTTGTTTGAGACAAAATTTAGAAAGAGAATAATACATCTATTAAATGAGAAACAAGTTCATATACACTCAAGTAAAAGACAAACGTATATACACGTCAAACCAAAGCAAGTTTATATACATATCCAAAGCAGAGTACAGTCCACAACCCGGACAGTTACTCTGTAATACAAAAGGAAAGAAAAATAGATCATGAAGCTGGAGGTAATGGGGGAGGCAGTGTCTCGCGATCTCTGTCATAATCCTCAGCATAGACTCTAGTCAACCAGGCTACCTGAGTCTGGGTCGTCTGGAGACTAGCCGTCAACGCAGTCATCCGCTGATCAGACGCACGCTGAGCATCTAGAAGCTCTCCCACCCTCGAATCCATCGCACGCTGAGCCTCCCTGATCTCACGAAGTAATCCCATCATATCATCAGATGGTGGGCATGAAGGACCAGCCGTGCGTGAAGGAGTCTGTGATGGACCAGCTCTAGTAGAATACAGAGGTAATAGAGGAGGTATGGAGTCTACATCCATGTACATACTATCCTCGTCCTCAGCATCACCCCCATGAACCCCTGCTTCAGCGGCTGCTGCTGCTGCCTCAGCGTCTGCCACCTCCACCCGAGTACGAGGACGCACTAGAGCGTTCTTCTCCTCATCACTGACCTGAATATCCCGCATGCCCATCCTACAGATAGCCTCCCAGTCCAGCAACGATGAGAAAGTCTTCTCCTGAATCCTCTCATCCACTAAATCAACACCCAGGCGGATAAGCAGGGTGGTGATCAGACGTCCATAGGGCAGGTTGCCTATCTGACCAGGCAGCGTAGCACAGATCATCGTCCGCATAATAATATAAGGGAGGCAGACAGGCTGCCTAGTGCAGATACAGTAAAGTAAATACTGGGTCAACTGGGAGATCCTCTCGTAGTGTCCACTCTGGGGTATCAGGTTGTGCTGGATGATCTTACAGTACACCCGAGGCTTTGGACGTAGGTTGATCGCCTTCATCTCCCAGCGATCCTCTCTGATAAGCTGACAGTCTATCTCAGCCCGTATCTCCAAGGAAAAGATCTGGGGCTCTCTAGGAGCACAGTATACCAAGAGGCTGTCATATGAAATGCCCAAGAGGTCTGCTAACTGCTGGCAGTCAAAGGAAATCTCTACTCCCTTGACGTAGCTCGTGATCCTGAGCTCCCTACCCCTCTCAGTGTCATTGTGATCTCCCACTACCTGGAGATTACAATAGAACTGTCTCACTAGATCCGGACGGGTACAGGCATCGTAAGTAATCATGGGAAGCCAGCCCATGTCACCAAATGCTCTCTCTACGTCAAACAAGGCTAGGTTAGCCAAGTCCACACGACGACCTCCCTCTACCTTCTTACGAGCGTAGCGGGCATACTGAGCCTCGGCCTCGTTAGAACGAAAACGAACTGGGTCGTGAACCCTAGGTCCTTTTGACGAGCCATATTATCTGCCAAAACAAAGAAAAATAGATAATAGCTTAGTAATGGTGAAAAACCCAAAAAAAAAAATCGGCATTATAACGGCATAAATTGGTCAAAAGCCTCACTTTTCACCCATACACTTGGGCAGGAGGACTTATATAGATTCTAAACTATCCTGCAAGAATTATACAGTAGGAAATTTTATCTAAAAAGATTGAATTTGAAGAAATTTGAAGAAATTCAAAAATCTCAAAAAATTAGGTCAAAATTGGAAATTTTCAAGTTTCTCGATAACCAACCGATGAAACATGAATTTTTTTAGGGCTTTCATCCATTGGGTGACCAACAGCAAAAGCCCCCAATAAAAATCGAATTTTTACGGTTGGAGAAATTTTAATTTGAAGAAAACGATAAAAATGGGCAAAACCCTAGTTAAGAAACCTTAAAAACATGCAACAGTAGGGCACACACCTGAAGAGAAGGAGTGAGAGTCTTGGAAGTATGATAGAATCACAAACGGGTCGGGGTTGTCACTGTAGCAACTCAGAGGAATGAGCTGAGTCGGAAAGGAGGAGAAAGAACGAGAAATGAATCCAAAATCGAGATTTAAAACCTGATTCTGGGTCCTAGGGTCGCATAATTCGACCAAAACATGCGACCCTACCTCTGACCCCCTCATCGACTTTAGCCTCACGGTGATCTGATAGAGAACTAGGGGTCGACCCTAGCGTCAGACATATACCGACCTTACTATCGACCCTAGGCTCTCGGTAAGTTGACAGTGATTCTCAGGGTCGCATACCTTAGGGTCGCATAAGGATCGACCCTACCATCGACCCTAAGATGGAAAATATAGTAATTTTGATAGAATGATCGGAAAAATGTGAATATGATATTGATTAGTTGGATTTTTGACTGGAGAACAATTATATTGATTGCCTCACATGTGCTATGGTTACTTACAGGCACTACTATCTTCATAACGAAAAAATGGCTGGGCGAAGAGTAACCAGACAAAGCCGAAACTCTATTCCACCACCACCACCTGTGGAGGAAGATAGCCATATACATCCTGAAACATAAGAGAATCTGAACATGACACCGTCGGTAGTTAATGGACAGACAAATCCTACAAATCTGCCAGCTCCACCTACAGACCTGGCTACAGCCGTAATGAATTTGGCACAACAGCTGCAACAAATACAACAGGTACAAGCTACTATGCAAGCTGCCATAGGCATGGCTTTTCCAGCTGCACAGACGACACCGATGCCAGCAGGACAGGCAGGCACAGTACCAGGGGAAAGTAACACAGTACCCCATGCACCTCAAACTCCCATCATGCAGGCTCAAGTGCAAAACCCCGAAGTAGCTCCAGGTGGTTATCAATACCAACCACCTATGTATGGGGCTTATGTTCCTCATCAACTAGACCACTCCAGACTAGTTGAGCATTTTCTAAAGATGAAGCCCAGAGAGTATAGTGGTAAGCCAGCTGATCCGTTGTGGCCAGCACACTGGATCAATGAGATGGAGAGGAATTTCACGATGATGACGGTGAATGAAGAGGAGAAAGTGTTGTGTGTAACGTTCATGCTGAAAGGCGATGCACACCACTGGTGGAAGTCCACACGGACGTATCTGTTGACAAAGCACGCCCAACTGACCTGGGGTATATATAAAGAGGCATTCTTTGAGAAGTATTTTCCTAAGAGTTTCAGGGATTCTATGGAGAAAGAGTTTTTGAGTTTGTATCAGGGACAGATGACTGTCGATGCATATCAACAGCGTTATGAGGAGCTGTTCTTCTTTGCACCAGTCAGTATGCAAGCGGAAGATACAAAGACCCGAAGGTTCGTCATGGGACTTAGGGGAAGTATTCGTGAACATGTATTAGGACTTGAGAAGAAAGTCTACAACGAAGCTGTACAAATTGCTCAGGTGATAGAGTCAAGCCAGAAAGAGAGCTATTTTGCTCAAAACAGGGGTATTAAGAGGCCAGTTGGAAATTCATATAATGGAGGGAATACAAGGATATTCAAACCCTTCCATACTCAAGGTTTTAATGCTACAGCCAAGACTACCCCAGCAGTTCAACAACAACAAAAGCCAAATAATGAAGGAGTAAAATACTTTAACTGCAATCAAATGGGACATTATTCAAAGGAGTGCCCCAAGCCCAGAAAGCAAACATAACAAGGAAGAGTTTATGCTGTTACCTTGGAGGATGCTGCCGCATCACCTAATGTGGTCACAGGTATGATCTGAACCTTTCATTTTGTGTTACATTGTGTGAATATATAGACTAAATTAAAACAAATCATAGGTATAGTACCTATTAATGGCATCCCCGCCAGAGTACTCTTTGATTCAGGAGCTACTCATTCTTTTATATCTGTGTCATTTGGAAAGAAGCTGAACCTACCCCTCAAATATCTAGACTATAAACTGCTTGTACGGTCACCGATGGGATTAGAAGTGGAATTAGAAACAGGTTATGGACCATGACCAGTCCTTATTGACGAGAAAACTTTGGATGCAACCCTGATTCAACTTGAGATGGCAGACTTTGACGTCATCTTGGGAATGGACTGGTTAGCTCGGCATTCTGCAAACCTATTATGTGCCAAAAAGAAGCTGACATTTAAAGACATGGAAGGAGCAGAGTTCAGTTTTGCAGGAACCAAACTTCCCCGTAAACGAAAGCTCATCCTCTCTGCATTAAAGGCTAGGAAATGCCTCGAAAAAGGAGGAGTTGGGTATCTAGTTTCAGTGGTCGACCTCACCAAGGAAGCACCACGAATGGAGGATATTGATGTCGTGCGTGACTTTTCAGATGTATTTCCTGAAGAACTACCAGGACTACCACCTGACCGAGCTACAGAATTTGTTATAGATTTGATACCCGGAGCCGCACCAGTGTCTAAAGCATTTTATTGAATGGCTCCTACTGAACTAAAGGAATTAAAAGTACAACTACAAGAACTACTGGACAAGGGTTACATTAGACCTAGCATATCACCATGGGGAGCGCCAGTATTATTCGTAAAGAAGAAGGACGGTAGTGTTCGACTGTGTATAAACTACCGGGAACTGAATAAGCTAACAATCAAGAATCGGTACCCATTGCCTCGGATCGATGACCTGTTCGATTAGTTACAAGGTGCCAAGGTGTTCTCCAAGATCGATCTTCGGTCTGGATACCATCAGTTGAAGATTAAGGACGGTGATATTCCCAAGATAGCATTCAGGACCAGATATGGACATTATGAATTTTTGGTCATGTCTTTTGGATTGACGAATGCACCAACAACTTTTATGGAACTTATGAATCAGGTATTCCATGATATGTTGGACACGTCGGTCATTACATTCATCGATGATATATTGGTCTACTCCAAGGACAAGGAAACTCATATTATGAATCTAAATGCTGCTCTGCAGCGATTACGGAAAGAGAAGCTTTATGCCAAATTTACAAAGTGTGAGTTTTGGCTAAATGATGTCACCTTCCTAGGCCATGTTGTATCCGCTGAAGGAATTAAAGTGGATCCTAGCAAGATTTAAGCTATTGTGAAGTGGGAAGCACCGAAGAGTGTTGAAAAAATTAGAAGTTTCTTAGGTCTAGCTGGGTATTATCGATAATTTGTGGAAGACTATTCCTGAATTGTCGTACCTCTCACCAGTTTGACTAAGAAGGGCGAAAAGTTTGTTTGGACTGATAAATGTGAGCAGAGTTTTCAAACATTGAAGACTAGATTGATATCAGCTCCGGTTTTAACTATTCCTATACCAGGACAGCCATTTATTTTGTACACTGATGCGTCAGGATTGGGTTTAGGATGTGTACTTATGCAAGGCGAACAAGTAATTGCTTATGCCTCAAGACAACTGAAGACACATGAGAAGAACTATCCCACTCATGACTTGGAATTAGCGACAGTGGTACATGCTGTCAAGATATGGAGACATTACTTGTACGAAGAGAAATTTCAGATTAAATCAGATCATAAGAGTCTTACTTATCTCTTTAATCAGAAGGAGCTGAATATGAGACAAAGAAGGTGGCTGGAACTGTTGAAATACTATGATTGTGATATCCAGTATCATCCGGGGAAAACTAATGTGGTTGCTGACGCGCTGAGTAGAAAAACGATGATAAAATCTCAAGGAGAGGTTAACACAACTGCCGCAATGTGTACCATCGGAAAAGTATTCAATTACGGTAATGAGTAGTTTGTGATAGATGCACCGGGTGAATCAAGCGACCAAGAGTTTATCCATCAGTTTTCAAATATGTTCGCCACATTGAAGATTGTACCTGATATAATTAATGAAGTGAAAACAACTATTAAATCAGATCCTTATCTAAGAACGGTA
Source organism: Protea cynaroides (assembly GCA_028583415.1). Lineage (NCBI taxonomy): Eukaryota > Viridiplantae > Streptophyta > Magnoliopsida > Proteales > Proteaceae > Protea > Protea cynaroides. The sequence continues at coordinate 21,591,918 of CM053265.1, read as the reverse complement.
CAAGAAGACATCGAAAAAGGTAGGACTATTCCTGAGTTCACCTTAGATGATGAAAAGGTACTGAAATACAAAGGAAGAATATGTGTACCTGAAATAGAAAGTTTGGACATTAGACACCGACTAATGAAGGAAGCCCATACCACTGCCTATTCGATACATCCTGAAAATACAAAAATGTATCATGATCTAAAGAAATTATATTGGTGGAGAGGAATGAAAGCAGATGTAGCTAAGTTCGTGTCTTAATGCCTAAACTGTCAGAGGGTGAAGGCTGAACGACAAAGACCTGCAGGACTGTTACAGCCGTTACCAGAACCAGCATGGAAATGGGACTGCATCACTATGGACTTCGTCACCAGGTTACCATTGACTTCCCGACTAGTTGACGCGGTTTGGGTGATTGTAGACCGCCTGACTAAAACGACACGATTTATAATTATACGACCTCAGTATACACTGGAGAGGTTAGCTAAGTTGTATGTGGATAATATTGTTAGATTACACGGTGTACCTGAAAGCATTGTGTCCGACAGAGATCCACGATTTACTTCGAAGTTTTGAGAATGATTGCAAAAGGCTATGGGTATAACATTGAAGTTCAGTACTGCATTCCATCCTCAGACAGACGGACAGTCGGAGCGTACCATTCAGATTTTAGAAGACATGCTCCGAGCCTGTGTAATTGATTTTAAAGGATCGTGGGATGAAAAATTACCACGGATCAAGTTCGCTTATAACAACAGCTATCAGGCTACTATACAAATCTCACCCTATGAAGCACTATATGGCAAGAAGTGTCGAACTCCTTTGTTTTGGAATGAAGTTGGAGAACGTAGCATTGTTGGACCAGAATTTGTTGAAGAGACATGTCGAGTAGTCGACATTATCAAGGAAAGAGTAAGAACGGCTCAGAATCGTCAGAGACAGTATGCAGATACTCGATGCCGAGACCTTGAATTTGCCGTAGGTGATAAGGTATTCCTCAAAGTATCACCTATGAGAGGTTTGAAACGGTTCGGACAGAAAGGGAAACTAAGTCCGAGATATGTCGGACCATATGAGATTCTAGCTAAACGTGGAAAAGTAGCTTACCAGTTAGCACTACCACCATCTATGTCAAGTGTGCATGATGTATTTCATATCTCCTTATTAAAGTACGTCAGAGATCCAACGCACGTTTTGACAGTATATCCACCTGATTTGACTGAGGATTTGACATTTGAAGTACCACCAACTAAAATCACCAGCCGAAAGGTTCAACGACTGCGCAACCGTGACATTTATTATGTGAAAGTCACCTGGAGAAGCCAAAATATAGAAGAAATCACATGGGAAGAAGAGAATGCTATGCTAAAGCAATACCCTCATCTTTTCGACTCGGAAGGTATGTACAAATTTTGAGGACGAAATTTTTATAAGCAGGGGGGAGTTGTAAGACCCGTACCAAACTAACCGATCTTACCACCTTGTACCAGGTCTACCTATCATGGTCGAGCCACATGGACCAAGTGCGTGAAGAAAATCACAAAACCAGGTACAAAATTGACCCAAAAACAGTAAAATGGAGGGTAGGGTCGTATGCCTAAACAGGTAGGGTCGACCCCACCTCAGTAGGGACCAACCCATGACTTTTGAGTCCTAGGGTCGGATGACTTGAGACCCTAGGGTCGACGAATTTTGCGACCCTAGCATCGACCCTAGGCAAACTGACATAAATCGGAAATTAAGAAACTTTCCTAATTCAAAGGGAACCTTTCCTAAACTCGTTGGGACGGATTTTGGGAGGTTTTCCTCTATAAATAGGACGTCCCTTAGGCTCTTTCACTCCTTTTGAAACCCTAATTGGAAGAGAGAGAAAAAGAAGAGATGGAAGAGAAAAAAAGTTGGAGAACAAGGCTAAGGAGAAGAGTTTTAGAGGAATCTCTGAATTCAGCAAGTCTAAGGTATGAAAACATTCTCCATGAATTGTGTAAGACCCTAGAATAGTATATAAAGAGGGTAGGATTTAGGAGAAACCCAAATCATCCATCCATGAGAAAATTCCAAGGGAATCCATGGAAGGAATCATTGTAAACAAGGTAAAGGAAGTAACTTGGAGTTTTAAGCCATAGAACAATCATAGAATGGACCATGAAAGTAAGCCAAATGATCCAAACATGAAAGAGTGGACTGTAGGATGAAAAGTCGACTCAAATTACATATGGTCGCACTTAGGGTCGACTAATAATCGACCCTATCAGACCACAGGATCGACCCCTAGCTCTCAGGAAGTCCAGGGAAGCTATGGTCGCACCTAGGGTCGATGGATAACAGACCCTATGATCGACCCTATACCCTGGGGTCTCAGATACCTGCGACCCATCCTGCGACCCAAGCTTTACAGCAAGCTTAAAACTGTCGGAATGAATTCTAATTAAGATCTATCAACTTGTTAGGTTCTCCTATTGATATAAAGGTGATTCTTAAAGCTTAAAAGAGGATCTACACTCAAGCAAAGGTGAGGGAACAAGACCTAAACTAATTGGCTAATAATAAACCATTTTCGTTTATTGAGTCCAATTCCATGTATGATTCTATGATTGTATGATTGTAATGTGCATATCACATGTCATCTACTATTTCTGTTATTACCGTTCATGCATATTTAATTCTGTTTATTTACATCATATTGATGATGATGATGCTAGGAATAGGCATGTGAATGTTTGTGTGTGGTTAGTGTACTTGATGCGAGTGGGGCATCAGGGGAAGTGTGATGCGGTGTGGTCCTAAGCACTTTAGTCCTATCTCTACTCAAGTCTTATCCACTAACATTGTCGTATCGCCATTACTTTAACAGAACTATTATGTCGTAGGTCTTCAGGGGAGGTGGTCTCGGACCGTGTAGTCTTCAACTCTGCCGGGGGGCCTTAGCTCTATCTCTATGGACGTATTGAGGGATGCTGGGGTGAGGCCTTGGATGCACTGTTTGACAATAGGATTGGTTAGTTGTGAGCTCAGTTTGCAAGCCCTCGCCAATAGGGGCTTACGTGTTGGTATGGGTAGGGCATCAGGGGAAGTGTGATGCAGTGCGGTCCTAAGCATTTTAGCTCTATCTCTATCCCATGGTGGGTGCATGTGGGGGCGGTAATGTTGTTTGATCTGTTGAGCGGTTCCATACACTCGTGTATAGAGGTGCGGCGGCCTCAAAACCTTTCTATTGCACATTGCAAACTTATATACCAGACCACATATATGAATTGAATGCACGCATATATTTGTTGTATTATTTTTTTTACTCACTAAGCCATGATGTGTGCTCACCCTTTTCGAATTCGAATATTTTTAGTTGATGATGCAGGTACGACTGTGGAAGATTATATGAATGCTCCCACATACGGGCACGTTGCTGCAATGGATGCTGAAGATATAGTGGAGACGCATGACTCATCATGCGAGTGCAACTCATGCGTTTTCGAATAGATTTTTATTTGGACCATTAAGGAAATGTAATTTGATATTTTATTTACTTATGTCTCGGTCGATACAACATAATTGGATATTTTATTTTTGATTATCACATTTAGATTCTCAGTTCATTTAATATTAATTTTGCTGCTATTGTGTATTTATTCTGATTATGGTTGTGGATGTGTATGGTTTAAGCGAATGGACACAACCTATTTGAGATCCTGGTTGAACCGTTGTCTTATTTACGGATCATCACACCGTTCTGAATAGTGCAGAATTGGGGTGTGACATCCTCCATTCGTGGTGCTTTCTTGGTTAAGTTGACCACTGACACTAGATACCCAATTCCTCATTTCTCGAGGCAATGTCTGGCCTTTAATGCAGAGAGAATGATTTTTCATTTACGAAAAAGTTTTACTCCTGTAAAACTGAATTTAACTCCTTCCTTGTCTTTAAATGTCAATTTGTTTTCCGCACATAATAGGTTTGCGGAGTGCGGAGCTAACCAACCCATTCCCAAGATAACGTCAAAGTCTGCCATCTCGAGTTGGATTAAGGTTGCCTCCAAAATCTTCTCATCGATAAGAACTGGACATGGTCCATAACCTTTGTTTAGTTCCACTTCTAATCCCATAAGTGATCGTACAAGCAGATTGTAGTCTAAAGGTCTGAGGGATAGATTTAACTTATTTCCAAAAGACACAGATATAAAAGAATGAAAAGCTCCACAGTCAAAGAGTACTCTAGCAGATAAGTCATTAATAGGTACAATACCTATGATTTGATTTAATTTAGTCTACATGCTCATACAAGGTAGTACAAAACGAAAGGTTCAGGTCATACCTGTGACCACATCAGGCGATGCAGCAGCATCCTCTGAAGTAACTGCATAAACCTTTCCTTGTTGTAACTGCTTCCTTGGCTTAGGACACTCCCTTGAATAATGTCCTACTTGATCACAGTTGAAGCATTTAACTCCAGCACTACTTTGCTTTTGTTGAGGTTGAGCTGTTGGGGTAGTCTTAGCTGCAGCATTAAAGCCTTGAGTACGGAAGGGTTTGAATGTCTTGGTGTTCTCTCCTTTATATGTATTTTCATTAGGCCTTTTAATGGCCCTGTTCTGAGCAAGGTAGCTTTCCCTCTGGCTCGATTCCAGTACTCGAGTAATCTGTACTACTTCATTATATATTTTCTTTTCGAATCCGAATACATGCTCACAAATGCTTCCCCTAAGTCCCATGACGAACCTTCGGGTTTTAGTATCCTCTTCCTGCATGCTAGAGGGAGCAATGAAGAACAGCTCCTCATAACGTTGCTGATAAGCATCTACTATCATCTGTCCCTGATACAGACTTAGAAACTTCTTTTTCATTTGATCTCTGAAACTCCTTGGAAAATACTTCTCAAAGAAAGCTTCTTTATAAATAACGCATGTTAGTTGGGTATGCTTTGTTAATAGATAACTTCTAGTTGATTTCCACCAGTGGTGTGCGTTACCTTTCAACATAAATGTGGCACATAATACCTTCTCTTCTTCATTTATAGTCATCAACATAAAGTTCCTTTCCATTTCATCGATCCAGTGAGCTGGCCACAATGGATCTGATGGTTTGCCTATGAATGCCTTCAGCTTCTACTTCAGAAAATGCTCGATCAGTCTAGAGTGATCAAGTTGATACTGTGTATATGCCCTATACATAGGCGGCTGGTACTGATAGTTACCTTGGTTGTACCCGCCTTGCGGTGCTTCAGGATTTGGCACTTGGCCTTGTACTGCTGGTGTTTGTGGTGCTTGGGGTACAGTGTTGCTACCATCAGGTGCCGTACTAGCTTGCCCGCAGGTAAAGGTGTTGTGTTTGCAACTGGGAAAGCAATCCCCATAACCGCTTGCATGTTGGCTTGCATTTGTTGTATATGCTACATTTGCTGTGCCAAATTCATCACCACCGTAGCCAAATCCGTATGTGGTGCAGGTAAGTTGGTTGGGTTGGCTTGGGTGTGAACATTCTAAGGCAGAGCATGTTGAGTTCTAATATTTGTTTCCTGTCCTTGCTGACCTTCATTGTCATTGGTCTCCATAGGTGGTGGAGATGGGTTGACATTCTGTCTCCTTCTACTTACTCTACGGCCAGCCATTTCCTATTTTCGGTGGTGGTAGTGTCTGAAAATCATGGAAACATATGAGGCAAGCATAATATACTTTAGTCTTATGTTAATTTCCAAATAAACAAGGCAAAGTTTCAATTTTTAAAGTCATTCAGTCAAAACAGGGCATTTTCATCATGGGGTCGATGGGTGGGGTCGCACTATATGCGACCACAGGGTTGCGACCTCACGAACCCTGTCAGCTCACCGAGAGCCTGTGGCCGATCGTGTGGTCGATCGTGGAGTCGCATTTTTGGTCGAATTCTGCGACCACACTACATCAAATTAGGTTTTTAAAATATGATTTCGAGCCATTTTCTTTATTTTCTCCTTTGTCTTCTACTGTTCATAACTCAACTCGCCTCCACTGAGTTGCTACAGTACCAACCACCTACCTGGAGTGAAGTTTCTTCCATGAACCTCTAGATTCCTCATCTCCTTGGTAAGTTTCACATTCCCATTATTCTTTTGTCGATTCATTCTAGGTTTTCATCGCCCATTTCGATCTTTTCCCAATTAAATTCTATTTATCCATAAAAATTCAATAAAAATTCAATTTTTATTGATAAACCTTGCTATTGGGCACCCAACGGACAAAATCCCTCTAAGAGATTTAGGTTTCATAGGCCAGTTTGGGTCAATCAATCGAAAACTTATGTTTTGATGTAGAATTTGGGGACTTTTACCATTTCTCAAATTTTCTTCAATTTGTTTCAATTAACAGCCAGTTCTTACTAAATTGGTCATTGTGTGATTGCTTATGACCTATGTGAGTCCTCTAGTCCAAGCATTTGGGAGGAAATGAGACTTTTGGTCAATCTCACTGTCATAATGCCAAAATTTTGAATTTTTACTATATTTGATATGTTGCTTGTTGGTTTATGCCCTTGCAGACAACATGGCTCGCACTAAAGTCCCCAGAGTTCACGATCCCCATCACTTCTGGTCCATTAAAATAGAGGGACAATATCCTTGGTACGAGCGCAAGAAGGTGGAAGGGGGTCGTTGTGTCAACTTGGCCAGCCTAGCCCTATTCGATGTGGAGGGAGCATTTGGTGATATGGGTTGGCTCCCTATGAGTATGAGGGTTGCACCTGTCCTGAGTTGGTGAAACAATTTTACTGTAATTTACAGGTAGAGGGTGACCCAAAGGATATAAATAGGGGCAAAGAGCTCAGGATCACCAGTTTAGTTAAAGGGGTAGAGGTCTCATTTAACTGTGAGGAGTTGACTGATATCCTGGGTATCTCAAATGATGCTCCTTTGGTATACTGTGCACCCAAGGAACCCCAGTTCCTATCAGTGTAAATGTGCACAGAAATTGATAACCAGATTCTTCGAGAAGATCACTGGCAGATGAAGGCAATTAACCTACGCCCAGAGCCTCGAGTGTATTGCAAGATCATTCAGCACAACCTGATTCCCCAGAGTGGACACTATGAGAAGGTTTCACAGTTGACCCAGTACCTTCTGTACTACATCTGCACTAGGCAGCCTATCTGCCTTCCTTATATCATTATCAGGACCATGCACCCTGCCATGATGCCTGGTCTAGTGGGTAACCTACCCTGTAGGCGTTTGATCACCACTCTACTCACTCGCCTGCAGGTAGACTTGATCAATTAAAAGATTCACGAGGACACTTTTTCAACTGACCTTGACTGGGAGGCCATCTGTAGGATGGGGATGTGAGATGTACATGTCAGTGTCGAAGAGAGAAATGCTATGGTACATCCCTTCACTCGAGTAGAGGCAGCAGATGCGAAGGCAGCAGCAGCAGCAGCAGAGGCCCACGAGAGTGATGATGAGGAGGATGATTATCAAATGTTCATGGACGTGGATGCCATAGCTCTTCCATTACCATAGCATTCTACTGGAGCTGGCCCTTCTCGGACTCCTTCTCACTCTGCTGGTCCTTCGCGCCTACCACCAGATGACATGATGGGACTGCTATGTGAGATTCAAGAGGCTCAGCGTACCATGGATCAGAGGGTAATGGACCTGATAGCTAGTCTCCAGGTGACCCAGACTCAGGTAGCCTGGCTTACGAGAGTATATGCTGAGGACTATGATAGAGATTGTGAGGCACCTCCTCCTCTAGCACCCCCAGCTTCATGATACCGTTTATTCTTTTTCCTTTTATATTACAGAGTAACTGTCCAGGTTATGGACCGTACTCTGATTCAGACGTACATTTTTCTAATTTTCTTTTTGGTATAACTACAAAATTTGTTTCTCCCTTACATACATGCATTATTCCCTTTCTTAATTTATGTCTCAACAACACAGGTTCTTATGGTGTATTCGTATTACGATGTTTAATTTTTATCCTAACTCAGTTCACGACCCTTGTAGTAGTATTTAGGTTTAATAGAGCAGAGCCTGAGAGCTCTGATACCAAACTGTCACACCCCAATTCTGAACCAACCAGAATGATGTATGAATTGTCCATAGACCAACGGTTCAATTAGGATCTCATATAGCCTGAGCCCATTCGAATAAACTAGATACATTCCACAAGTAAAATCAGAGTAGATAAACGATAGCAAAAGTCTTTAATATTAATGAATTGAGTATCTGACAGTAATAGCATAATTAAGTATCCAATTATCTCCAATATACCTCAAAACATAAAATAATATAAAATAATCAATTACATGTTCCAATAACTTAACAATTAAGATAATAAAAAACACATGAGTTGCACTCGCATGACGGATCATGCGCCTCTTCCATAGCTTCCACGTCCATCGCCACTACGTATCCATTCATTGACATGTTCAAGTAATCTTTCACAGTAGGACCTGCATCAAGAACTAAAAATATTCGACGTTGAAAGGGTGAGCACACATCACAGCTCAGTGAACAAACAAAACAATGCAACAAACATATGCATGCATTCAATTCATATCTTTGGTGTGGTTTTTAAGTTTGCAATGTGCTATAGAAAGGTTTGATGGCCCCCGCACCTCTATACACGAGTGTGTGAATCCGTCCAATGGATCAAACACCATTTCCGTCCAACATGCACCCACCATGGAATAGAGATAGAGCTAAAGTTTCCGGATCAAATATCACCAACACTTTCCCTGATGCCCTACCCATACCAACACATAAGCCCCTATTGGCGAGGGCTTGCAAACTGGCATCGCAACTAACCAATCCTAATGCCAAACAATGTATCCAAGGCCTCACCCCAGCATCCCTCAATACGTTCATAGAGATAGAGCTAAGGCCCCCCAACAGAGCCAGAGACTACACGGTCCGAGACCACCTCCCCTGATGCCCTACGACATAATAATTCTGCTAAGGTAATGGCGATACGATGATGTTAGTGGGTAAGACTTGAGTAGAGATACAGCTAGAGTCTGATGACGAGGTCAAAGACCACCATGCCACGTCTTCCCCCTGATGCTCCACTCGCATCCAACACACCAATCACACATATACATTCATATGCCTATTCCTAGCATCATCATCATCATCATCATGTTATAAATAAATAGAATTTAATATGCATGAACAGTAATAGCAGAAATATTGGATGACAAGTGAGATGCACATTACAAGCATACAAGCATAAAATCAATCATGGCATTGGACTAAATAAAGTAAACAGTTTATTATTATCCAATTAGTTTAGATCTTGTTCCCTCACCTTTGATCGATGGTTGTTCCTCTTCTAAGCTTTGTAAATCACTTTTGGATCACTTGAAAACCTAATAAATTAATGGATTCTATGTTGGAGTTCATATTCATTAATTACAGTGTTTAAATGTCCCATCTAGAATCAATCAGACCTCCAGAAGCTAAGTGTTAGCAGGTGTAGCTGCACCTGTGGTCTCAGTTTCTGCGACCACAGGGTGTGTGGTCGATATGTGTGGTCGCATATCATGCGACCACACACATGCGACAACACCCTCCCTGGAAACTTCCCGAGGGCGTGTGGTCTACACATGTGCCTCGTGTAGTCGACCATAGCTGCGACCACACGAGTGTTTGGTCGACTTTTATTCTCAGTCTAACCCCTTCATGATTTGGTTCCTTGAACTATCACTAGGGTCCTTCTTATGATTGATCTATGACCTTAATTTCATATTTTTCACAATTATCTACTCTAACCTACTCTTCATGGATTTCCTTTGAGTTTTTGTTTATGGGTTTCATGGTTGAGATCCAACTTTGAATCAATACTTCCTCCATGATCTATTTTAGGCATTCAACTAATGTAGGGACGATTCCATACCTTAAACTTACTGAAGAATCAGAGCTCTCTCTGAAATTCCTTCTCTAAGTCTTCCTCTTCAATTCTCTTTCTCTTCCTCCTCCTCTCTTTCTCTCTCTTTTAGTTTGAGTTCTAAAAGAATGAAAGAGGCTAAGGGACGTCCTATATATAAAGGAAAACCCTCCATATAGAGTCCTACTTTGATTAGGAAATAACCCCCTTCAGATTAGAAAGGTTTCCTAATCACGGAGTCGGTTATAACATCGTGTGGTCGCACATGGTGTCGCAGAACCCCATCGACCACACGTCTTAAAACTACGACCACATGTCCCAGACTCCAGTGGTCTCATTATTCTGAGGTGTGGTCGACCCCACCTTTTTGGGTACGCAACCACACGCTCCTATTTAGATGATTTTGGATTCAATTTCATACCTAGCCTTGTGGTTTCTTTACGCATTTGGTCTGCTTGATCCGACCTTGATAGGAAGACCTAATACAAGGTGGTAAGACTGGGTTAGTACGATACAGGTCTTACACCACCGGTGTTAATTCCAAGTCATGAGTGGGATAGTTCTTCTTATGTGTCTTCAGTTGTCTTGAGGCATACGCAATTACTTGTTCTCCTTGCATAAGCACACACCCCAAACCTAACCCAGACGCATCAGTGTACAAGGTAAATGGTTGTCCTGGAATCAGAATAGTCAAGATGGGAGCTGATATCAATCTATCCTTCAATTTTTGGAAACACTCTTCACATTTTTCTGTCCAAACAAACTTTTCCCCTTTCTTAGTTACACTCGTGAGAGGTACGGTGATTCTAGAGTAATCTTCCACCAATCGTCGATACTAACCAGCCAAACCTAAGAAACTTCTAATTTCTGCAACATTCTTAGGTGCTTCCCATTTCACAATGGCCTCAATCTTGCTAGGATCCACTTTAATCCCTTCAGCTAATACAATATGGCCTAAGAAAGCGACTTCATTTAGCCAGAACTCACACTTGGTAAATTTAGCGTAAAATTTTTACTTTCTTAGTCGTTGCAGAGCGGCTCTTAGATTTGTGATATGAGTTTCTTTGTCCTTGGAGTAGACTAGTATGTCGTCAATAAATACAATGACTAACGTATCCAACATATCATGGAATACTCGATTCATGAGTTCTATAAAAGTTGCGGGTGCATTAGTCAATCCAAAAGACATGACTAAAAATTCATAATGTCCATATCTAGTTCTAAATGCTGTCTTTGGAATATCACCTTCCTTAATCTTCAACTGATGATATCCTGACCGAAGATCAATTTTGGAGAACACTTTGGCACCTTGCAACTGATCGAACAAGTCATCGATCCGAGGCAACGGGTACTGATTCTTGATTGTAAGCTTATTCAATTCTCGATAATCTATACACAGTCGAACGCTACCTTCCTTCTTTTTCACGAACAATACTGGCGCTCCCCATGGTGATATGTTGGGTCTAATATAACCCTTGTCCTGTAATTCCTGTAATTGTACCTTCAGTTCCTTCAGTTCAGTAGGAGCCATTTGATAGGGTGCTTTCGATACTAGTGCAGCTCTGGGTATAAGATCTATTATGAACTCTGTCGCTCGATCAAGTGGTAGTTCTGGTAGTTCTTCAGGAAATACATCTAGAAATTCATGCACAACTTCAATATCCTTTATTCGTGGTGCTTCCTTGGTGAGGTCGACCACGGATACTAGATACCCAATTCCTCCTTTCTCGAGGTATTTTTTAGCCTTTAATGCAGAGAGAATGAGTTTTTGTTTACGGGAAAATTTGGTTCTCGCAAAACTAAACTCTGCTCCTTCCTTGTCTTTAAATGTCAATTTTTTTTTCACACATAATAGGTTTGTGAAGTGCCGAGCTAACCAATCCATTCCCAAGATAACGTCAAATTCTGCCATCTCGAGTTGGATTAAGGTTGCATCCAAAATCTTCTCGTCGATAAGAACTGGACATGGTCCTAACCTTTGTCTGGTTCCACTTCTAATCCCATAGGTGATCGTACAAGCAGTTTGCAGTTTAAAGGTCAGAGGGGTAGATTTAACTTCTTTTCAAACGACACAGATGTAAAAGAATGAGTAGCTCCAGAGTCAAAGAGTACTCAGGCGGGTAAGCCATTAATAGGTACGATACCTATAAATTTTTTCTTATATTAATCTATATGCTCACACAAGATAGTACAAACGAAAGGTTCAGGTCATACCTGTGACTATATTAGGCAATGCAGCAGCATCCTTAGAAGTAACTGCATAAACTTTCCCTTGTTGTAGCTGCTTCATTGGCTTAGGACACTCTCTTGAATAATGTCCTACTTGATCGCAATTAAAGCATTTGACTCCAGCATTACTTTGCTTCTATTGAGGTTGGGCTGTCGGAGTAGTCTTGGCTGCAGCATTGAAGCCTTGAGTACGAAAGGGTTTAAATGTCTTTGGGTTCCCTCCGTTGTATGAGTTTCCATTGGACCTCTTTATACCTCTCTTCTGAGAAAAATAACTTTCCCTCTGGCTCGATTCCAGTACTCGAGCAATCTGTACAGCTTCATTATAAATCTTCTTTTCCAATCCCAATACATGCTCACGGATACTTTCCCTAAGTCCCATGACGAACCTTCAGATTTTGGTATTTTTCTCTTGCATGCTAGAGGGAGCAAAGAAGAACAGTTCTTCATAACGCTGCTGATAAGCGTCAACAATCATCTATCCATGGTATAGACTCAAAAACTCATTTTCTATTTGATCTCTGAAACTCTTGGAAAAATACTTCTCAAATAAAGCTTCTTTATAATAACCCATGTCAGTTGGGTGTGCTTTGTTAATAGATAACTTCTAGTTGATTTCCAGCAGTGGTATGCGTCATCTTTCAACATAAATGTGGCACATAATACCTTCTCTTCTTCATTTATAGTCATCATCATAAAGTTTCCTTCCTTCTCATCAATCCAGTGAGCTGGCCACAACGAATCTGATGGCTTGCTCGTGAATTCCTTCGGCTTCAACTTCAGAAAACGCTCGATCAATCAAGAGTGATCAAGTTGATATTGCGTATAAGCTCCATACATAGGCGGCTGGTACTGATGGTTACCTTGGTTGTACCCGCCTTGCGGTGCTTCAGGGTTTTGCACTTGACCTTGTACTGCTGGTGTTTTTAGTGCTTGAGGTACAATGTTGCTACCACCAGGTGCAGTACTAGCTTGTCCTGCAGGTAGAGATGTTGTGTTTGCAACTGGGAAATAAATTCCCATAGCAGCTTGTATTTGTTGTATATGCTGCATTTGCTATGCCAAATTCATGATCACAGTAGCCAAATCCGTAAGTGGTGCAGGTAAGTTGGTTGGGTTGGCTTGGGTGTGAACATTCTAAGGTGCAGCATTTTGAGCTCCAATATTTCCTTCCTGTCCTTGCTGACCTTAATTGTCATTAGTCTCCATAGGTGGTGGAGATGGGTTTACATTCTGTCTCCTTCTGCTTACTCTGCGCCCATCCATTTAAACTCTTGGGTGGTATGTTATTGGCAAAGCTACACATGTGAGACAAAATAGAATGGTAGTATTGGGTTAGTCTCACAATGGAAAGCGAGAGAAGAACAAAATTAATAGGCAAAAGTTCAGACAGAATTCAAATGCAGACAACTTTCAGTCATATGGTCGATGGTGTAAGCACCCTATTTTTCCCATTTCCAGCTAAACAAGTCCTACTGGTGTGTGGACAACAAAGGGAGTGAGGTGAGTAAAAATTTGGGTTTTTTTAACTACGACCTCGAGATAGTTTTCGGTGGGTCCCACAACAAGGTCGTAGGCTGTAACCTACATGGATACATGGGTCATGGAATTATCTTCAAAATGAGACCAGAATTGCTCAATTCCGATATCAAATGAAGAAGATATGATCATTTTAATCAGATGATACGTACAAGGGGGTTTTCTAAAAATAATATTAAAATCCCAGGGGGTTTCATGCAAATTATTGTAAGTTGGATTGATTGAATTTCAAATCATCATATCTTGATCATCCGACATCTGAATCATATGGTTTAAGTACCAATATTTCTTATTTTCAGTCCTTTTCAAAGTGGACGTGAAGAATCCCTGGTAGAGGCCATCGGTGGGTCCCATGCAAGCTTGCATGCAGAATTATTGATAGAACTTCATTTCTTCATATCTTGGCCGTTCTACGTCCAATTTAGATGATTCAAGGGTCATTATTCCTCATTTTTAGTGCTCTACAAAGTGGACGTGAAGGATTTTAGGCAGAGGTCTTCGAAGCATCCCTTGTAGAGTTGTTAGTCGAATTATCGTAATTGACCTGTTTAAGCTTCAAAAATTCATAAGTTGGCCATTTTATTTCCAAATGAGGTGATTCAAGCTCTAGTATTTCTCATTTTTAGTGTTCTACAAAGTAAACGTAGAAAATTTGGGGTAGAGATTATCAAAAAATTCCATGCGGAATGACGACGAAAATGGCCTATGAAATGATAGAGAGAGAAAAACCAATTTTGACCTAACCCAACTCAACCCAACTTAGTCCAACTCAGCTTAACCCAAGTCAGACCAGTCTAGACCAAATCAATTCAGTCCAGTTGTGTACATGTGCGTCATATATAATGTACGATATATATTGTATTATATAATATTATGTCTATGTATATTAGTGTAATATATGATATTATATATATAAGATATAAGTATAAAATAAAGAAAAATAATAAAAAAAATGTAAAAAGAGGATTCGGCCTTGAATGGATGGTGAGGCTTATGGAAAGAAATTGGAAGAGAGATACGGACCAAGAGGGAGAAGAAAATATGGAAAGAGAGATCTGAGAGAAAAAGGAAGGGAAGTAAGAACCCGAGAAGGTTCAACAGAGAAAATGGTAAGGAAAATAAAGGAAAGATGAGGGGGGAGAGAATCCAAGAGAGGGGATTGAGAAACTGATTAAGAAAGAATATAGAAGAGATAGTGAAATTGGAGAAAAGGGATTCTAACCGACCAAAAATAAGGAAAGGAAAAATTGATCTGGAGGGAAATTGGAATAACGAAGAAGGGGAACAGAGGGGATCAAGGTAGATTCGGTGGGAAAAGGGCCACCAGTTGATTTGGTTTAAGGGAATATAGAAGGAGAAGGATTAGGAAAAAAAAAAGGAAAGGAGACGGACAGATTGAAAGAAGTGAATATCAGATCGAGAGGATCGAAAAAAAAAGGAAAGGAGAAGTAGAAATTAGAGAGAAATCAGAGAGAAAAAGAAAAAGAGAGATCAGAAGAGAGACAGACAGATGGAGAGGGAGAAGAAGGAAAGAAGAGAAGAAAAGGAAAGAAGAAGGGAGGCAGACAGATGGAGAGGAAGAAAAGGAAAGAAGAAGAGAGGCGGACAAATGGAGAGGGAGAAGAAGGAAAGAAGAGGAAGAAAAGGAAAGAAGAAGAGAGGCGGACAGATGGAGAGGGAGAAGAAGGAAAGAAGAAGAAGAAAAGGAAAGAAGAAGAGAGGAGGACAGATGGAGAGGGAGAAGAAGGAAAGAAGAGAAGAAAAGGAAAGAAGAAGAGAGGCGGACAGGTGGAGAAAAAGGGAAGATTGAAAGAAGAAGATAAAAGAGGAGAGAGGGGACGTGAGGAAGAGGATTTTTTTTCGATTTTGGGGGAGTGAGATAGAGATTGAGATGGAGAAAGAGAGAAGCAGAGGGTGACGAGAAGAGAACCAGAAGAGAGAACGGTAGAGAAAGAGGGAGAGACACGGGTAGATCAAGGAAGAAGAAGAAGATCAAAGGAAGAAGGCAGCGGCAGGGAAGGAACCTTTGCAAACTCAGGTAAGCCGTTTCTTTTCTTTTTGTTTTTGCTACCGGCTAAGCCTCTGCAAATCGCCATTGTCATCTACCCTTCTCCCATCCAACACCCAATCTCTGCATCACCATGGCTGCAAAACTACACTACCCACTGACCCAACATTTATTGTCAATACCTTCTTCCTAGTTACACCCCACAGCACCATACCATAACCCCTCAACACTAGCCATCAGCTTATCCATGATCACCATGACCTACAACTCGACTATCAATCCTTATACCTTGCCTTCACTCCCGTTGACCAAGCTGCCGCAACACCATCAACCGATCTTTGCGTATCACCAACATCTTGCCACAAACCCACCTCCAAACCTTGCTGCAACTGATCCCTAAAACTGAACCCCAACCACTTCCATACCTACCCAGATCCATAACCAACTTTAAAAAAAACCATCCTAAATCACCGCAATATCTTGTTGTACCACACCCTATCATTCCACCATATCTGATCCATATACCCAACACATACATACACCTTCAGTCCACCTCACCCAAACCTGTTGCTCAGCCATGCAACACCACAAACACCATCAATTAGACCTCAATGTGGCCATCTCCTACTCACCACACATGTATACCACAGCCACAATCTCAACAATCCCCACGTGCACCACCTTACCATTACCCTATCCCATCTGTCCACTATCACCGAAACTGTGGTGGTGATAATTGGTCTTAGTTTAGGTTCTTTTTATTATTATTTTATTTTATTTCTTTTGTTTGTTTCTCTTAACAGTCTATTGTGGTTGTACATATATTCTATTAGAATATTTATTTATTCTTTTGTCTCTTTGATATCTTAATTCAGTTATATATTAAGTAGTTTTCTTTTAACTTGGTCTTTGTTATATCTTAGTTCGGTTGTATGAATATTATGTATTAGTTCTCTTTGTTATTATTTATTTTTCATGTACATTATACCTTATTATTACATGTGTAGTGACATGCATGTATATTTTATTTATTTATTTTTTTCCATGTCTTAATATTATGTTTTTTTTTTGTATATTATTTATTATTACATGTATGTTGTTTTTTTTATCTGAACATTATTTTTACTATCACATGTATATTGTTTTTATATTTATTTTCATCCTTATTTTTACTTTCTGTGTATATTATATTATATTATTTTTATAGGGGTATTATTTATATTTATTTTTGCGTGCATGTTATTTATGTTTATTTTTTCATGAATAAATATTATATTATTATTATTTTTACATGTACATTATTTTCTTATTTATCTTTGACATGCATATTTTTTAGAATAGCACATTGCTATGTTTGGATGTTCACTACCATGTTGGATGATCACTGCTATATTGGGATTGCTCACTTGCCATGTTTGGATTATTCACATGATCATTACTATATTTGGATACGCATTGTCATTTGCTATATTGATTTTCACATGCTTTGCTTGATTTTTACATGTTTTGCTTGATTTTTACATGCTTTGCTTGATTCTCACATGCTTTGCTTGATTCTCACATGCTTTGCTTGATTCTCACATGCCATATTGGATGCACACTCTAACTATTATATTTGGAATGCTCTCACATGCCATATTGGATGCACACTCTGACTATTATATTTGGAATGCTTTCACATGTCATATTGGATGCACACTTTGACTGTTATATTTGGAATGCTATCATTACTGTATTTGGAATGCTATCACTGCTATAGTTGGAATACTTTCACCTACCATATTTGATTTTTGAAAGAAATAAAAATAGAAAGAACAATTAGGGCAAGATAAACCCTAGAAAAAAAACAATAATTAGGGTAGGAAACCCTAAAAAGGAAAGAACAATTAGGGCAAGATAAACCCTAGAATGAAAAGAATAGATATGGACAGATAAACCCTAGAATAGAAAGAAAAATTAGGGAAAGATAAACCCTAGAATTGAAAAGATAGAGAGAAAGGATAGGAAACCCTAAAAATGGAAATCACAGCCAAAGGGATAGGAAACCCTAAAAACCTAAAATGGAAATACAACAATGGTAGGAGTTTAGGTCTCATCCCTAGATCCTATTGACAAAAATGGTAGGAGTTTAAGTCTCATCCCTAGATCCTATTGACAAAAATGGTAGGAGTTTAGGTCTCATCCTTAGATCCTATTGACAAAAATGGAAAGAATTTTGGTACACATCCCTAATCTGAATGAAAAGAATTTAGGTCTCATCCCTAGATCCTATTGACAAAAATGGTAGGAATTTGGTACACATTCCAAATCCGGCTCTCACAATCATTTTGAACTACGTCATACCTGATTTCTAGGGCAAACCCTAGAATACGTAGGCAATTTGGGAGTCCCAAATACGGTATGAAGCCACCCATCCACCATTCATCCAGCATAAACTTCAATTTAAACAAAGAATCTAATTGAAGCACATGCATAAATCACTTCCATAATCTTTAATCACAAAATCCATTTCGAACTATGTTTTGGACTTGATTTCCAGGATTGAAATACATAGGCAATTTGAGATGTCTTAGATGTCTCAGATTCAGTCTAAGATCGAACCATCTTTGGTTTGGTTTCACTGTATAGTACTGTACATTAGATTGCTTGTTTATTTGCTTCAGAACATGATTGGCTGAACCATAGGTTAGCAGAATGTAGCAACTTGGTTTAGGACATCCCTCATTGAACCCTAGTCATCCAGTTGACCAAGCATAGTTAGAATTAGAATCTAAGGAAAGTATAGGAGGCCGATATTGATCGGGCGGTTTGGGTGCTTAACACCTTCACATAACCGTACCTTGAATACTTACCCGATCTCTTGCAGACCGAAGAACTGATACATTGGGTTATGAGTCAATAGAAGTCTTACCTTAGGGTGAGGCTACCTTTTTAGAGGTCCTAGACTTTAATCTAGGTGGTGACTCCAACAAGATCAGTGATCTTCATTGATACAAATATTTTTATCCCGAGGAGGATCATCATTTCTCATTGTCCTCACAGATGGCCTACGGTCGCATGTTGTGCAACCAAAGGTGCGACCTTCAAAATCCTGACAACTTACCGAGACCCTATGGTTGATCATACGGTCGATGGTTTTGGTCGAATTGTGCGACCGTATGGTTCAAAATCAGGTTTTTAAACCTGTTCTAGAGATTTTTCCTTCTCATTCTCCTTTCCTTTCCTACGGTCACAACTCAACTCGCCACCACTAAGTTGCTACAGTGTCTACCGTACAAACTTGGTGATTTTTCCATCGATCCACGATCTCCATTCCATTCCTTAAGGTATGTTCTCTACTTTTCTCCATTTTTAAGCTTTCATACCTAGGGTTTTTGCCATTTGTAGGGTTTTCTTCTAATTAATATTTTTCTGACCGTAAAAATTTGATTTTTATTAGGGGCTTTTGCTATTGCCCACCCAATGGATGAAAACCCTCAAGAAAATTTGAGTTTCATTGGTTGGTTTGGTAAAATTTTTGAAATTTTCATTTTTTACCTAAATTTTGGGGGTTTTTTTCTAATTGTCAAAATTTCTTCAAATTTGACCTACCTAGTTTAAATTTTCGATTATATGAGCCTTGTAGGATGGTTTGGGACCTATGTAAGTCCTCCTGCCCAAATGTTTAGGTGAAAAGTGAGGCTTTTTCCCATTCTACGTCGTTATGCTGTCAAAATTTCAAATTTATCTAACTTGTTTTTCTTATTTTCTTCTCTTGCAGTTATCATGGTTCGCACTAAGGTTCCTCGAGTTCATGACCCACTTCGCTTCAGGTATGTGGAAGCAAAAACACAATATCCTTGGTTTAATCGAAAGAAATTGAAAGGGGGTTGGTGTGTGAACTTTGCCCACTTAGCCCTGTTTGATGCGGAGAGGGCATTTGGTGACATGGGCTGGCTTCCAGTGATTTTGTACTAGGCTTGCACTCGCCCGAACTTGGTCAAGTAGTTCTACTATCACCTACAGGTAAAGGTTGGCCTAGAGGATGTTGACAGGGGTAGAGAGCTTCTGATCACCAACTGGTGAAAGGGGTTCCGATCTCTTTCAACTGTCAGGAGTTGGCTAATCTCCTAGGCATCTCAAATGATGGTCAGTCAGTTTACTGTGCACCCAGGGAGCCATAGTTTCTGTCTACACAGGTGCGTGCAGCAATAGATAACCAAATTCTTCGAGATAACCGCTGGGAGATGAAAGCAGTCAACCTGCGTCCAGAGCCACGGGTCTACTGTAAGATTATCCAACATAACTTTATTCCCCAAGGTGGACATTATGAGATGGTATCACAGCTGACCTAGTACCTATTGTACTGTATGTGTACTAGGCAGCCTGTCTGCCTCCCATATATTATTCTTCGGATTATGAATAGAGCTACGTTGCCTGACTTGAGAGGTAACTTGCCCTATGGCCGGCTGATCTCTACCCTACTCGCTCGTCTACAAGTGGACCTAGTGGATGAGAGGATCCTTGAGGACACCTTCTCATCTAACCTTGATTGGGAGGCCATCAGTAGCATGGGCATGAGAGAGATACAGGTCAGTGATGATGAGAGGAATGCTATGAGACGTCCTCTCACTCGGGCAGCAACAGCAGATGCAGAGGCGACAGCAGCAGCAACAGCAAAGGTAGCAGCAGAGGCACACGAGAGTGATGATGAGGAGGATGATGATCGAATGTACATAGATATGGATGCCATCCCTTCTCCATCACCACAGCATTCTATTGGAGCTGGCCCTTCTCGGGCTTCTCATTCAGCTGGCCCTTCACACCCACCACCAGATGACATGATGGGGCTGTTATGTGAGATTCGGGAGGCTCAGTGCGTGACTGATTGGAGTATAGGAGAGCTTCTAGATGCCCAGCGCTCTACAGACCAGCGGGTAGCGGATCTAACAGCTAGTCTCTAAGCGACTCAGACTCAGGTGGCTTGGCTCACAAGAGTATATGCTGAGGACTATGATAGAGATCGTGAGGCATCTCCCACTCCAGCACCTCCAGCTCCATGATATCATTTATTTCTTTTTCCCTTTTTATAATACAGGGTAACTGTTCGGATTGTGGACTGTACTCTGATTTGGATGTATCTTGTCTTACTCCCATTTGGATATATATATATATATATATATATATATATATATATATATATATATATATATATATATATATATATATATATATATATATATATAATTGGTTTTCCATTTACATATGTACATTATTCTCTTTCTTAGTTTATGTCTCATACAACACAGGTGCTTATGGTGTATTCTTATTACAACTTTTAATTTTTTTTATCTTAACTCAGTTCATGACTCTTGTGGAAGTAGTTAGGTTGATGGGGAGAACCTAAGATGTTCTGATACCAAGTTGTCACACCTCAATTCTAATCTAATCAGAATGGTGTGATGATCCACCAATAAACCAACGGTTCAACCAGGATCTCATGTAGGTCGTACCACCATATCAAACCACATACACATTCCACATTAATAATCAGAGGTAAAAAACAAATAAGCGAAAGTCTTACAGATAATGACTGAGTATCTAACAATGATAATAAATAATTAATCCGATTATCTCCAAAACTCAAGATATAAAAGTAAATAATCCATTACATGTTCCATTAATCAAATATAGCTAAACTAATCAAATTGCACTGGTTGCACTCGCAAGAAGAATCATGCGTATCTTCAACAGCTTCTACGTCCATGGCGGCAACGTGTCCATACGTCGGCGTATTCATATAATCTTCAATAGTAAGACCTGCATCATCAACTAAAAATATTAGAAGTCGAAAGGGTGAGCACACATCACGGCTCAGTGAGCAAACAAAACAATGCAACAAACATATACATGTATTCAATTCATATCTTTGGTCTGGTTTTTAAGTTTGTAATGTGTTATAGAAAGATTTGGTGGCCCCCGCACCTCTATACACGAGTGTGTGAATCCACCTAATGGATCAAACACCATTGTCGTCCCACATGTACCCACCATGGAATAGAGATAGAGCTAAAGTGTCTGGATCAAACACCGCCAACACTTCCCCTGATGCCCTGTCCATACCAACACGTAAGCTCCTATTGGAGAGGGCTTGCAAACTAGGCTCGCAACTAATCAATCTTAATGCCAAATAATGTATCCAAGGCCTCACCCCAGCATCCCTTAATACGTCCATAGAGATAGAGCTAAGGCCCCCCGACAAAGTCAGAGACCACATGGTCCGAGACCACCTCCCTTGATGCCCTACAACGTAATAGTTCTGCTAAGGTAGTGGCGATACGACGATGTTAGTGGGCAAGACTTGAGTAGAAATAGAGCTAGAGTCTAGTGACGAGGTCATAGACCACCATGCCACGTCCTCCCCCTGATGCTTCACTAGCATCCAACACACCAACCACACACATACATTCACATGCCTATTCCTAGCACTATCATCATCATCATGTTATAAATAAATGAAATTAAATATGCATGAACAGTAATAGTAGGAATATTGGATGACATTTGAGATGCACATTACAAACATACAAGCATAGAATCAATTATGGCATTGAACTCAATAAAAATAAATAGTTTGTTATTATCCAATTAGTTTAGATCTTGTTTCCTCACCTGTTAGCAATACTCGATCTCCTTCCATGTCTTGAAATTCTCGTTCAATCAATTTAACAACCTAAAAGTTATATGAATTTAAGTTAGGGTTCATATTTAACATGTTACAGTAGTTGAAAATTGAAACAGAACACTGATAGGTGTCTGATTGGTCCTATGGTCGCATACTGTATCGACCTTACTGCCTACGGTCAATCCCCTACGATCACAAATGGTACAACCGTAGCTGCGACCATATGATTTTTGGATCTTCCCGAATGCCTATGGTCGATCCTCTGGTCATGCTGGTCATGCTATGGTCGACCGTAGCTGCGACTTTGTGATTTCGGGTCACAGACTACATGTAATTCGAGTTCTTCCTGGGTCAAATCCTTTACTCTTCTTCAATTGGATTTATTCTAAGGTCATCATATGGCCATCATTAGTAGTTTCTTATCAACCCTAACCATCAAACTCATCCCCCGTGGTTATCCTTGGAAATTACTCAAGGAATCACATGGATCATAATAGGTTGTGTCACACCCCAATTCCGTACTATTCAAAATGGTGTGATGAACCGCTAATAACCAATGGTTCAACTAGGATCTCGAATAGGCTGTGTCCGTTTGTTTAAACCATACACTTCCATAATCATAATCAGAGTAAATACGTAATAATGGAAGTCTTAATATTAAATGAACTGAGAATCTAAATGTGATAATCATAAATAAAATATCCAATTATCTTGCATTGACTGAGACATAAGTAAATAAAATATCAAATTACATTTCCTCAATAATCCAAATAAAAATCTAATAAAAAACGCATGAGTTGCACTCGCATGACGAGTCATGTGTCTCCACTATATCTTCTGCGTCCATCGCCGCAACATGTCCGTATGCGGGAGCACTCATATAATCTTCCACAGTCATACCTACATCATCAACTAAAAATATTTGAATTCGAAAAGGGTGAGCACACATCATGGCTCAGTGAGCAAACAAAACAATGTAACAAATATATACATGCATTCAATTCATAACTGTGGTCTGGTATATAAGTTTGCAATGTGCTTTAGAAAGGTTCGGAGGCCGCCTCACCTCTATACAAGAGTGTGTGGAGCCGCCCAATGAATATCGGCATTTCCGTCCCACATGCACCCACTATGGACAAGTATACACCCAATGAAAACGGCATTGATGTACCGGCTGCCCATACCAACACGTAAGCCCCTATTGGCGAGGGCTTGCAAACTGGATTCACAACTAACCAATCCTAATGTCAAATAATGTATCCAAGGCCAGCATCCCTCAATACACCCATAGAGATAGAGCTAGGGTCTGGTGACCAGGACACACCACAATGTCACGTTCCCCCCCTGATGCCCTACGATGTATTAGTTCTGCTAAGGTAATGGCGATACGACGATGTTAGTGGACAAAACTTGAGTAGACATAGAGTTAGAGTCTGGTGACCAAGACACACCTCAATATCACGTCCTCCCCCTGATTCCCTACTCGCATCAAATACACTAACCATAAACAAACATTCACATGTCTATTCCTAACATCACCATCATCATCATGTTATAAACATACGAAATTAAATATGCATGAACAATAATAGCAGGAATAGAAGATGACATGTTGAATGCACATTACAATCATAAAATCATAAAATCATACATGGCATTGGACTCAATAAACGAAAATAGTTTATTATTAGCCAATTAGTTTAGGTCTTGTTCCCTCACCTTTGCTTGAGTGTAGATCCGCTTTCAAGCTTTAAGAATCACCTTTATATCACTAGGAAAACCTAACAAGTCGATAGATTTTAATTAGAATTAATTCCAACAGTTTTAAGCTTGCTGTAAAGCTAGGGTCGTAGGATGGGTCGCAAGATGGGTCGCAGGTACCTGAGACCCCAGGGTGTAGGGTCGATCATAGGGTCGGTTACCTATCGACCCTATGTACGACCACAGCCTCCCTGGACTTCCCGAGAGCATGGGGTCGATCCTATAGTCTTGTAGGTCCATTCTAAGAATGTTCTATGGCCCATAGCTATGTTTTTTACACACTTTTCATCGCCTTTGTTGATTACCTTCATGGATTCCTTCGAAACTCATCCATGGGTAGATGATTTGGGTTTCTCCCAATCCTAACTTCTTCATAAACTATTCTTAGGGTCTTACATAGTTCATGGAGAATGTATTCATACCTTAGGGTTGCTGAGATTCAGAGATTTCTCTGAATTCCTTCTATTTAGTTGTCTTCTCAAATTCTCCTTCTCTTCTCAAATTCTCCTTCTCTTCTCTTTCCCTCACTATCAATTAGGGTTTCAAAAGGAGTGAAAGAGGCTAAGGGACATCCTATTTATAGAGGAAAACCTCCCAAAATCCATCCCAACGAGTTTAGGAAAGGTTCCCTTTGAGTTAGGAAAGTTTCCTAATTTTTGATTTCTGTCAGTCTTCCTAGGGTCGATGTTAGGGTCGCAGAATCCGTCTACCCTAGGGTCTCAAGTCATCCGACCCTTGGACCTGAAAACCATGAGTTGGATTCTGTTGAGGTGGGGGTCAACCATACCTGTTTAGGCATGCGACCCTACCCTCTATTTTTCTGTTTTTGGATCAATTTCATACCTGGTCTTGTGATTTCCTTCACGCACTTGGTCCATGTGGCTCGACCATGATAGGTAGACCTGGTACAAGGTGGTAAGACCGGTTAGTTCGGTACGGGTCTTACAACTCCCCCTGCTTATTAAAAATTTTGTCCTCGAAATTTATACATACCTCCCGAGTCGAAAAGATGAGGGTATTGCTTTCGCATAGCATTCTCATCTTCCCATGTGATCTCTTCTATATCTCGACTTCTCCAGGTGACTTTGACATAGTATATGTCACGGTTACGTAGACGTTGAACCTTTCGGCTGGTGATTTCAGTTGGTGCTACTTCGAATGTCAAATCATCAGTCAAATCAGGTGGATCTACTGTCAGCACGTGCGTTGGATCTCTGACGTACTTCTTCAATAATGAAACATAGAATACATCATGCACACATGACATAGATGGTGGCAGTGCTAACTGGTAAGCCACTTTTCCACGTTTAGCTAGAATCTCATATGGCCCGACATATCTCAGACATTGCTTTCCTTTCTGTCCGAACCGTTTTAACTCGTGCATCGGTGACACTTTCAAGAATACCTTATCACCTACAACAAATTCAAGGTCTCGACGTCGAGTGTCTGCATACTATTTTTGACGATTCTGAGCCGTCCTTACTCTTTCCTTGATAATGTCAACTACTCGACATGTTTCCTCAACAAATTCTGGTCCAACAATGCTACATTCTCCAACTTCATTCCAAAACAAAGGAGTTTGACACTTCCTACCATACAGTGCTTCATAGGGTGACATCTGTATAGCAGGCTGATAGCTGTTGTTATAAGCGAACTCGATCAATGGTAATTTTTCATTCCATGATCCAATAAAATCGATTACACAGGCTCGGAGCATGTCTTCTAAAATCTGAATGGTACGCTCCGACTGTCCGTCTGTCTGAGGATGGAATGCAGTACTAAACTTCAATGTTGTACCCATAGCCTTTTGCAATCCTTCCCAAAACTTTGAAGTAAATCGTGGATCTCTGTCGGATACAATGCTTTCGGGTACACTGTGTAGTCTGACAATGTTGTCCACATACAACTTAGCTAACCTCTCCAGTTTATACTGAGGTCGTATAACAATGAATCGAGCCGTTTTAGTCAGGCGATCTACAATCACCCAAACTGCATCAACTACTCGAGGAGTCAATGGTAACCCGGTGACGAAGTCCATAGTAATGCAGTCCCATTTCCATGTTGGTTCCGATAACGGTTGTAACAGTCCTGCAAGTCTTTGTCATTCAGCCTTCACCTTCTGACAGTTTAGGCATTGAGACACAAACTTAGCTACATCTGCTTTCATTCTTCTCCACCAATATAATTTCTTTAGATCATGATACATTTTTTTACTTCCAGGATGTATCGAATAGACGGTGGTGTGGGCTTCTTTCATTAGTCGGTGTCCAATGTCCAAATTTTCTGTTTCAGGTACACATATTCTTCCTTTGTACTTCAGTACCTTTTCATCATCTAAGGTGAACTGAGGAATAGTCCTACCTTTTTCGATGTCCTCTTGTACCATTCTCAGGTAAGGGTCTAATTTAATGACGGCTTTCACTTCATCAATTATATCAGATACAATCTTCAATGTTGCAAACATATTTGAAAACCAATGAATAAACCCTTGGTTGGTTGGTTCACCCGGTGCATCTATCACGAACTGTGCATTACCATCATTGAATACTCTTCCTGTAGTACACATTGCTGTAGTCGTGTTAACTTCTCCTTGAGATTATATCATTGATTTCCTGTTCAGCACATCAGCAACTACGTTAGCCTTTCCTGGATGATACTGGATATCACAATCATAATCCTTTAATAATTCCAGCCATCTTCTTTGTCGCATGTTCAACTCCTTCTGATTGAATAGATAAGTAAGACTCTTATGATCTGATTTAATCTAAAATTTCTCTCCATACAAATAATGTCTCCATATCTTGACAGCATGTACCACAGCCACTAATTCCAAGTCATGAGTGGGATAGTTCTTCTCATGTATATTCAGTTGTCTTGAGGCATATGCAATTACTTGTTCTCCTTGCATAAGTACACATCCTAAACCCAATCCTGACGCATCAGTGTACAAAATAAATGGTTGTCCTGGTATAGGAATAGTTAAGACCGGAGCTGATATCAATCTAGTCTTCAATGTTTGAAAACTCTTCTCATATTTATTAGTCTAAACAAACTTTTCTCCCTTCTTAGTCAAACTGGTGAGAGGTACGGCAATTCGGGAATAGTCTTCCACAAATCGTCGATAATACCCAGCTAGACCTAGGAAACTTCTAATTTTTGCAACGTTCTTCGGTGCTTTCCACTTCACAATGGCTTCAATCTTACTAGGATCCACTTTAATTCCTTCAGCGGATAAAACATGGCTTAGGAAGGTGACTTCATTTAGCCAAAACTCACACTTTGTAAATTTGGCGTAAAGCTTCTCTTCCCGTAACCATTGCAGAGCGGCTCTTAGATTCATAATATGAGTTTCCTTGTCCTTGGAGTAGACCAATATATCATCAATGAATACAATGGCCGACGTATCCAACATATCATGGAATACCCAATTCATAAGTTCCATAAAAGTTGCTGGTGCGTTAGTCAATCCAAAAGACATGACCAAAAATTCATAATATCCATATCTTGTCCTGAATGCTGTCTTGGGAATACCACCATTCTTAATCTTCAACTGATGGTATCCTGACCGCAGATCGATCTTGGAGAACACCTTGGCACCTTGCAACTGATCGAACAGATCATCGATCCGAGGTAATGGGTACCGATTCTTGATTGTCAGCTTATTCAGTTCCCGGTAGTATATGCACAGTCGAACACTACCGTCCTTCTTCTTTACGAATAATACTAGCGCTCCCCATGGTGATATGCTAGGTCTGATGTAACCCTTGTCCAGTAGTTCTTGTAACTGTATTTTTAATTCCTTTAGTTCAGTAAGAGCTATTCGATAAGGTGCTTTAGATATTGGTGCGGCTCCGGGTATCAAATCTATAACAAACTCTGTAGCTCTGTCGGGTGGTAGTCCTGGTAGTTCTTCAGGAAATACATCTGGAAAGTCACGCATGACATCAATATCCTCCATTCGTGGTGCTTCCTTGGTGAGGTCGACCACTGAGACTAGATACCCAACTCCTCCTTTCTCGAGGTATTTTCTAGCTTTTAATGCAAAGAGGATGAGTTTTCGTTTACGGGGAAGTTTGGTTCCCGCAAAACTGAACTCTGCTCCTTCATTGTCTTTAAATGTCAGCTTCTTTTCGACACATAATGGGTTTGCAGAATGCCGAGCTAACCAGTCCATTCCCAAGATGATGTCAAAGTCTGCCATCTCAAGTTGAATTAAAGTTGCATCCAAAGTTTTCTCGTCAATAAGAACTGAACATGGTCCATAACCTTGTTCTAACTCCACTTCTAATCCCATCGGCGATCGTACAAGCAGTTTGTAGTCTAAAGATTTGAGGGGTAGATTTAGCTTCTTTCCAAATGACACAGATATAAAGGAATGAGTAGCTCCATAATCAAAGAGTACTCTGGCGGGAATGCCATTAATAGGTACGATACTTGTGATTTGTTTTAATTTAGTCTGCATGCTCACACAATGTAACACAAAATGAAAAAGGTTCAAGTCATACCGGTGACCACATCAGGCGATGCGGCAGCATCCTCAGAGGTAACAACATAAAATCTCTCTTGCTGTAGTTGTTTTCTGGGCCTAGTACACTCTCTTGAGATATGCCCTACTTGATTGCAGTTAAAACATCTTATTCCTTCGCCATTTGACTTTGGTTGCGGTGGGGCTGCTGAAGTGGTCTTGGCTGCAGCATTGAAGCCTTGGGTACGGAAGGGTTTGAATGCCTTGGTGTTCCCTCCGTTGTAAGAATTTCCATTTGGCCTTTTAATACCCTTGTTTTGAGCAAAATAACTGTCTTTCTGGCTCGACTCTATCACGCAAGCAATTTGTACAGCTTCATTGTAGACTTTCTTCTCAAGTCCCAGGACATGTTCATGGATGCTTCCCCTAAGTCCCGTGACAAACCTTTGGGTCTTTGTGTTTTCCTCTTGCATGCTGGAGGATGCAAAGAAGAATAGCTCCTCATAACACTGTTGATATGCATCCACAGTCATTTGCCCCTGATACAAACTCAGGAACTCTCTCTCCATAGAATCTCTAAAACTCTTAGGAAAGTACTTCTCAAAGTGCCTCTTTGTATATACCCCAAGTCAGTTGACTGTGCTTTGTTAACAGGTAATTCCGTGTGGACTTCCACCAGTGGTGTGCATCACCTTTCAGCATGAATGTTGCGCACAATACTTTCTCCTCTTCATTCACCGTCATCATCATAAAATTCCTCCCCATCTCATCAATCCAGTATGCTGGCCACAACGGATCAGCTGGCTTACCATTATACTCTTCGGGCTTCATTTTCAGAAAACGCTCAACTGGTCTGGAGTGGTCTAGTTGATGAGGAACATAAGCCCCATTCATAGGTGGTTGGTACTGATAACCACCTTGAGCTACTTCAGGGTTCTAAACTTGAACCTGCATGATGGGAGTTTGAGGTGCATGGGGTACCGTGTTACTCTCCCCTGGTACTGTGCTTTCCTATCCTGCTGGCATCGGTGTCGTCTGTGTAGCTGGAAAAGCCCTGCCTATGGCAGCTTGCATAGTAGCTTGTACCTGTTATATTTGCTGCAGCTATTGTGCAAAGTTCATCACGACTGTAGCTAGGTCTGTAGGTGGAGTTGGTAAATTGGTAGGATTTGTCAGACCATTAACTACGGACGGTGCCGTGTTCAGATTCTCCTGTGTTTCAGGATGTATATGGCTGTCTTCCCCCACAGGTGGTGGTGGTGGAATGAAATTTCAGCTTTGCCTGGTTACTCTTCGCCCAGCCATTTTTCCGTTCTGATGATGGTAGTGCCTATAAGTAATCATAGCACATGTGAGGCAATCAATATAATTGTTCTCCAGTAAAAAATCCAACTAATCATATCATTTTCAAACTTTTCAGATCATTCTGTCAAAATTACTGTATTTTCCATCGTAGGGTCGATCGTAGGGTCGATCCTTATGCGACCCTAGGGTATGCGACCTTGGGAATCACTGTCAACTTACCGAGAGCCTAGGGTCGATGGTAGGGTCGGTATATATCTGACCCTAGGGTCGACCCCTAGTTCTCTGTCAGATCACTGAGAGGCTAGGGTCGATGAGGGGGTCGGAGGTAGGGTCGCATGTTTTGGTCGAATTATGCGACCCTAGGACCCAGAATCAGGTTTTTAATCCCGATTTTGGATTCATTTCTCATTCTTTCTCCTCCTTTCTGACTTAGCTCATTCCTCTGAGTTGCTATAGTGTCAACCCCGACCCATTTGGTGATTCTATCATACATTCGAGACTCTCACTCCTTCTCTTCAGGTTTGTGCTCTACTGCTTCATGTTTTTAAGGTTTCCTAACTAGGGTTTCGCCCATTTATATCGTTTTCTTCAAATTAAAATTTCTTCAACCGTAAAAATTCGATTTTTTATTGGGGGATTTTGCTGTTGGTCACTCAATGGACGAAAGCCCTCAAAAATATTCAAGTTTCATCGGTTGGTTATCGAGAAACTTGAAAATTTCTAATTTTGACCTAATTTTCGAGATTTTTTGAATTTCTTGAAATTTCTTCGAAGTCAATCTTTCTGGATTAAATTCCCAACTGTATGAACCTTGCAAGATGGTTTGGAACCTATGTAAGTCCTCCTGCCCAAGTGTATGGGTGAAAAGTGAGGCTTTTGACCAATTTATGCCGTTATAATATCAAAATTTTTGGGTTTTTCACCATTACTGAGCTATTATCTGTTTTTTCTTTGTTTTGGCAGATAATATGGCTCGTACCAAAGTACCTAGGGTTTAAGATCCAGTTCGTTTCCACTCTAATGAGGCCGAGGCTCAATATGCTCGTTACGCTCCTAAGAAGGTAGAGGGAGGTCATCGTGTGGACTTGGCTAGTCTAGCCTTGTTCGACGTGAAGACAGCATTTGGTGACATGGGCTGGCTTCCCATGATTTCCTACGATGCCTGTACCCATCTGGATCTGGTGAGACAGTTCTATTGTAATCTCCAGGAGGTGGGAGATCACAATGACACTGAGAAGGGTAGGGAGCTCAGGATCACGAGCTACGTCAAAGGAGTAGAGGTTTCCTTCGACTGCTAGCTGTTAGCGGACCTCTTGGGCATATCACATGATGGCCCCTTGGTGTACTATGCTCCCAGAGAGCCCCAGTTCTTTTCCTTGGAGATGTGGGCTGAGATAGACCATCAGCTTATCAGAAAGGATCGCTGGGATGAAAGCGATCAACCTACGTCCAGAGCCTCGGGTGTACTGTAAGATCATCCAGCACAATCTGATACCCCAGAGTGGACACTACGAGAGGATCTCCTAGTTGACCCAGTACTTACTTTACTGTAACTGCACTAGGAAGCCTGTCTGCCTCCCTTATATTATTATGAGGACGATGATCTGTGCTACGCTTCCTGGTCAAGTAGGCAACCTGCCCTACGGATGCCTGATCACTACACTGCTTACCCGTCTAGGGGTTGATTTAGTAGATGAGAAGATTTGGGAGAAGACTTTCTCATCAGTGCTGGACTGGGAGGCTATCTGTAGGATGGGCATGCAGGATGCTCAGGTCAATGATGAGGAGAGGAACACTCTAATGCGTCCTCGTACTCGGGTGGAGGTGGCAGACGCTGAGGCAGTAGCAGCAGCCGCTGGAGCAGGGGTTCATGGGGGTGATGATGAGGATGAGGATCGTATGTACATGGATGTGGACTCCATACCTCCTCCATCACCTCTGCATTCTAATGGAGCTGGTCCATCATAGACTCCTTCACGCACGGCTGGTCCTTCATGCCCACCATCTGATGATATGATGGGATTACTTCGTGAGATCAGGGAGGCTCAGCGCGCGACAGATTTGAGAGTAGGAGAGCTTCTAGATGCTCAGCGTGCGTCTGATCAGCGGATGGCTGCGTTGACGGCTAGTCTCCAGACGATCCAGACTCAGGTAGCTTGGTTGGCTAGAGTCTATGCTGAGGACTATGACGGAGATCGCGAGGCACCGCCTCCCCCATCACCTCCAGCTTCATGATCTATTTTTCTTTTCTTTTGTATTACAGAGTAACTGTCCGGGTTGTGGACTATACTCTGCTTTGGATATGTATATAAACTGGCTTTGGCTTGTTGTATATAAAGCTTATTTCTCCCTTTATATGTGCATTATTCTCTTTCTAAATTTTGTCTCAAACAACACGGTGCTTATAGTGTGTTTTTATTACAACTTTTAAATTTTTTCTAACTCAGTTCACAAACTTTTATGGAATCATACTGGTTCAACAGACAGAGCCTGAGAGCTCTGATACCAAGTTGTCACACCCCAATTTCACACTGTTCAGAATGGTGTAATGAACCGCTAATAACCAATGGTTCAACCAGGATCTCGAATAGGCTATGTCCGTTTGTTTAAACCATACACTTCCACAATCATAATCAGAGTAAATACACAATAGCGGAAGTTTTAATATTAAATGAACTGAGAATCTAAATGTGATAATCATAAATAAAATATCCAATTATCTTGCATTGACTGAGACATAAGTAAATAAAATATCAAATTATATTTCCTCAATAATCCAAATAAAAATCTAATCGAAAACGCATGAGTTGCACTCGCATGACGAGTCATGCGTCACCACTATATCTTCTGCGTCCATCGCCGCAACATGTCCGTATGCGAGAGCACTCATATAATCTTCCACAGTCATATCTGCATCATCAACTAAAAATATTCGAATTCAAAAAGGGTGAGCACACATCACGGCTCAGTGAGCAAACAAAACAATGCAACAAACATATGCATGCATTCAATTCATAACTGTGGTCTGTTATATAAGTTTACAATGTGCTATAGAAAGGTTCGGAGGCTGCCTCACCTCTATACACGAGTGTGTGGAGCCGTCCAATGAATATCAGCATTGCCATCCCACATGCACCCACCATGGACAAATATACACCCAATGAAAACGGCATTGTTGTACCGGCTGCCCATACCAACACGTAAGCCCCTATTGGCGAGGGCTTACAAACTGGGTTCGCAACTAACCAATCCTAATGTCAAACAATGTATCCAAGGCCTCACCCCAGCATCCCTCAATACACTCATAGAGATAGAGCTAGGGTCTGGTGACCAGGACACACCACAATGTCATGTCCCCCCTGATGCCCTACGATGTATTAGTTCTACTAAGGTAATGACGATACGATAATGTTAGTGGACAAGACTTGAGTAGAGATAGAGCTAGAGTCTGGTGACCAGGACACACCTCGATATCACGTCCTCCCCCTGATGTCATACTCGCATCAAATACATTAACCATACACAAACATTCACATGCCTATTCCTAACATCACCATCATCATCATGTTATAAACATACGAAATTAAATATGCATGAACAATAATAGCAGGAATAGAAGATGACATGTTGAATGCACATTACAATCATAAAATCATAAAATCATACATGGCATTGGACTCAATAAACGAAAATAGTTTATTATTAGTCAATTAGTTTATGTCTTGCTCCCTCACCTTTGCTTGAGTGTAGATCCTCTTTCAAGCTTTAAGAATCACCCTTATATCATTAGGAAAACCTAAAAAGTCGATAGATTTTAATTAGAATTAATTCCAATAGTTTTAAGCTTGCTGTAAAGCTAGGGTCGCAGGATGGGTCGCAGGTATCTGAGACCCTAGGGTGTAGGGTCGGTCATAGGGTCGGTTACCTATCGACCCTATGTGCGACCACAGCCTCCCTGGACTTCCCGAGAGCATGGGGTCAATCCTATAGTCTTGTAGGTCCATTCTAAGAATGTTCTATGGCCCATAGCTATGGTTTTTACACACTTTTCATCGCCTATGATGATTACCTTCATGGATTCCTTCGAAACTCATCCATGGGTAGATGATTTGGGTTTCTCTTAATCCTAACTTCTTCATAAACTATTCTTAGGGTCTTACATAGTTCATGGAGAATGTATTCATACCTTAGGGTTGCTGAGATTCAGAGATTTCTCTGAATTCCTTCTCTTTAGTTGTCTTCTCAAATTCTCCTTCTCTTCTTCTTCTCCTCATTCTCTTCTCTTTCCCTTACTATCAATTAGGATTTCAAAAGGAGTGAAAGAGGCTAAGGGACGTCCTATTTATAGAGGAAAACCTCCCAAAATCCGTCCCAACGAGTTTAGGAAAGGTTCCCTTTGAATTAGGAAAGTTTCCTAATTTTCGGTTTCTGTCAGTCTTCCTAGGGTCGATGCTAGGGTCGCAGAATCCGTCGACCCTAGGGTCTCAAGTCATCCGACCTAGGACTTGAAAACCATGGGTTGGATTCTCTTGAGGTGGGGGTCGACCCTACCTATTTAGGCATGCGACCCTACCCTCCATTTCTCTATTTTTGGGTCAATTTCATACCTGGTCTTGTGATTTCCTTCACGCACTTGGTCCGTGTGGCTCGACCATGATAAGTAGACCTGGTACAAGGTGGTAAGACCGGTTAGTTCGGTACGGGTCTTACAGGTTGACATCCCCAATCCTCTATAGAATCCTTAGTCCATAGAATTGACATCTTTAGAGATTAGGTTC
Source organism: Protea cynaroides (assembly GCA_028583415.1). Classification (NCBI taxonomy): domain Eukaryota; kingdom Viridiplantae; phylum Streptophyta; class Magnoliopsida; order Proteales; family Proteaceae; genus Protea; species Protea cynaroides. The sequence goes on along the minus strand of CM053265.1, from coordinate 21,557,337 downwards.
ATACCTTTGCCTGTGATAGAGAGCCAATCTCTTCTCAGCAAATCCTCTCCTTAGCCTTTTCTTCCTTCTCTTTCTCTAGGGTTGACTAATGTTCTAAAAGAATAAAAAAGGGCTGAGGGACATCCTTTATATAGAGGAAAACTCTCCATATAGAGTCATCTTTCAATTAGGAAAGCAATCCCTTAGTTTAGGAAAGTTTTCAAAACTCGGAGTCTGATCTAGGGTCTCACGGTCGATGGCTACGATCGCAGAACCCGTTGACTGTAGGGTCGAAGTCATCGACCGTGGGGTTCATGGTCTGAGATTTTTGTATCCTTCCTTATGGTCGACCATACCTACCCAAGTATTCGACCATAAGTATGTTTTCAGTGTTTTTAACTCGATTCTCATACCTGGTTTGTGACCCATCTTCAAACGATTGATCCACTTGATCCAGAAATGATGGGAAGACCTGGCACGACACGGTTAGACCGGGTTAGTGGAGTGCGGATCTTACATAGTTGACCTGACTACTATGTGTGTAGGACCCACACTCCACTAATCAGGTTTAATCATATCGTGTCAGGTCTTCCAATCATTGTTGGATCAAGTGGATCAACCGTGTGAAGAAGGATCAGGAGACCAGGTATGAAAATCGACTTGAAAACACTAAAAACCAAGTGTATGGTCGACTACCTAGATAGGTATGGTCGACCATATGGTAAGAAACAAAGGCCACTGACCAATTATCATATGGTCGATGTTTTCAAGCTTATGGTCGATGATTTTTGCGACTGTACGTCCGACCGTACGACTCCAAATCAGACTTCGAGTTTGAAAACTTTCCAAATAGAAGGGGGATCTCTTTCTATTTTCTAGGAGAACTCTATATTGAGAGTTTCTCTCTATATAAAGGACGTTCGTCAACCCCTTTTCACTCTTTTGGAACATTATCAAACCCTAGAGGAAGAGAAGGAAGAGAAGGAGAAGAGGAGAAGACTAGGAAGATAGAGAAGAAGGCTGAGAGAAAGAGTTCTACAGATTCTCTACAACCAATAAGGTATGAACCTTGTCTCTGTAGCCTTGGAACACCAAAAGTAGGAGTTTCTAACATAAATTGTAATACCAAACCCAATGTAAGGATTCATCCATGGGATTTTCTGAGCAAACCTCAAGGGAATTGTTAGGAGGGAAATGATCCCTCCACTTAAAATCTTACACGTGTCAAGTGCGCCTTCGGAGCCTGAGCGCCCGGAGTGTCTCGCACTCGGCCTCCCATGCACTCGGCCTCCCATGCATTCGGCCTCCCTTGTGCCCGGCCTCCCGGGTAGCGCTCGGAGTTAAGATCCTACTCAGTGGGGGGAGCCAGTCCTATTGGGATTCTGCTACCTCCGGAGAGTCCTTCTCTCAGTCTGATACGACATCGACTATTCCGGTCGGCCATTACTCACACGTTGACACGTGTCAGTCCCAGAGCTGACCGACCTAGCTTCCTTGGCTGAGGTCTCCGACTCCTACTCGGAGTCTACCACTTGAGTGTCCCATAGAGCGACACTTGGCAATCCTATTGGCAGTCTACTCCCCTGAGTCCTGGTACCTCCATGCTTCTTCCCAATCTATAAGTAGAGGGCAACCCCTCAAGGTAAGCCCTTATGCACTTACGCACTTACAAATTACAAGCTGTTATTATTCATCCCTCATGCTCAAACTCACTCATCGTCCCACTCTCTCTAAACTGGAGATAGCTTTCTGCTATCTCTTAACTGTTTACCTTGGGAATCTAACTTAGGCATCGGAGGGTACCCAGGGCTTAGGCGCCCCCTCCTTTGTCTCATCTCTGTGATTTTTCAGAGCGCGGATCAACGGGCGATTTCCAACCGTAACAGTTTGGCGCCCATCGTGGGGCCTCTTTTGACTGAGTTTAGCGTGTACGTATTCTTATTTCAATGGCTCACAGAAGAACTCGAGCACGGGCGTCGCGCGCCCCTTCTGAGACATCGGTGGATATGGGTAGTACCAAAAGCACGACGAGGGCGGACCGTGAGCCTGCACCCCCAGTGCCAGAACCCGCACCGATACCAGAACCAGCACCAGCACCACCGCCGGTGCCAGCGCCAGCCCCGAGCAACACGCCGTCGGTAACTCCATCGCAACCTCCTCCCCAATACGTCACTCGTCAGCAGTTTGACGAGCTGAAGCAGCAAATCGAGCAGCTTGCGAAAGTCTTGAGAGGAGCTCGAGCAAGCAACTCGGTAGGGGGAGGAGAGAATCCTCATCCGGCACCGAATCCGCCACCCGAAGTCCCGCAAGCGGCCCATCCGCAAAGGGCGAGGGCGGATCCGGCAAACGCTTTACCAAATATTCTCTGACAGGTGATCAGGCTCCTGGATGAAGCGTGGCCCGGCCCGTCGGTCGGAATCAACCGCCACATCAACACCAGGCACCGATGGCACCACCTCCGGTGGGAGGCCCGGGGTCCTTCCTCGATGGCCTCTGGAGAGAAAGAGTTAACGAGGAAACACCAGGTTCTGGCGCTCAGCCTCCGGACACTCCCCAGTCCGAGGTCGAGCGGCGTCTACTCGAGATAACTACTCGGCTTCAGCAGGTGGAGCAAAACAAAGTAGCCCCGCCGAGAACGTCCTATACTGCAATTACGGCGCTCTCGGACGAGATCATGAGGGCACCGCCTCCTGACAACTTCAAGATGCCGGTCTTGGACTCCTACCATGGGAGTACCAACCTCGAGCAGCACCTAGACGCCTTCGTCTCCACAACACTGTTCTACCCCCTGAGCGACGGCCTCATCTGCAGGATGTTTCCTTCAACGCTCAGGGGAGCTGCTCGCACGTGGTTCAATAATCTCTCGGCCAAGAGCATTACCTCATTCGAACGGCTATCGAACAAGTTCTTGACGCACTTCCAAGCAATCCGAGTGCGCAAGAAAAACATCGTACCATCTGTCAACAGTAAAGCAGCAGAAGGACGAGTCCCTAAGGGAATTCATCAAGCGCTTCAATAACGAGGTGCTTGAAATCAAGGACGTCGAGCCCGCGGTGCATATGTCTAGCCTGCAGGCCGGCGTCACCGATCGTCAGCTTTGTTGATCCCTTGCCAAAAAGCCACCGAAGAACTTGGACGACCTGCTCGCCAGGTGCGAGAAGTACGCCTCCGCAGACGAGACGACCCGGGCCCAGAAAAATAACACCGTGAACAATCTGCAAGCCGCACCAAAGCCGACGGACAAGAAAAGGTCTGAGGCGGCCAACCCGACACCAAGCCCGGGAGATTCAAAGTAGCAGAATTCCGGTAGGGATCAGACCTATCGGCACCCCTACAAGACATTCGAGTATTACACTCCACTGAACTCTTCGATGACAGAGATCCTTGAAGTAATCAAGAACGATCGGAACCTCCGACCGCCTCCAAAAGCACTCGGCAACGGGAGGAATAAGGACCACTCCCGTTTTTGTCGCTTCCATCGCGACTATGGCCATGAAACGGAAGAATGCAAGTACCTCAAAGAGGAAATTAAGGACCTCATTAGGCGAGGATACTATGGCAACTTTGTCAGGAATGCAGACATGGGACCAGCCCCCGCTCGGAGGGATCGTGGATTACCACCTCCACCTCCGAGGAATCCGCAACCCAATAATTGCCGAGCGAACGCAGGCGATAATCAGAACGCCGCTCGGAGGGACGACAGAGACCCTGATGGTGGGCCGGCTCCCCCCAAGCAGTGGGTCGGCGCCATCCAATTTGGGACAGTGGAAAGCTCATCTGGAGCTCAAAGAGAAAGAGTGTCGATGAAAGAAAGACTCGGAGGCCGACAGCATACCCAATCCGAGTCCATCTCGGCTTGTTCTGAGCCGGAAGGCCGACGAAAGAGGAGAAAGAAGTCCCACCCGGTTTCAAAGAGAAGAAATGCCGAACGCAGGTTTGTCGGCAGTCCGCCCCCAGGGGACCGACCGTGCACAGCAATGGGTTTGCGCATCCCTGGTGACAATGGGATCTATACCATCACCAAGGGACCTCAAGACGAGGGCAAGTCAGCCCTCACAATCATAGGAGGACCCACCGCCGGAAATACCTCCAATAGGTCGGCAAAGGCCTACTCCCGTCTGGTGGCCAAGACTGAGTGGCCGTCGAAGAGAGCCCGAACTGGAGAAGTCATCACCTTCAGCGATGAAGATCTTGTCAACGTCGCGGTCCCCCATGAAGATGCCCCTGTCTTCATGGCCGGGATCGGGCACTGCGATGTTGCAAAGTGCCTAGTAGACACCGGGAGCTCGGTGGACATCATATTTTATCATGCCTACTAGAGGATGCAGCTGACGGACGACCAGCTCCGTCCCGTCACTTTCGATCTTATCAGCTTTTCCAGGGACCCAGTCACGGTGAAAGGGGGCATCCAATTGCCTGTCATCCTTGGCCAGAAGCCCCGAGACAGCGACAAGTAGTGGTCGAATTCATGGTGGTTGATCGGCCATCAGCTCACAATGTCATCCTCGGCCGGCCTTCGCTGAACAAGTTAAAGGCCTGTATGTCCACCTACTACCTGGTGATGAAATTTCCAACCGAGGATGGAGTCGGAGAGTGCCGAACGGATCAAGATACTTCACGAAGGTGGTACGCCACCGAGCTGAAGAACAGTCAGTGGGCCTTGAAGTCCGCACAGGTGAACATGGTGGATGTTCCCAAGGATCTCTCTTCCAACAGAGGAGAACCCGCAGAGGAACTCCTGCAGGTTCCGATTGCGGATGATCAACTCGAAAAGACGCTACAGGTCGGCTCCTTGCTGCCTGAAGAGCAAAGGGAAGAGTTGATCAAATTTTTAAGGCAGAACTTAGACGTTTTCGCATGGTCGGCCTCTAAAATGCCTGAGATACCTAGGGATGTAATTTGAACACCACCTAGCAGTCAACCCGCAGCATCGGCCTGTGCGACAAAAGAAGAGAAGCTTTGCACCCGCTAGGTAGTCTGCCATAGACGAGGAGGTGCAGAAGCTGCTGACAGCAAACTTCATACGGGAGGTTGACTACCCGGACTGGTTGGTCAACGTGGTAATGGTGCCAAAGTCTAACGGCAAGTGGCGGATTTGCATTGACTTTATCGATCTCAACAAAGTCTGTCCAAAGGACAGCTATCCGCTGCCGCGCATCGACCAGCTGATTGATGCTACGGCCGGACATGAACTGCTTAGTTTCCTTGACGCGTATTCCAGCTACAACCAAATAAAGATGCGGAAGGCTGACGAAGAATGAACATCCTTTGTCACAAATCAGGGGCTCTTCTGCTATACGGTAATGCCTTTTGGCCTCAAAAATGCAGGAGCCACCTATCAGAGGCTGGTCAACAAAGTCTTCAGACGATAGATTGGCAGGAACATGGAAGTGTATGTCGACGATTTCCTTGTCAAGACTCGACATTCCGGTCGGCACCTGGCCGACCTCGGTAAAGCATTCCAGGTCCTCCGAAGGCACAATATGAAGCTCAACCCTACAAAGTACGCCTTCGGAGTCGGATCAGGAAAATTCTTGGGATTCATGGTCTCGCAAAGGGGTATCGAGGCAAATCTCTCGAAGATCAAGGCAATCTTGGACATGGCCGCGCCGACCAGAGGCAAACAGGTACAGGAGCTGAATGGCCGAATAGCCGCACTCGGCCGCTTCATGTCCAAATCAGCCGAGCGCTGCCTCCCTTTCTTCAAAACTCTGAAGGGAGCCGGGAAGTTCGAGTGGACCGAAGAATGCCAGAGAGCTTTTGAAGACCTAAAGGCATATTTATCCTCGCCTCCCCTGCTGGTGAAGCCGAACCCGGGAGATGAGTTGCAGTTGTACCTCGGGGTATCCGACCGCGCAGTCAGCGCCATCCTTTTAAATGAAGAAGACAAGGTTCAGCGGCCGATCTATTACGTCAGCAAAGTACTGCTTGACGCTGAGGCCAGGTACAAGCCGATTGAGAAACTAGTGTTTGCCCTGGTCACATCCGTGTGGAAGCTCTGACCGTACTTCCAGGCATATCCGATATCGGTGCTCACAAACACACCACTGAAGAAGGTGTTGTCGAAGCCCGATGTATCCGGACGACTCATCAATTGGGCGGTAGAGCTCGGTGAGTTCGACATCAAGTACGTCCCCAGAACGGCCATCAAAGCACAAGCCTTGACGGACTTTATCGTCGAAAGTACCTTACCTGACCAGGATTTTGCAGAACCTCAGGTGGTACCGCCTTCGGAGAAAGCCGAGGCCGCTTGGATCCTGAACTTTGACGGTTCCTCCATGGAAGACAAAGCAGAGGCAGGAGTAATTTTGGAAAGTCTAGAAGGATTTAAAATACGATCTGCCATCAGGTTCGGATTCAGGGCGACCAACAATGAGGTCGAGTACGAGGCTTTACTAGCCGGACCCAGATTAGCCAAAAGCCTAGCCGTCCGTCGGCTAGTGATACAAGGCGACTCTCAGTTGGTCATCCGCCAAGTACAAGGAGACTACGAGGCCAGACAGCCCGAGATGCAGAAATACCTCGAGAAGGTGTACTCGGCCATCGCAACCTTCCAAAGCGCCGAGCTGCAATACGTCGGTTGCGAAGAAAACACCGAAGCGGATGAGCTATCAAGGTTATCCCTAGAAGACATCCATGCGATGGACTCTGCCGTGTACGTGGAATTCTTGGATCACGCCAGCACCTCTGTTGAAGTCGTAGCTCCCGTCGGAGTCGCATCCAGCTAGTACGACGACGTATATCAATACCTCCGGACGGCCACCCTCCCGACTGACAGGAAAGATGCTCGCCGCATCCAAGCCAAGTCCCAGCAATACACCATACACAATGATGTACTGTACAGGAGATCCTATACCCTACCGCTGCTTAGGTGCCTGCGATCAGACGAGGCCGAAAGCGTTATGAAAGAGGTACATGATGGCATATGCGGCCGACACCAGGGCGAACGATCGCTCTTCCAAAAGATCCTCCGCCAAGGCTACCATTGGCCGAGAATGCACGATGACTGCATCAAGCTAGTCCGCAGGTGCGACAAGTGCCAGTTCTATGCACCCGTACAGCATGCTCCGACCGCTCCACTGCAACCGATCACAAGCCCCCTCCCCTTTGCCATATGAGGTATGGACATCATGGGGCCCTTCCCCCAAGCCACTTATCAACGGAAATACGTCATAGTGGCCATTGATTACTTCACCAAATGGATCGAAGTCGAAGCCGTGGCCAAGATCGACACCTCCAAAGTGGAGCAATTCTTCAGACACTCGGTCATGTATAGGTTCGGCATGCCGAGAGTCCTTGTGACGGATAACGACACTCAGTTCGCCAGCGCATCCTTCGCAAACTTTTGCGAAGAATTCCGAATAGACCACAGGTTCGGGTCAGTTGGACATCCGCAGACAAGCGGCCAGACCGAGGCCACCAACAAAACAATATTGGTCGGCCTGAAAAAGATGGTAGAAGACCAGAAAGAGAAGTGGGTGGATATGTTACCCAGTATCGTCTGGTCGTATAGAACGACCAGCCGAACACCCATTGGGGAGACGCCCTTCATGCTTGCCTTCGGCACGGAGGCAGTCGTCCCCGTTGAAGTATTCCATCCCACTTTCGGAATGCTGAACTTCAACGAGCACACCAACTCCGAAGACCTACGGACAAACCTTGACAACCTCGAAGACGTGCGCGAATCGGCAGCATTCCGAATGGTGAACTACCAGCAGACTACAGCCCGTCATTACGACAAGACAGTCCAGCTTAAACAATTTAAGGTCGGAGATCTTGTCTTCCGAAAAACAGCGGTCTCCGACCCCACCAATCAAGGAAAGATGGCCCAAAACTGGGAAGGTCCGTATCGCGTACTTAGAACGGGACGCCCGGACTCGTACAAGCTAACCACCATGAAAGGTGAAGAAATCCCAAGGACGTGGCATGCCACCAACCTTCGGAAATATTACCAATAGTCCGAAGTCTTTTGCAAATTTGTCAATTTTTTAATTTCAATTGTAATATCGGACCCCATGAGGGCATCCGTTTATTTTCTTTGAATACAAGGCAGTATCATTCAGTCATCATAGCACATCTTTCCCAGTCCATTCTACCAGGCCAGTCGATTGCAAATATAGATAGATCTCACTCGTACCTTCCGACCATGGTCCACAAGCAGACCATGCTAGCATAAAGGACACCCATATCTTCCTACCAAGGTCCACAAGCAGACCAAGGTAGCATGAAGACCATACACATACCTTCCGACCCTGGTCCATAAGCAGACCACGGTCGCATGAAGGTCACACATCTTCCTACCACGGTCCACAAGGAGACCAAGGTAGCGTGAAGACCATACTCGTACCTTCCGACCCTGGTCCACAAGCAGACCACGGTCGCATGAAGGTCACACATCTTCCTACCATGGTCCACAAGCAGACCAAGGTAGCGTGAAGACCATACTCGTACCTTCCGACCCTGGTCCACAGGCAGCCCACAGTCGCATGAAGGCCACACTCATATCTTCCTACCAAGGTCCACAAGCAGACCAAGGTAGCATGAAGACCATACACGTACCTTCCAACCCTGGTCCGAAAGCAGACCACGGTCGCATGAAGGATACGCCCATAACCCCCTACCAAGGTCCATGAACAGACCAAGGTAGCATGGGGATCACTCGTACCTTCCGACCATGGTCCACAAGCAGACCATGCTCGCACAAAGGATACGCCCATAACCCCCTACCAAGGTCCATGAGCAGGCCAAGGTAGCATGGGGATCACTCGTACCAAGTGCCCTCGGCTAGCCTTCGTACCAAGCCGATGACACTTCCGGGGTGGGAGGGCAGTCGAAACAAAATACTACGCAGCCAGAATCGGAGTCGGGAAGTTTCCTAATTATTACCGGATTCGGAGTCGTGAAGTTTCCTAATTATTATGAGCTACTCGGCCTTAGCTACTTAATTTTGGCCTACCGAGGGCAGAGTAAAACACAACGGAAGAAAAAGATAGACAAAATGGATTTTTATTAATAACAGCCCTAGAAGGGCAATATTACAGGTATACAAAAAAAAATAATATACAAGTTTACAAGGGAAGCTACTTCTCCTCGGCGATCGCAGCTGCCGAGTTATACAGATCCTCGGCCGGTAGCGCAAGTTCGAGAAGCTCCACCAGCAGAGTCTGCGGCACTTCATAGGGGGGAAGGTCACCCTCGGGCGCAGGGGCAGCCTCTATAGCCATAGCCGGCTCCGCCAAACCTTCCTCAGTGGCAGGCAGAGTTTCCCCGGATGCCGAGGCCCCAAGTCCTTCAATTTGGGCGACAATCGGAATTATCGACCAGTTTATCTTGAGGGCCCCCTTATCCCTTAGCTGCTCCCTTAGGTACAACACACCCCTCTCAAAGTAGCCGCAGGCCGCCTCATCAATGTCGTCATCGAACTGGGCCGATGACTTGTATTCGTCGACAGCTCGAGCCAACCCCACTTGGTAGTCCTCCTCGGCCTTGACGAGTGCCTCCCTAGCAGCCCGAGCCTCGTCCTCGGACTTCCACAGACGCTCCTCCAGCTTCAACCTTGCCTGCACCAGCCTGCAGGTCCTCCTCAGCCTTCTTCCATTGGTCCTCGGAAGTCCGGAGCCTCTCTTCAATAGCGAGCACCTTCTTGCGCTCCTCATCAAGATCGGCCTCGACCTTGGTCAGGGACGTCCGGAGGGTGGCCTTCTCCTTAATGAGGCCCTCAACCTCCGAGGATTTGTTTTCCAAGTTCTCCTCGGTGGCCTTCAAAGCCTCGCGCAAGGAGATCTCCAGAACCTCCTTCTCATCCAAGTCAAAAACACACGGCACGCTCGTTCGCTGAGCTCGGCGAAAAGGTTGGCAGCCTGCACCAAAGACAACAAAGATAGCAGTCGATCAGTACATATGGAAACACAAGACAAAAATGATAAACAAGCGCCGATCATTACCTGGGCGCAGGCAGTGAACCCCCGGGAGTAGACTTCCTCGTTGAGCAGGCCGGACGTAAACTTGATGTCCTCCGGCAGGCGCCCCTCCGTGACAATGATCCTGGCCGCCCTCTGGCTCCTGAAGACCGAGTCCGAAGGCCTCAACTTGAGCGCGGGGTTGAAGGCCATTGTCGGAACCATTTGCTTCTCGCCCCGCTGGCGAGCTGTACCCTCGGCTTCCTCCCTGGTGGCTCCGGGGGCCCCGGTCAGATCAACGACCTTGGGGCTGCTGCTAGCCCCCTTGGCCTTAGAAGTTGCAACGCCCTTGGCCTCGGCTGCCGAAGGGACGACCGTCTGCAGGGGCTGGACATCCATCGCAGCCCCTTGAGCGGGCTGGACTTCCTTCGTCGCAGCCTCCGCCGTTCTCTCCTCTCCACCGTCGAGTCGAGGAGTCGGTCTCTTCTTGTATATGTCGGCCGGGAGCTCGGCGGCCGACCTTATCTTTTTCTTTGGGGGCTCCTCGGGCATGGGCCCCTTACCCTTGGCCTCCGCCGTGGCCACTGGCCCCTTCCGAGGGTGAGAACCTGCCTAACCGCTGGCAGGTTGAACTTTCGGTCCCGCTTGGCCGCTAGCGGGCTGAACTCTCTTCTCGGCCTCGGCCTTCCGCTTGGCCATTATCCGGGCAACAATCTTGTCGTCCCTGAAGTTCACTGCAATAAGAAAATGGTCAGTAACATAAACAAAATAGCAGTGCATAGCCAAGCCCTAAAACTATTACTCACCCAGTAGACCGTGCTTGGCCAATTATGCGGGACCCACAAGATCGGACAGGCGAACCGTCTCCCCGGTCATCATCTTGCGTTGGATCTTCCTCTCCTCCGTCGTCAGAAAGGGAACTTTGTTGAACCCTGTGGCGTCGACCACCAACCAGACGTTCGACAGAGGGAAAGGCGGACCGCCCGCGGGAGGGCCACGAAGAAGAACTTATCCTTCCACCCGTGGATGGAGGAAGGTTTCTGGGAGATAGCCGGGAGCTTCTTCCCGCCCCTTTGGCTAAAGAAGTACCACCCGGTCATAGCTCGGGCTTCGTTCAGACTAGCCAACTGGAAGACCGATCGAAACAGGTTCGTGGTAGGAGTCTCACCCAGTCAACGGACAAACATTATGAAAGCAAAGATGCATCGCCACCCATTTGGAGCAAGTTGGGAGGGGGCGATGTGGTATGTCTGAAGGATCTCTACAACTAAAGGGTGGAGAGGGAACCTGAACCCTGACTTCAGAGTGTGTTCGTACACACAGATCTCCGACGTAATCACGGTGCAGGCCCGTTCGTCGGAGGTAGGGAGCTGAGCGCGGACATTTGTCATGGGCTTCTCGAGCTGATATGCCCGGCAGATCGATGACAAAGCCACCTCGGTTTTGATTTCACTCGGCACCTTCCAGGCTGGGACAGTACCGAATGCCATTACCGGCGGTCGGCCACCCCTGTGGCTGGAAGCCTATTGGGGCGGAGGGCCCGCGGGACGACCGCGCTCTTCCGCCTCAGAGGAACCCTTCTCGAATTCCTCTAAGATGAAGGCCCTAGATTCAGCGGACCATCCTCCCGAAGAGGAATATGATTCATCAAAAGAGGAAGAAGTTTGGGACCGGGTCATTCTTTTGGTCACTCTCACCATACCGGAAGACGTGACACTATTAGAAGAAAAGTTACTAAGCATGAACTGAAAGGGAAACGATTAGAAGACTTACTGGTTTCAAGAAAGGTGACCGAGTGCACGAATGGAGGCTCGAAAACAAAGATCGACTGGGCTCCGAGTGCTCTGATAGAACTCTGATTGCAATTGAAGCAAATGGTCGAATGAATGAAGTGGAAAGGTATTTATTGGGCAAGTGACCGAGAACTGTCTCTTCGGATTCCAGACACGCGTTTCAGCTCCATTGGTTGTCGTCTGTTGCGCCGGACGCGACGTGACTGATCGACATGCGCAATGATGGCGCTTCTTCTCGAGGCGCTCCGCCTCCTGTGGACCGTCGGATTAGTATGACGATCCGTGTGAACTTCGGTCTCAGCCATTCGATGCACTCGGTCGATTCAAAGACGAGTAGCATTTAATGGCACTCGTTCTCGAGGCGCACCGCCACTCGGTGTCCGTTGGATCACGGGTCGATCCGCGTCAAGCTGGGAGATGGACGGTCAAGCATTCTCGCATAAACCGAGATTAAGACCTCGAGCCCTGTGCCCCCATCAATCGTGCAGACAGAGCGTAACCGCCTCTACTCGAGAATACCCTGTGTCATTCAATGTAGCCATTAGTCTAACGGTCGGCCTCATACTGCGCAGGCATTTTCAACAGTTGCACTATCGAATTCGCTGCATCCGACAGCGCAAGGGGCATCTGTTAGGAGGGAAATCCCTCCACTTAAAATCTTACACGTGTCAAGTGTGCCTTCGGAGCCTGAGCGCCCGGAGTGTCTCGCACTTGGCCTCCCGTGCATTCGGCCTCCCTTGTGCCCGGCCTCCCGGGTAGCGCTCGGAGTTAAGATCCTACTCAGTGGGGGGAGCCAGTCCTATTGGGATTCTGCTACCTCCGGAGAGTCCTTCTCTCTGTCTGATACGACACCGACTATTCCGATCGGCCATTACTCACACGTTGACACGTGTCAGTCCCAGAGCTGACTGACCTAGCTTCTTTGGCTGAGGTCTCCGACTCCTACTCGGAGTCTACCACTTGAGTGTCCTACAGAGCGACACTTGGCAATCCTATTGGTAGTCTACTCCCCTGAGTCCTGGTACCTCCATGCTTCTTCCCAATCTATAAGTAGAGGGCAACCCCTCAAGGTAAGCCCTTATGCACTTACGCACTTACAAATTACAAGCTGTTATTATTCATCCCTCATGCTCAAACTCACTCATCGTCCCACTCTCTCTAAACTGGAGATAACTTTCTGCTATCTCTTGACTGTTTACCTTGGAAATCTAACTTAGGCATCGGAGGGTACCCGGGGCTTAGGCGCCCCCTCCTTTGTCTCATCTCTGTGATTGCAGGTCATTCAGAGTGTGGATCAACGGTTGATTTCCAACCGTAATAGGAATCATGAAGAATGAGTTAGAGTAATTAACTCGGTAAAACTAAAAATGTTGTCCTTAGAATGATCATTAGGGAAGACCCCGTTGATGACCCAAGAGAAGGAATCCGTGTTGGAAGTAGAAAATCACATTAAACTCGTATGGTCGCAGCTACGATCAACCATAGAATGACCAAAGTATCGACCATAGCAATTCGGAAAGAATTCAGGAAACGTATGGTCGCATGCTATGGTCGCATATAGTGCGACCGTAGGGTATCTACCGTACGAGGTAAGGTTGACGCAGCATGAGACCATAGGACCAATCAGTCACCTATCTGTGATCTGTTTGAATTCCGACTACTGTAACATATTACACATGAATCCTAACTTAAATTCATATAACTTCTAGGTTACTAAATTGATTCAGAGAGAGTTACAAGGCTTGGAAGAAGATCGAGTATTGTTAACAGGTGAGGGAACAAGACCTAAACTAATTGGATAATAACAAGCTATTTTACTTAATTGTGTCCAATGCCATGATTGATTCTATGAATGTATGCTTGTAATGTGCATCTCACATGTCATCCAATATTCCTATTATTACTGTTCATGCATATTTATTTCTGTCTATTTATAACATGATGATGATGATGATGTTAGGAATAGACATGTGATTATGTGCATGTGGTTAGTATGTTGGATGCGAGTGGAGCATCAGGAGGAGGACATGACACTGTGGTCCATCCTGGTCGCCAGACTCTAGCTCTATCTCTACTCAAGTCTTGGCCATTGACATCGTTGTATCGCCATTACCTTAACAGAACTATTACGTAGTAGGGCATCAGGGGAGGTGGTCTCGGACCGTGTGGTCTTTGACTCTGTTGGGGGGCCTTAGCTCTATCTCTATGGATGTATTAAGGGATGCTGGGATGAGACCTTGGATACACTGGATGGCATTATGATTGGTTACTTGCGAGCCCAGTTTGCAAGCCCTCGTCAATAGGGGCTTACGTGTTGGTATGGATAGGGCATCAGGGGAAGTGTTGGCGGTGTGTTATCCAGACACTTTAGCTCTATCGCTATTCCATGGTGGGGTGGATGTGGACGACAATGGTGTTTGATCTATTAGGTGGGCTTACACACCAGTGTATAGAGGTGCGATGGCCGTCAAACCTTTCTATAGCACATTGCAAACTTAAAAACCAAACCAAAGATATTGAATTGAATGCATGCATATGTTTGCTTATTATTTTGTTTGCTCACTGAGCCATGATGTGTGCTCACCCTTTCGATGTCGAATATTTTTAGTTGTTGATGCAGGTCCTACTATGGAAGATTATGTGAATGTGTCGACCTATGGACAAGTAACGGCGATGGACAGGGAACTAATGGAGGAGGCGCATGATCTGTCATGAAAGTGCGATCAATGCGTTTTTTATTAGTTTAGTTATTATTGATTACCAGAACATGTAGTTGATTATTTTATGTCTTGAGTTACTTGGGAATAATTGGAATTAATTATTTATTATCACTGTTAAATACTCAGTTCATTAGTAATAAAGACTTCCACTATTATTTATTTACTCTGATTATGCTTATGGAATATGTCTGGTTTAATCGGATGGGCACATCCTATACGAGATCTTGGTTTGAACCGTTGGTTCTCATGATGGTTCATCACACTACTGGTTAATCCAAAATTGGGGTGTAATACTGTGGTAGCTAGGTGGTTGTGCATACAATTGTGTATGTGATTGTTTTTATGATATTGTGGTTGTGGTCAGTGAGTGGAGTGTCAACTCAGGGTAGCATGTCTTCAAAGAATTATTTAGAAAAAATTTTGTAGACACTGATTCACCCCCCCCCCCCCTCTCAGTGTCAACCTGTGATCAACAATTCCAATGTGCTCTCGTTGAGAGGGAGAGTTAGAAAAAGAAGGTGAAGAAGGGAAGAAGGTTTACTAACAACTTCCAGTGCCGCTCAGCTCCCTAGTATTTTGACCCGAACGGATTATCGGTAAGTATTGTGCCCCCTCAGTTGTGGATTAAGTAGAATGAATAATGTGAGTAGAATGAAGTTCAAGTTCTAATAAAATTACATAAGGTCATACCCATCCCAATGCTTATATTCTTTGTAAATCACTACTCATTCTGAGTTAAAATAAGGAAAGTGCTTGCTGTACTTCTTTTTAAGAATGGGCAAACATCCTCATGCATGCTAGCTTTAGGATTGTAATTGTCTGGCCTAAAACAAAATTCAGTTCCGTTTAAAGATATCGGTCGGTTCGATAATGCTACACCCTTGCACCGTAAACGCCCATTTATTAATTGGTCTAAGCCTAATCCCAACATGTTTAATAATTGGGCTGGTCAAATCTTGGGCTTCACCGGTCAGGCTAGGTTACGTTACCTGGTGCAGCTCTGAAATTGACACCCTTAGGTACAATGGCTGCATCTTTAATCATTTTTTTGATACGTAAATCCCAAGAGAGTTGAACTCATGACCTCTTTGAGGTGTTGCTATTTACCAACTGAACTATACACCCTTCAAGTAAAATTATCACCGCATCTCTAATCTTCCATCAATTGGATTATGGGTTAAGTTGAACCTAGGGATGTAAATGGATCAGATTCGGCACGGATAGACTACTATCCGAATTCGAATCTGACTTCTGATCACATTGTCCGGATCCACCTCTGCATCCGGCGGATTTTAAAAAATCAAATTTGAATTCGAATTTTAACTGGATATCAAGTTAAATCTGATCCAAATCGGAACTGAAACACACTATAAACCATAACAAGAAAGAGGTGAGAAGACACTGAAATCTGGCTATCCATTTACATCCTAGCAGAAATGAAGAACAAAGATAAAATATAATGAAATTAATGAATTTAACGCAAAAAGGAGCAGCAGGAAAGACCTGTCGATTTCTGACGATATGATTCATTTTCGCTCCTCCACACTTCTGTTCCTATTCCACGCTTTTGAAATCGATAAGTAAAAGAGAAAACTCTCAAATGAATCTTCCACATAACATTTCGATCAAAGCTCAAAGCCACCGTTTCATTCTCAGACGCTTGTAATCCCACAAGCTTCTGAGAAGTGTCTCGAAGAAGAATTCATTCAAGGTTGCATTGGTAAATAGAAGAGCCTCGTAGAAGAGATATTGCATCGGTAAACAAAAAAGGTAAATTGAAAATTGAAACTACCAATATAAAATAATAAATTATTATATAAAAACCTATCTAGCCCGTCATCCACTCCTATCTCTCTGTTATCCCATTCCCCACGGACCCCACGTCATATGTCTTTCTCCTACGAAAACGATCAGATTTATATTTTAATAATATATATGATCAGAGCAGATTATATCTGCTCTTTTTGAATGATATCTAAATCTGACTCTACCTCTGATATCATCTATCCAAATGCGCATTCGAATCCAATTGTTTGGATTCAGATTCGGATTTTTTAAATGGCTATAGATTCAAATCGAATTCAAATTTTCAACTATCTATTTACATCCTTAGGTTGTGTTTGGTATCATTTTTGTTTTTTATTTTTGTTCAAATTTATAGTTTTGAAGAGGTTTGGCATAATTTATGAGTGCTATTTATGAAAAATAAAAATAAAAAAAGTCAAAATTCAAAAAGAGATTTCAACCTCTTTTTGATTTTTGGTCAAAAATTATTTTTGTTGTGTTTTGCTCAAAACACTTAAAATATGTGTTAAAATAAATGGTTAAAAAAGTAATTTAGTTTCCTTTTATAAAATCATCACAAATCAAACCCTCAAACACTCTTCTCGTTGACGAACGGAAGTAAAACACAGAGACGCATACCTGCAACTTCGTCCTAGAGACAGCTCTGACGGTGACGATGACGATAATCATTCCAACGGAGACGACGTCGTTTCTCCGAAGACTTTCAAAATCATTTTTAGACATAGTATGCCAAATATGTTTTTCATTCTACCATCTATTTTTATTATAACTATCAAACAATATTTTATTTTTGAACAAAAATTATTTTTAAAATAATTTTTATTAAATAGATAAAAAACAACAATAAAAATGATACCAAACATAGGCTTAGTTAAACCTATGGTGGGTTCATCCTATTTTCATATAAAACTAACCAACCCCTTTGAGGAGTGAATCGGGTCATAAAGAACAACTATAAAGCAGTCTGACAGTTGTCAATGAGCGTGAATTATAAAGCAGTCTGAGGGAGGATGATGACATTAGACACACGGCTAAGCAGGTGGCAGTGAAATCACACATCCCATCTCTCAAATCGAAAAATCAATCGAATTGTGGGGGTGATAGGGGCCTAGTGGGGTTTGGACGGATGGAGTTAAAAGAAAAATGAAAAGCAGCACGTGATATTTATGACATATTCACGTTTCAAAGCATTCCAAAAGTCCAAATCAAGAGCCAATGGTACATCGGAGGAAAGACAAAAGGGGCAATTTTAAAATTATTGTTTGTAATTATTGGGTAACTTTTGCTCCACCAAGCCTCTTATATAATTAGGCTTATGCTCCTTCAATTCCTCACAACTCTGCAGCGGCATCACAGTTTTCACCAATTTGAAATTTAAGATTATCCTTTGAATCTGCTTCAAGAGAGTGAGAAATAGCACTGCTTCAAAAGAAGAAGAAGAGCGACAGAAAGATGACTATTGGTGGAAGAACGACGACGATGAAGGGAGTGAATTTTCCAGCAGGGAGGCATTTTGGGCGGCCAATTCCAAAGAGGGGAAGAGTGAAGGCAGGGATAGTGATACGATTGGCTAATTCTTTCATTGCCCTCCTCTCACAGAGTCACAGTAATTGATGTACAGTTTTATGGTTCGATAGAACTTCATTTCGCTGATCTGCCCAACAAAATCCATTATTGAGCCTTCCTCTTCTGATTAAAGCTCATTAACTTGTTACACATGGGTCTGTAGAATAGGGATAAGGCTTTGAGGCCCGCCCTTGTGAAAATTTTGTTCATATGATCTCTTTGGATGTACAGTTGGGCAACGGTTTTTGCAATTTGCAATTAATTAGACCATACTTTCTCTTTCTTCATATTCATTTGCTCATTGTTTTTCTTTTTTATAAATAATTTGTCAAGTTGGGTTCAAGGTTTAATGTTCAGCCCTTACAATCCTTGCTGACTCATTTGCTTATCGTAATTGACCCTGATTGGGGTGTGATTCACCTTTCCTCAGTGCGTTACAGAATAGGGTTCCTAAACCTTAGGGTTTATAACCATCTTTTAATTTAATTTTGTGGCGAGTAGAGGGACAGACAGTGATACAATAAGACTGAACCAGTTGGTACTTAGAGGATCCTAACTGACTGCTACAAGTAAATAATAACCTTGTAATTAGTCATACGGAATTAAAATTGAAGTGTATACAGAACCACATTCATTGAACACTCACCTTGGTCATCAATGGACAAAACCACGAAAGGGCCTTTGTTCATTGTACTATGAGTGTGTTTTCTGAACAATTTTGTATTTGTAGAACTTCCAATATTCTATGTGCTTCCTATATATGTTTCAGGTAAAACGTAACATAAATCCCCTTAAAATTCAAATTCAAAAAATAAATAAATAAATAAATAAAACCGGAGAAAAATTTATACATGTAGTTAGTGGCACTAGTTTTTCTCTCCATTTTATAAAACTATGGCCAGTTTAGGAAATCATTGATTACCAAATCAACCCTCTTTGAAATTTAAGATTAGCCTTTTGGATTATGAGTTAAGTGGAACCTATCATTGGTTCATCCTACTTCCATATAGGGATGTAAACAGATATAATTTGAATCGGTACACCACTAGTCGAATTTGAATCCGTTTATCAATTACTCTATCCAAATCTGATCCGAATCCCACGGATGTATAAAAATCAAACCCGAATTTGAAATTTATCCGGATATAGTGTTAAAATCCGATTAGGATCTGAAAATGGAATTATAATACAAATTGCATGGAAAATGAGAGAAAACCCTACTTTAAAACAAATATATAGCCTAACTTAAGAAAATAAGAGACGAAACTTTAAATGACTATATAAACATATGACTATATAAACATTAAGGTTGTATGCATCTTAACATTCTAAAACCTAAGCTAATATGCATTATAACACTAGGCTAAACGGGGCAGACATAATTATGATCGTTTGACTGATATCTGAATCCGCATCCGAATCATCTGACATTTGCTATCTAAATTCGAATCCGAATCCAATTATTTGAGTTCGGGTTCCATTAGACAGTTATGAATTCAAACCGAATATAGATTTTCAATTATTCGTTTACATCCTTATTTCCATATAAATTGGGCCAACCTTTTCAGGAGTGAATCAGGTCATAAAGCATGAATTATAAAGCAGTCTGCAAGTGGTCATTGCATGAACTATAAAGCAGTCCGAAAGTAGATGATGGCATTAGACAGGGCAAAGCAGGTGGAAGAGAAATCACACGTCCCTGTCTCTCAAATAAAAAAATCAATCAAATTGTATGGGTGGGTAGTGGCCTAGTGGGGTTTGGATGGATGGAGTTAAAAGAAACCTGAAGAGCACCCCATGATATGTATGACATATTCACGTTCCAAAGCAATCCAAAATCCAAAATCAAGAACCAATGGTATATTGGGAGAAAGACAAAAGGGGCAATTTTAAAATTATTGTTTGTAATTAGTGGGTAACTTTTACTCCACCAAGCCCCTTATATAATGGGGCTTATGCTCCATCAATTCCTCACAACTCTGCAACCACATCACAGTTGTCACCAATTTGAAATTTAAGATTAGCCCTCGAATATGCTTCAAAAGAGTGAGAAATAGTGCTGTTTCAAAAGAAGAAGAGCGACATAAAGACGACTATTGGTGGAAGAAGGACGACGATGAATGGAGGAGTGAACTTTCCAGCAAGGAGGCATTCTGGGCGGTCAAGTCCGAAGAGGGGAAGAGTGAAGGCAGGGATAATGATACGGTTGGCTAATTCTTTCGTTGCCCTCCTCTCGCAGAGTCATAGTAGTTGATGTGCAGTTTTGATGGTTCCATCGAACATCACTTTGGTGATCAGCCCAACAGAACCCGTTATTGAGCCTTCCTCTTCTGATTAAAAAGCTCATGAAATTGGTACACATGGGTTTATAGAACAGGGATGAGGCTTTGAGGCCCGCCCTTGAGAAAATTTTGTTCATATAATCCCTTCAGATGTACAGTCAGGCAATGGTTTTTGCAATTTGCAATTAAATAGATCATACTTTCTTTTTCTTCATATTCATTTGCTCATTGTTTTTCTTTTTTATGAATAATTTGTCATGTTGGGTTCAAGGTTTAATGTTCGGTCCTTACAATCCTTACCGACTCAGTTGCTGATTGTAATTGACCTTGGTTCAATCTAGTCTGTAATATTTGAGGTCCAAGATATATGAGGACCCCAGTGTTAATATTGTTAGAATCATTCAATACAATGTAGCTTAGAATTTACTTCACCTTTCCTCAGTACCATACAGAATAGGGTTCCTAAGCGTTAGGGTTCATAACCATCTTTTAATTTAATTTGGTGGTGAGTAGAGGGACAGACAGTGATATAATAAGACTGAACCAGTTGGTACTTAGAAGGACCCTAACTGATAGCTACAAGTAAATAATAGCCTTGTAATTAGTCATACGGAAATAAAATTGAAGTGTATACTGAACCACATTCATTGAACAGTCACCTTGATCATCAATGGAAAAAACTACAAAAGGGCCTATGTTCATTGTACTATGAGTTTGTTTCCTGAACAATTTTGTACTTTGTAGAACTTCCAATATTCTATGTGCTTCCTATATATGTTTTAGGTAAAATGTAACATAAATCCCCTTCAAATTCAAACTCCAAAAATAAAATAAAAATAAATAATAATAATAATAATAAAATAAATAAAACTGGAGAAATTTATACATGTAGTTAGTTGTACTAGTTTTTCTCTCCATTTTATAAAACTATGGTCAGTTTACGAAATCATTGATTAGCAAATCAACCCTCTTTGAAATTTAATTATATTTGGACAATGGCTAAAAGAAATAGAATCAAATCGATCAAACTGTCAATAATGATACCAATTGGAGGCGATTCTTATAATATCTGATGTGTTTCTTGATTATACCTGATCGATTTCTTTATGCCAAATATGGCTATATTCTGTGATTCCTTCACCCAAATCTACATCCATGGTCCTTTATGTTGGGCGTTGTTAATACCATATCCCATCTACCAGTAGCATGGCGACACCTATCTCAAAATCAGTGGCATTTGTTTTGCAACACATGTCCCATACGTGTTAGATTCATACTTAGGTTGGTGGTTTCCCATTCTGGTAGGAAACCACCCCTCTGACGATGCCTAAATGCCAATTCTAGCGGACTACTGTATTGATAATCAATCCCATTCCACTCGTTAGATTTTCATCCAATGACTAACAGCCATTTCGACAATTTAGCAACTATCCCCACTATGCTGGGTATATTGGACCACTCCAGTCAGTTTTACAAACGTCTATAAAAATCGTAGGGTTCAAAGGTACGAGGGAGAACTTTCTACTCTCTAATTTCCTTTAGACACTCAAACCTTACCCCATTTTCAAAAGAAGTGTTTTCTTTACAATGTTTCATACTGTGTGATTTGAGAATAGACTTAAGCATCGGAGAGGCCACTGTACTACACAGTCCATGTAAGAACTGTACTCCGAAAACCCGATTTAACTCATGGTTTACGTCGTGACAGGTCTCCCAATCATAACCGGACTGGAAGGCGAGGCCGGGTGACTAACCACGATATCCAGGTATGAGAAATGATGTGTAAAAAATGCAATTTTTACATACCGGTCTCACTCAGAGTGAGACAGATATGTGCAACCGGTATGTATTTCCTGAGTGCATGGAGACGGAATCCAATGGGTCCCACACTCTGAATCTGAGTTTAGAAAATCTTTTAGACGTAGGAGACCTTCCTAGAATGGTCTCCCACTATATATATGCATCACTCATTCTCTTTAGATCCTTTCCAAACACTCTCAAACCCTGGAGCAGTCTGGAAGATCTAAGAAGGAACAAGGAGGAAGGAGGCTATGCGAGAAGGGGATCTTCCATTGGAGGGGAGCACCGCCATTCAACAAACATCGGTAAGTGCTCGACCTCTGTATTGATTTTTGGGATTACGGATTTAAGCCGTGAAACGGCTTAATGATCCAAAACCCTAGAACTGTAAAACCCTAATTTCATTAAGATATATTTTTCTGAAAAGGACGCGACGAAATAATCTAAACCTAGTTGACCAAATAGGTATCTCTACCTTAGAATGGTTTAGGAAGAACCCTAAAAACTAAGCCGATGATCGACGAGAAAGGGAGGTCTGAGATTGGGCTCTCGGACCCATCCCGCCGAACATACCGGCTGGACAATAAGTCTTGTGGTATGGTCCTCGATATATACCGCAGGCACATACCAGCTGCAGTATACTGAGAACGGTACTGAGACCGGTATGTGAGACAGGTATATACCGCAGGCCCATACTGGTCTCACTATAGTGAGACCGGTATTGCGACCGGTATGCTTACTGAAGCTTGGTTGTTGGCCAGACTTGGTTCTGACCAACTGTAACCCTAATAATTTGATCATAATCTATAAGTATGATCATGTAGGACCTGTAGAGGGCGTGAGTGGACTTTGTGATGCAGAGCGGACTTGCAATCACGCGTCAGTAAGGGACAAGACCCCAAACCCTAACTAACTAAATAACAGTAAACCGTTGTGATCATATATGTTTCTATGATTATTATTTGTTGCTTATGAATTTCACATGCCATCTACTTATTTAAATTTTATTATCTGTTCATGAATATTCGTATGCTAGGATGATGTTTGTTTAGGCATGTGGATGCTACAAGCTCCCTGTCCCACACATCTAACCAACGCCCGTGCCAGTTCTAAGTTGAACAGGGGGTTAAACCGGAGTTATTACATAAATAGAGTAGGCCTCGTTGGAGAGTGACATACGTATGGTCATCACAAAAGGGTGACGCCCTATACTCGCAAGAAGATTTTGTCTTCGTTCCAAGGCACGAACAGGCCTATAGGGGGTCTTCCCTTGGTACGAAGTATAGATGTGCCATCTTCCTAGCTGTGGTCTTGCTCTACTAGAGAGCCAGCAGGGCAAAGGGCACTTTCGGCCATTCTTCATACTTGGAATTTGGAAATGAGTTCACTTCTTTCCTTCCCAACCCGGCAACATCGTTGTTTTCGTTAGTGTGTGGAATGTGAAGGGGAGTGGAGCCCTGGATATATCCTAACACTGACACCTTTTCGTATTTCCGTCTACCTTAGCGGGCTTGGTGCGAATAGAGTATCAGGGGGAGGACGTGGGATTGTGGAGCCGCCTGCCCACCAGACTCTAGCTCTATCTCTATGTCGTAGGGAGCTATGCTGGGGTAGGGCCATAGATACTGTGATGACATATAGGACTGGTTAGAAACGGAACTCACTTGCAAGCCCTTGCCAATAGGGGTGTAGGTATTGGTACGATGTAGAGTATCAAAGCAGGACGCAGTAGTGTGGATTGTAGTCTGACTACCAATGTCACACCCCAATTCTGCACCAGCCAGAATGGTGTGATGAACCGTCAATAAACCAACGGTTCAACCAGGATCTCGAATAGGCTATCCCCACCATGTTAAACCAAAACACATTTCACATTAATCAGAGATAATAAAGTAAATAGCGGAAGTCTTACAGATAATGAACTGAGGTCTAGTCATGATAAATAATTAATATTTCATTTATCTCCAAGTAACCAAAACATAATATAATACATATTATAATTATCCAAATACGAAATTAAACATTAAGCGTATCCATAGTTGAAACACTCGTTTAACGAATCACAATAGTCCTTCACAGCTTGCTCATCCATAGCCGCCACCTGTTCATATGTTGACGTGTCGACATAATCTTCAACCGTAATACCTGCAACATCAGAAACTAAAAAGAATTACACGCGCGAGGGTCATCTCTCCAACTTGAGCTCAGTGAGTAAACAAAACAATGCAACAAATATATGCATGCATTCAATTTATATCTTTGGTCTGGTTCATAAGTTTGCAATGTGCAATATAAAGCATAGGTGGCCGCCGCACCACTATACACGAGTGTGTGAAAGACGTCCAATGGATCAAACACCATTGCCATCCCACATGCACCCACCATGGAATAGGGATAGAGCTAAAGTGTCCGGATCAAACACCGAATAACACTTCCCTTGATGCCCTACCCATACCAACACGTAAGCCCCTGCTGGCGAGGGCTTACAAACTGGGCTCGCAACTAACCAATCCTAAATATCATCCAGTGTATTCAAGGCCTCACCCCAACATCCCTCAATACGTCCATAAAGATAGAGCTAAGGTCCCCCAACAGAGTCAGAGACTACACGGTACGAGACCACCTCCCCTGATGCCCTATGACGTAATAGTTCTGCCAAGGTAATGGCGATACGACAATGTCACATCCTATTCTGAACCAACCAGAATAGTGTGTGTAAGCACCCCATTTTTGCCATCCCCATCCAAACAGAACTTTATTGGTGTATAGGCAGTAAGAGAGCGGAGGGGGATGAAAATTTAGAAAGTACAAGGGAGGCGAATGAAACTCTCTCAAACCGATAGTCAATCAATCCCTCTGTGCTCTCTATGGTGTTATAGGCTAAGCCATAGTGTCCCCAATGTACAAGAGTCTTGGTGGACATATCAAGAAGGGTTGCAGATCAATTCAAGGTTTGGACACTGAACAGTGATTTCAAAGCTGATGTTGGTGGGTCCTACAGCAAGGTCATGAAAATACCTTCGAAATGATACCAGAATCACTCAATTCCAATATCAAACGAAGAAGATGTCACGATTTTAGTCAGAGTGAAATTGGCTTATTAAATCCAACGGCTTTTTTGTGAATTATCATAAATTAAGGATTTATTAGGCAAATTATCATGATTAAAATCGATCGGACTTCATTCGACCATATCTTGATCGTCCGACATCCAAAACCGACGATTCAAGCGCTACTATGCTCCATTGTCTGTCCTCTTCAAAATGGATGTAAAGAATTTTGGGCAGAAGCCGCCAGCGAGTCCCATGCAAAGTTGCCGGTAGGATTATCGTCGAAACTCCAATTCTTCATATTTTGTTCATCTGACGTCCGAATCAGGCGGTTCGAGTACCAGTGTGCTCCTTTGTCCGTCCTCTTCAAAGTAGACGTAAAGAATTTTGGGCAGAAGCCGTCAGTGGGTCCCATGCAAAGTTGCTGGCCAAATTATCATCCAAGCTCCAATTCTTCATATTTTGTTCATCTGACGTCCGAATCAGGCGATTCGAGTACCAGTGTGCTCCTTTGTCCGTCCTCTTCAAAGTGGACGTAAAGAATTTTGGACAGAAGCCACCAGCGGGTCCCATGCAAAGTTGCTGGCCGAATTATCGTCAAAGCTTCAATTCTTAATATTTTGTTCATCTGATGTCCGAATCAGGCGATTCGAGCACCAGTGTGCTCCTTTGTCCGTCCTCTTCAAAGTGGACATGGAAAATCGGAGACAGAGGCCGTCGAAATTTTTCATGCGGAATTGCAAGCTGAGAGGATCCATAATAGAGAGAGAAATCAATCCAGTCCATACTTACTCAGCCCAACCCAGCTCAAGCCCAATTTAGTCCAACCCTGTCGAACTCAAACAAGTCCAGCCTGACCCAACCCAGACCGGTCCAGATCGAGTCGTGTCGGCCCATGTATATGCACTTTATGTACTTGTTATATATATACATTTATATATTATATAATATATGTTTTATATATGTTATATTTATATATATATATATATATATATATGTACATATTCGATCAAGAAAGGAGGATCCGAAAAAAGGAAGAGAGAGAGAGGGAGGAAGAGAGAGAGAGGAAGAGAGAGAGAGAGAGAAGAAGAGAGAGGAAGAGAGAGAGAGAGAGAGAATGGAAGGAAAGAGAGGGAGGGAAAGATGGAGGTGTTGCCACCTCCACCTTCCCCATACCCATTTCCCCCAAGAAACCGCCACCTCCTCCTCTCCTTGAGCCCAACGAGCAGCACCCCCTCACCGCCACCTCCTCCTCTCCATGCTACCAACTCCTTCATCGAATCACTCCCTCACCACTCCACCGCCCATTCTCCTTGAGCCCAACCCCGGCCATGCCACCCGCCATGAGCCCATGCCCTCAGCCGTGCACCTCCATCCTATCTACAATCTATCCCACATTGAGCCAAGACCCACACACTGAACCCAACTGCCGAGGCCCCTCAAATCGACACCTCATCCCACCTATCAACCCCAGCCATGGAATCCGGAAAGGGAGAAAGTGAGGAAGAGGAGAGATAAAAGGAGGACTTGGGAACCGAAAGAAAAGGGGGTGATGGGAGGATAGAAAAGTTTGAGAGAAGAGAATGTGAAAGGAGAATGAGAAATACAGAGAGGTTTTGAGAAGAGAACCAGGAATTTTTGAGAGAGAAAAGAAAACGGAGGAGGGGAGGAGGCTGATAGAGAGGCGAAGCCGAGAAAAAAAGAGGGGGAGGGGAACCACTGCTCAAGGAGTTAGACCGAAGGAGGAGTAGCAGTAAGCAACATCACTGCTACCAGTCCAAGAAAAAAAAAGGAAAAAAAAAAAAGAAAGAAAGAAACTGAAGAGGAAATACAGAGAGGTTTTGAGAAGAGGAAGAGTAAATCTGAGAGAGAAGAGGGGGGAAGTCCGCTGCTGGACCATTAAGGAGGGAGGTCGAAGATTCAAGGCCGAGAGAGGGGAGGAATCTTCCGGGTAAATCCCCCTCTTTTGCTTTCGTTTTCTTTTTTGTTCGTTGTTGCTCCTCCTGGCTGTACATCACCGACCATACCCCACCATGATCAAACCTTCTCCTTACTGATTTGAACCTTGGTTGGGAGATTTTGATGCAATCTGAGCCGTTTGATTGGGTTGTTTAATATGATGATTAATATGTTTATGTGATGAATTAAATTTGAATTATTTGATATATCTGATTTGAAAATTAATCTGATTATTTGATTCATTCAATTTTGGCCATTGATCTTGTATGTTGGATGTGTTTTAATGTTGGCCGTTGATCTTGTATTTTTGGATAATGAAATTCATCCATGTGCTTGTAAATTTTATGTGATGAAAAATGATCCGACCATATGATCAAAATTTTAATGTGGGTGATCCAACCACATGATCTGAATTTTATGAGATTTGATCATGACCATATAATTGGAATTTTCATGAGTTGATCATAGCCATTGATCTAAAATTTTGATGTGATTTTAATTAATTCAAACCATTGGATTATCTTTGGAAGTGATATTAATCCATCTGAATGGTTGGATTGTGATCTTGACAATCTGAACCGTTAGATGGTCTTTGGAATTGCTTTTAATCAATCTGAGCGGTCGGATTATCATGATGAGCAATCTGGACCGTTAGATTATCTTTGGGAATGGTTTAAATGAAACTGAATGGTTGGATTATGATCTTAAGCAATTTGAACCGTTGGATTGTCATCATAAGTGATTTTGGTGAATCTAAACCGTTAAATTTTGATCATGAGTATTTTGATGAATCTAAACGGTTGGATTATGATCTCGAGTGATTTGAACCGTTGGATTATCATCGTAAGTGATTTTGGTGAATCTAAACCGTTAAATCTTGATCATGAGTGTTTTTGATGAATCTGAATGGTTGGATTATGATCTTAAGCAATTTGAACCCTTGGATTGTCATCGTGAGTGATTTTGGTGAATCTAAACCGTTAAATCTTGATCATGAGTATTTTCGATGAATCTGAACGGTTGGATTATGATCTTGAGTGATTTAAACCGTTGGATTGTCATCGTGGGAATTTTGAGTGATATAAACTGTTGAATCTGGATCATAATTAATTTAAACGGATCTGAGCCACTGATATCTTAGTCTGATCATGATTATAGCTTGATGTGAGATATGAGCCATTGATTTTGGTTGTTTTGATGAATCTGAGTGTTGATCATGATTATCAATGTTGTGAAGAGACTTAACCGTTAGATTGAGGATCTGATATTGTCTACATTGTTATATTCGTGTATTTGCCATGTTCACATGCTTACGTTGTCATATTGTGCACATTTTCATGTTTCAAATGCTTGCACTTTTAGCTTTGAATACACTGTCATGTTTGATACACTTGTTGATGCCATGATTGAATGATGTTTATGTCTGCAAGAACTTACTTTTCGCTACACCCTAGTCGAACTGTCGTGCATGTACACTGATAGAAGACATTCCTAGGTGTGGGGACGTGCATGTAGGCACCCACATTCATGGGAAGGGTAATAATGGAAAATGATAAAATTCTTAATCAAGAATCAAGAAGCCTAGCCCAACAATTCCAAAATCAGGGTTGTAAGTGACAAGAGTAGTTTAGGACGATCCCTACCCCTCAGTTCATTTCCCCTAGGATGTAGAATCTAGATAGGTGTAATGTGAATCCAACCACAGATCATCTAGGATTATCTTTCGGTCTGGCTGGACCACCCATATTCCGACCCAAGTGGGTCACCCAATGAACAGTGCCATTTCGAACTACGTGGATCCTGATTCTTAGGGAAAAGCCTAAGATACATAGGTAGTCTGGGAAACTCCCAGATACGGTTCCACACATCAATCAATGTGCCCTCATACCTTACTCCCTGAGAGTACAAATCATCACTCCCTGAGAGTACAAACCTTACTCCCTGAGAGTACAAACCTTACTCCCTGAGAGTACAAACCTTACTCTCTGAGAGTACAAATCCAACTCCCTGAGAGTACAACCCTACTCCCTGAGAGTACAAACCTTACTCCCTGAGAGTACAAATCCAACTCCCTGAGAGTACAACCCTACTCCCTGAGAGTACAAACCTTACTCCCTGAGAGTACAAACCTTACTCCCTGAGAGTACAGCCCTACTCCCTGAGAGTACAAACCTTACGCCCTGAGAGTACAAACCTTACTCCCTGAGAGTACAAATCCAAATCCCTAAGAGTACAACCCTACTCTCTGAGAGTACAACCCTTACTCCCTGAGAGTACAAACCTTACTCCCTGAGAGTACAAACCTAACTCCCTGAGAGTACAACCCTACTCCCTGAGAGTACAAACCTTACTCCCTGAGAGTACAACCCTACTCCCTGAGAGTACAACCCTACTCCCTGAGAGTACAAACCTTACTCCCTGAGAGTACAGTGCCATTTCGAACTACGTGGATCCTGATTCTCAGGTCAATACCCTGAGATACGTAGGTAGTTTGGGAAAGAAACCCAAATACGGACCCATACTCCAATCATGTAAAATCATTCCATATCCTAGTCTCCTTGCTAGGCGAGACTCTATTCCTGTGTTGTGCTTGTGAGTACGAATCTCCTTGCTTGGCGAGGTTCTGCTTGCGAGTACGCACCCTTAGCCTTGCGAGGCTCAATCCTGAAGCCATACTTCCGAGTATGCACCCTTAGCCTCTATCATGAAGTCATACTTGCGAGTACACACCCTTAGCCTTGCGAGGCTCAAACCCGAAGTCGTGCTTGCGAGTATGCACCCTTAGCCTTGCGAGGCTCTATCATGAAGTCGTACTTGCGAGTACGCACCTTAGCCTTGCGAGGTTCAATCCCGAACTCGTGCTTCCGAGCACACACCCCCCTTAGCCTTGCAAGGCTCTATCTTGAAGCCGTACTTGCGAGTACGCACCCTTAGCATTGCGAGGCTCTATCTTAAAGTCGTGCTTGGAGCATGCACCCCTTAGCCTTGCGAGGCTCTATCTTGAAGCCGTACTTGTTAGTACACACTCTTAGCCTTGCGAGGCTCTATCTTGAAGTTGTGCTTGCGAGCACGCACCCCCCTTAGCCTTGCGAGGCTCTATCTTGAGGCCGTACTTGCGAGTACGCACTCTAGCCTTGCGAGGCTCTATCTTGAAGTTGTGCTTGCGAGCACACCCCCCCCCTTAGCCTTGCAAGGCTCTATCTTGAAGTTGTGCTTGCGAGTACGCATCTTAGTCTTGCGAGACTATCTTACACTCTACTCCCTGAGAGCCACACTCTACTCCCTGAGAGACATACCCTAGCCCTTGAAGTTACCCAATCCACCTAAAAAATGAACTACGTTGTACCTGATTTCTAGGACCTCTGGAATACGTAGGCAACTTGGAGGACTCTCCAAGTACGGTACCCCATCTTAGTATCCTTAGGTTCCCCATATCCATACCCATATCCGTATCCATATCCTCATTCACTTCGATCCATTTAGGCTATTTCTAGATTCAATCTCCATCATCATCAAGCATAAACTTCAACTTGAATAAATTGAATCTAAGAAAGCTTAATCATAATCCACATCTATAAGCTTTAATCACTTTTCGTTTCGAACTACGTTTTTGGACTTGATTTCCAGGATTGGAATACGTAGGCAATTTGAGACGTTTTAGACATCTCAGATTCAATCCATCACCGAACCATCTTTGGTTCGGTTCATTGTATATTATTTTGTTTGTTTTCTTGCTTCGAGAACATGTTTGGCTGAATTTAGGCTAGAAGAACTCAGAAACTTGGCATAGGATCCCCCATGAGCCCTAGTCATCATCCATCGAACATGAACAGTCAGAACAATAGAGTCTAAGGAAAGTAGAGTCACATAGGAGGCCGATTTTCAGATCGGGCAGTTTTGGGTGCCTAACACCTTCCCAAACTGTACCTTGAACGCTTATCCGTTCTCTGATAGACCAAAACCGATATGTTGGGTCATGAGTCAATAGAAGTCTTATCTCAGGATGAAGCTACATTTTAGGTCCTAGACCTTAATCTAGGTGGCGACTCCAAATCATTTACCGTTCATTCAGCGTGGGTGGACATTTGTTCTCACAGTGGTGACTCCACTGGGGATTCCACGTTCAAACTCCTGATTCACCCTTGTTCACTTTCCTTACATTGATTGACTGACATTGGATGCTAGATCTAGGACTACTATATTTATGATTGTACATATTGTTTTGGGGGGGGGGGGTTTGGGTTCAGTCACACATCGTGCTATTAGCCGACCCGGGTCCTCATGCATATGGGATCGCCCGCTAGGTGAAAAGCACAACCTTGACACGTACCTTGTAAAAGTCTTGACTGTGGAGAGCCTCTGACGTTTGTTTCTTGGGTCCGCCCGGGGAGGCGTTATACTTCTCTAGGTCGTTTGACATTTTGCAAAATGGTATATCAAAAGGAATCGAGGGGCCCATGATTTACCGTGTAGACGGGAATAGGTCTACTCCTCCTCGTCAAGGTAGCCTTTGCCGGTCCTAACCCAGAGTGAGCCACATGCGTGTTATTTTTGGTTCATCCCTGAACTGACTATGTAAATTCCAACTCAATTACGAGATCTGTGCCTATAACGTCGAAGTTCTGTCCGTTTTGATTCTCGATTTATCAACATGTTTGGATTCACACTTGAGGATTCAATGTGTCGAACCTTTCATTGTTGATACATCAACTCTTAAAAACAATCGAAAATCCCTATCATGGCATGGATATTATGATCGAATGGGAGTTTACCAGTTTGTTCAGTCATAAACCGCTTTTTGCTAACTTATCCCTTATGAAAGTTTAAGGATGAGCATATTCGTTTCAATTTCTTTGTTTTTGATCAACTAAGTGGTTGGACCTTGTCACCCCAATGACTTGTTTTGGGTCAAGAGGCTCAAATCCAATCACATGGTCATTCAAAGCAACTAAATTGGTGTAGATAATGTTTTTCATGGGGTTTCATAAGAGAGCTAACATTTGTATGGTCGAGTCAGCTTTGTTTGTGCATGTTAATTCCTTTCTGTCCTGTCTCCATCCCAAGAGTCTTAACACTTGTCAGCTTTGGCCTGTCCAGATATCTACTTAGAGGTTAACCTAAACCATAACCATTTCTACTCTGTAGGTCTGGGATCCATCATTGTGAAGTTTTCTAGAGTGTTTGCACCTGTACCTATTGGCCCTACCTCGTCCAGACCAGTTAAAGCGATAGGTGACGGACCAAATCAAGTTCCAAGAGTTACAGATGTCAGAATTGAGAGGATAGTTGATATCATAGAAGTAATGGTTACCATGATTCAGAACCTATAGATGCAATTGCAGGCCCAAGCATTAACCATTGAGAGAATTAATGTGGCACCCTCGCAAGGATTGAGTACCCCTAAGCAAGTTCTGGCACAGTGTTTTTCAGAACCTATATTAGAAGACACAGAGGAGATTTTGTATCAGAAACCTTTGGTCATTCAAAGAGCCCCCATAATCCAAAAGCCAAGAGTGGAGGATGGCCTTTCTGGAGATAGACTGAACAGATCAGAGGAATTACTAAAAGCTATGAAGGCGTGGGATGATCAGATAATCCGCCAAAGAACATTCCCTTTTAGTGGATTAGGGAATCGTCCAGTGGCACAGACTGCCAACATTAATGCTAATCCATCGATTTCAAGGAATTGAAACCACACTCCTGCTCCACAGAGGTTGGAAAATAGAAGGCAGTTTACAGATTTGAGCATGATAAAAAATTGGGCTCTGAAAGTATTGGTACAGGCTAAAAAATTGAAGGTACTCACATCTCATCCTCTGCCATGTCCACTTCCACTGAAGTTTCGAATGGATCTATTCTACAAATATCATAACCAACATGGTCACCACAGTGAAAATTATAACGCTCTGAGGCATGCTATACAAGACCTGATAGATGCAGGAGAAATTGAGATCCGAGCCAGACAGAAATTAATGGCAAATGATCCTCCCTTTCCCCATCACACAGTCAATTTCATAGAATGGGGGGAGGCATGGGTTCCAACTGAGACAGTCCAAGCTGAAATCGAGGGAAGCATCACATCTGGTGACCAAATGAACAAGGTCTCAATCCAAGAAGTGCGACATGGGCATGGGGTATACTTTTCAGAAATCTCTCAGTACAAGGTGACGATGGGGCAGAATGATAAGGGATCAGAAGGGAATGCAGCCCAAGATATCAATCTCAGAGGATTCCAAGTCAACAGCAACATCATGGCAATCACAGAATCAAATCCCTCAGGTTTGGACTGGGGTATGCCCCTACCAACCAAGATCTAAAACTGATAGAGGAGAAGCAGATGAGAGAAAATGATGCATTTTGAAAGCTTGAGAGGAAAGGTCCAACAAAGGCAGCAGACAAGAATCACAGAGGATGACAACCATATGAAGACAGATGAACCGGTCTATCAAGCACAGTTGGCAGCATAGATGAGGATGAGCAGATCACTCCATACATGAATACACTCAATGGGAACATTTGGTGGAAGAGAATAACGGCGACGGAAAGAGGTTTGCTTGGGGGTTGAGGGTGAGAGGTTGTAAGGTGAAGAACGATGGTTTTATAAAAAAGAATGAAAATTACTTTCCTATCCTCTATTTTTTAGGTTACTAATACATGCTTCAAGTGGTTTGCACAAAAAACAACGAAAAATGGTTTTTGCCCAACAATTAAAAAAGAATGAAAATTACTTTCTTATCTTCTATTTTGATTTTGGGCTTATTTTTATTTATTTTTTCATAAATAGCACTAAATATTTATACCAAATCCTTACAAAAGTAAAAATTTAAACAAAAATAAAAAATAAAAATGATACCAAACACGAGTTTTCGACGATCGAAAAAATAGAATTGGTAACTGGCCAACTCGTAATGACTTACTCCAGTGCCAAATAACTTGGCTTTAGCCAGTTTAAAAAACTTGTGATCATACTTTGATGTCTCAGGTTTTTTGTTCAATTCATGAGCACCAACAAAGGTGTGGAAGCTCCAGTTGTTACTGATGTGGAAGGGGGTATTATCCTTTCGGCTAGCAAAGAATAAGGTCCCACGCCAATCAGGAATCGAAGACCTTTGTGAGCTCATAACTTCTAGAGCATGGGCCCTCCTATTAAAGTAATACTATCCAGTGGGAACCTTTTCTTCAATTTCGGGAAGAGGTTCATGGTCAACATTTAAGCTAAACAAATTCCTAAACAGGTCAATAGAGGTGGTACGCTCCAGACGCATAAAGTAAACAACAAATGCAACTAATTGACACCAGGAATTAGGATGAAGTTGTCCTGGGGCAAGTCGGTAATACTTCAGGATGTGAATGATTTCCAAAGGAATAGGAAATTGAAAGCCAAAGACTAGCATCTATTCATATACACATATCTCGGTCAGACTGGGGTTGCAAGGAGGTTCATTGGGTTTAGCCACTCTACTTATATCTATCAAGGATAAAATATTTTTTGGCAAGGTTATTTACATCTTGGTTGAAAATGGAATGGTTCCCCACACAAGCAAACTCTGCCCCTGAAGGAATGGCAGGAACAGTAGTGGAAGAACTGCTTCTCGTTACCAGTTCAGCCCTAGGACGGTTCCTATCAAATTGGACTTCGTCAGTTAAAATTTCCTACTGTATGTGGTTTGTAGGATGTATTTTAACCTACGTAGGTTCTCATGCCCGCTTGCATGATGAGCAATAGGGCTTTATCGTCACTTATGTCATTATTAAATCGAATTTCAGATTTTTATCCCATAATTTCCTTATTTTTCCTTCTCTTTCTTGTTTTGCAGATACCATGGCTCGTACCAAGATACCCCGAGTGCGTGATCCACTCCGCTTCCGTTCTAATGAAGCCGAGGCACAGTATGCCGACTATGCCCGTAAGAAAGTAGAAGGGGGTCGTATGGTGAACTTGGCTGAGCTAGCCTTGTTCAACGTAGAGAGGGCATTTGGTGATATGGGGTGGCTCCCTGTCATTACCTACGACGCGTGCACATGCCCGGATTTGGTCCGCCAGTTCTATTGTAATCTCCAGGTGGTGGGGAATTACAATGACGTCGAGCATGGTCAGGAGTTGCGCATCACCAGTTACGTCAAGGGGGTGCAGATTTCTTTTGATTATCGGCAACTGGCCGATCTATTGGGCATACCTTATGATGGCCCCATGGTGTGTACTGTGCGCCTGGAGAGCCACAGTTTGTTTCTATGGAGATGAGGGCAGAGATCGACAACCAGTTGTTGCGCCCTGATCGCTGGCAGATGAGAGCCTGTTACTTGCGTCCAGCTCCATGGGTCTTCCGCAAGATTATCCAGCATAATCTGATCCCACAGAGTGGACACTATGAGAGGATTTCTCGACTGACCCAGTTCCTGATATACAGTATATGCACTCGCCAGCTCGTCTGCATACCATACATCATCATGCGGACTATGATTAGTGCTACATTGTCCTGTCATAGGGGTAATCTACCCTATGGATGCATGATTATAGTGCTACTGACCCGTCTGGGGGTTGACCTATATGCACTCGCCAGCTCGTCTGCATACCATACATCATCATGCGGACTATGATTAGTGCTACATTGTCCTGTCATAGGGGTAATCTACCCTATGGATGCATGATTATAGTGCTACTGACCCGTCTGGGGGTTGACCTGGTAGATGAGAAGATCCAGGAGAAGACCTTATCGTCGCCTCTAGATTGGGAGGCAATCTGCAAGATGGGTATGCGGGATGCCTAAGTCAGTGATGAGGAGAGGAACGAGATGGTGCGCCCTCACACTCGTATTGAGATGGCTGATGCCGAGGCTGCTGCTGCCGCTGCTAGAGCTCATGTGGATCCTGTCGACGATGATGATCGTATGTATATGGATGTCGACTCGATACCACCGCCTTCACCTACGCATGCAGCTGGTGTTGGTACTTCTTCTGCGGCGGATCCTGTACCTGAGGTTGGTCCTTCGCATGCGGCTGGTCCTTCACTCCCACCTTCTGACATGATGGAGATCTTTGCGGAGAGATCGGGGAGGCTCAGCGCAGATCTGATCTGAGGATGGAGGAGTTGCTAGACGCTCAGCGTATGAGGGTGGATGAGCTGTTATCGGTCCAGCGGGCGACTGATAGGAGGGTAGCCGATCTTGCAGCTAGTCTCCAGACGACCTAGACCCAAGTGGCCTGGTTGACTAGGGTCTATGCTGAGGACTATGACCGAGATCGTGAGGCCACGCCTCTTCCTTCGCCTCCAGCTTCTTGATTGTACTTTATTTTCATGTACTAAGAGTAACTGTCTGGGTTGTGGACTGTACTCTGCTTTAGTTATGTATATACATTTTGTTTCTATCACTCATTGTATGTAACTCGTTTCCCCTTTAATAGATGCATTATTCCCTTTTCAAATTTGGTCTCAATCATCACTTGTGCTTACAGTGTGTTTATATTACTGTTTTTACTTTTATCCTATCTCAGTTCACAATTGTCTTGAATGTATGTTAGTTCGGCTGGCAAGGCCTGAGATGCTCTGATACCAAGTTGTCACACTCCAATTCCGAACATCTCAGAATGGTGTGATGAACCGCTAATAAACCAACGGTTCAACCAGGATCTCAAATAGGCTATCCCTGCATTATCCAAACTTACACACATCCGTGATCATAATCAGAGTAAATACACAATAGCGGAAGTCTTATAATAACATGAACTGAGAAACTAAGATGATATCAATAATTTAATAGCAAATTATTCTGGTTTCGATCGAGACATAAATATTTAAATACCAAATACATGTCTTAATAAATCCAATAAAGAAAACTATAAAATATCTAATCAAATACACACGAGTTGCACTCGCAAGAGGAGTCGTGTATATCCTCTTCAGCTCCAGCTTCCATTGCTGCCATGTTCCCATACGCAGACGCATTCATATAGTCTTCAACGGTATAACCTGCATCATCAACTAAAAATATTCGACGTCGAGGGGTGAGCACACATCACGGCTCAGTGAGTAGCCAAAACAATGCAACAATACATATGCATGCAAATCAATTTATATCCATGGTCCGGTTTAAAGTTTGCAGTATGCAATAGAAAGGTTTAGGTAGTCAAAGGTCGCATTTATTGACCCCGCCTCTATACACGAGTGTGTGACGTCACCCGAAGATCACGTTTATCGTCGACTCACATGCACCCAATTATGAACATTATATAACAAAGGTTATGTTTATTGCTATATAGTGCCATACCAACACGTAAGCCCCTGTTGGCGAGGGCTGCAAACTAGGCTCGCAACTAATCAATCCTAATGCCAAACAGTGTATCCAAGGTCTCACCCCAGCATCCCTCATAATGTCCATAGAGATAGAGCTAAGGCCCCCCGGTAGAGTCAGAGACTACAAGGACCGAGACCACCTCCCCTGATACTCTACGACATAATAGTTCGGCTAAAGTAATGGCGATACGACGATGCTAATGCACAAGACTTGAGTTAGAGATAGAGCTAAAGTGCTGAGACCCGCCAAAGGTTAACGTTTATTGACGCTCTCATCACACCTCCCCTGATACTCGCTCGCATCAAGTACACCAACCACACACATACAATCACATGCCTATTCCTATCATCAGCATCATCATGTTATAAACAATGAAGTAAATATGCATGAACAAATAATAGAAATATTGGATGACATGTTGTATGCACATTACAAACATATTCGCATAGAATCAAGCATAGCATAGGACTCAAGAAATAGAAAACAGTTTTTGTTATTTACCAATTTAGTTTGGAGTTCTGGTTCCTCACCTTAGCTTGCTATAAGATACTTTTCCAAGCTTTAGAATCACCTTTACATTGTTATTATATTGCTAGAAAACCTAACAAAGTCGATAGAATTTAATTAAAATTAATTCCAGATTTAAAAACTACTGTGTTAACTGAGGGTCGGAGGTAGGGTCGGAGTCAGGATCGACCCTGGGTGCGACCCTCCCTTAACTCTGAACTTCCCGAACACTGAGGGTCGATGGTCAGGAACACCTAGGGTCGGATGGTCATCGACCCTTGGTGTGACCCTCAGTGCACTTTGGTCCAGTTCTCTCTTTTAATCCATTCTTCGTGCTTGGGACCCTATGGCTTGCTCCTACATTCCATTCTACATTCATTCCATGGTCTGAAACCATGTATAACCCACCTAAATAGCTTTCATGCATTCTCCTATGGTTTTCCATGAAAACCTAACCATAGATTGATGGTTTGGGTTTCTCCGAGATCACACTCCTAACAATAACTAACCTAAGGTCTGTAGAAACTCATGAAATTAGTATCCATACCTGAGAAGATTACTTTTTCTCTGAAATTCTTCTCCTTTTTGCTAAGTTCTCTTCCTTGCCTTTCTTCTTCCTCTTTTCCTTCTCCTCTCTTTCTCTCAATTCAATTAGGGTTGTGAAATGAGTGAAAGTGGCTTAGGGACGTCCTTTAAATAGAGTAGGAACATCCTA
This sequence comes from Protea cynaroides, assembly GCA_028583415.1. Taxonomy (NCBI): domain Eukaryota; kingdom Viridiplantae; phylum Streptophyta; class Magnoliopsida; order Proteales; family Proteaceae; genus Protea; species Protea cynaroides. The sequence goes on along the minus strand of CM053265.1, from coordinate 21,518,969 downwards.
AAATAAGTCCCTCTGAGATTAAAAAAGAATCCCAACCGAAAATTAAGAAATTTTCTAATTTCAATTTCGGATACAACCGAGGGTCGATGATCCCGTCGACCCTAGGGCTCAAGATGTCCGACCCTCCCTTTAAAATTGAGGGTCTGACTTTCTGCTTTGGGAGGTCCGACCCTGCTTAGCTGGGTATGCGACCCTCCTTTCTAATTAAGTGTTTTTTGGTCGATTTGATACCTGGGATCTCGATCTCCTTCACGCCCTTGGTCCATTTGACTCGACCATGATGGGTAAACCTGGTTCAAGGTGGTAAGACCGGGTTAGTTTGACACGGGTCTTACACGTTGTGTGCTCTCTTGACTCAGGAAAGATTAGGATCATTAATTTAGTACATGAATCGGTTGAATCAGAATGGGGCTTTGAGGCCTTTGAGGTTTTGCGAGATTTTTGTTCATACAGTTTGTTTCTGATGATCAATTTGTTGAAATTTTTTACAATTAAATAGATTATACTTTCTTTTCCTTCATAATCATTCACTCCTTCTTATTTTTCTTCTTCTAAAGAATTTGTCAACTTGGATTAATTACCCTATAGTTGTTTAAATTTTGGAGTTCGGTGAAAATGATGTTCAAATGTGAAGACGAATATCAATTCCAAGCGATTCTTGCAACTCTCTTTTCAATTGCTTATCATTCATTTATTTGATTTTTATTTTTTTCTCATTGTTTCCTAATGTCGGATGAGGTGTCACGAAGGGCGCAGTAGCTCAAGGATGGCAAGGTTAGGATTGGGAGAGTGCAAACAAGAAGAAAACACAAAAATTTAACGTGATTCAACACCCCATCGTAGGATTCCTACGTCCACACCAGAGAAAGAAAGATTTCTTCATTCCCAAGAAAAGTTTACAATCTTCACCTGACAAGCTTATCTCACCTGTCAGCCTTCTTACAGCTGTCATCCAGCCTTACCTAGGGTTTTTCCCACAGAGATAATATATAGGGATCCCTAGAAACCCTATTCCCCACATAATTATAGATTTACCCCTTCCATATAGTAGACCCTAATACAAGTACAATCCAGTAACACTGTAGACCCCACAGAATACAAGACACAACACAACAGGCGAAGTGAGAGAGGATGCGGTGCTCATGGAAAGAGACATGGGTAGGGGCTGTGATTCGAGAAATAATGAAATTAAAGTTTTCTAACTAGATAGAAAGCCACAATCACAGCTTAATAAACCCTTGACTATCAAGTCCACCCTTATGAAATTTTATCATGTTTGGACCATGAATTGAAGAATCAGAATCAATGGATAATATATGCAGAGATCAGTATAAATTTCAAAAGATTTTTATCATATCCACTCTTTTAAATCACTTATGATTCACATTTGAATTTGTTTTTCATTGTTTCTTATTTTAGTATGTAAAATGGTAAAAACAATTTTCAATGAAACTTATGTCTTATATACTAGAAGATCACCAAGTTAGTCTCTTCTTTTGGACGCTAATTTTTAGTTTTTCAACAGCTTCTGATCTATAAATGTTAATCGCATGTTTGATTCATGATTCTTGAACTAGCATTCTAGATTTAAAAAATAAATAAATAAAACTAGCATTCTAGGTCCCTTGAAGTGTGGGGTCCCTCAACTTGATATGATAATATCAAAACCCTCTGTACAAAAATAATTCAATGAGTCCATACGTCAAACGTGTGGATGAAGTTGAACTTGAGCAGCCAATTGTGAGCTGTTACCGAATCAAGAATTAGATAAAAAATTATATATACAGAACACAAAGATTTACATGGTTCATCAACACAATATGTGAGGGCTACATCTACGGTTGCTGTAGATCAAATATTTCACTATCTCAGAGAGGAAAAAATTGATTACAAGTTCCCACAAATCACAACACACCAAAACCCTGGGATAAGAGGAGTTTATATAATACTCCCAAAACAGATTTGTAGAATCCCATTCCAACTCAACAATAGTAGTTAAAGAGTCTTGCACCAACTATGCAGGTCAAAGAGTCCCACACCGATGAGGATTGTGAGTAGGTCCCATAATGTGGACAGACTTCATAATTGATTAGGATTCAAGACATCCCAATAAATCTTCACCTTGAATTGAATCCTCTCAAATACCCAGAAGAGACAACTACAAATACTACTGCTGCAACGTCCCGCCTTGAGGTTATTTCCAATTGTCAACATTAAGCAAATCCAAATAATGTTTGAACTTGCTCCTCGGAACCGATTTGGTGAACATATCTGTTATTGTCTTCAGTGTCAACCTTCTTCACTTTGAACCTATTCTCTATACAGATGAAATGATATCTGACATCTATGTTTTTAATCCGATCATGATGTACTTGATCCCTAACCAAGCATATAGTACTCAAACAGTCACAAAAAATTATAGCTTGGCCCTAATGAAAACCAAGATCATTGAGTAGCCCTTTTGACTAGATACCTTCCTTCGCTGCTTCTATCACAACCATGTATTCTGCTTCTATGGTAGATAAGACAATTAAAGGCTGAAGTAGCCTTCCAACTGACAACATAACTACCAACTATGAAAATATAACCTATCAAGGATCTTTTTGCATCCAAATCAGTAGCATAATTTGAATCTGAATACCCTGCAATCAAACACTCTGAATCACCTCCATAAGTAAGACCAACATCAAATGTTCCCTTAAGATACCTAAATATGCACTTCACTACATCTTAATGTTCTTTCCCAGGTTGAGACATATATTTGCTTACAACACTAACCGCATGCACAATATCAGGCCTTGTGCAGACCATCATATACATTAGACTCCCTATTGCACTAGTATAGGGTCTTTTAGACATATATTCTATTTCTACCTTTGTCTGAGGTGCATAAGCTATCGAAAGACAAAAATTTACAGAGAAAGGAGTATTCACACGTTTTGCTTTGCCATACCAAAACATGATAAAAGCTTCTGAATATAGCTCTTCTGTGACAAGAAAAGCTTTCTCTGCTTACAGTCACTGATAATCTCCATACCCAAAATCTTTTGGGCAACTCCCAAATCTTTCATATCAAATTTTGCACTAAGAAGTGTCTTCAACTTCTTAATTTCTGTAATGTCTCAAGCAGTAATGAGCATATCATCCACATACAAGAGCAAATAAATAAGTGAGCCATCAGCAACTCTCTTATGATAAACACAAGAGTCATATGGACTCCTGTCGTACCCATGCTTTATCATAAAGCCATCAAACATCTTGTAGCACTATCTCGGTGACTGCTTTAAACTCTATAAGGATTTTTGAAGTCTGCAGACATGATCTTCCTTACCTTGAATGGAGAATTCTTTTGGCTTACTCATAAAAATCTCTTCTTCAAATTTTCCATGCAAGAAAATTGTCTTTACATCTAATTGCTCTAATTCCAGATCTTGATGTGCTACTAAGGGTGTTAACTGGCCAATTTTGGTCAGGGCTAAACCAGTGTTAGGCTTTATAACCCCAGCCCAAAACATGTCCATTAAGGGTTTGGGCTGGGGTGGGCTGCGCTGGACACAATAACAAACGGGCTAGTCCAGTTTCTATTCATTATCGGACTGGGCTTATCGATGTGAATTTTGGCTGGTTTGGTCCGGACCAGGCTTATCAGGCTTATTGGGCCCATTTTATATGTACACTTATTTTATTATTTATATCCATAAAATTAACATCATAGCATTTATATGCCTTGCCCTTTGAGTCATCATCTCATCTCCTTATTATACATAGTAAATAAACCATTTAATAATATGGATTTAGATCCAAGTCCTTATTCATAAATCTTAAGGAGTTTCAATCTCCAATCAAAATGGAATTGACTACATATGCATAATAAATCTTTTGGAAAATTCATCAAAAGATCCAAGTTTTGAAAAATGGTTGAAACAACATAAAAGGCAGGACAAGAGTGAGATTTGAGTAGGACCCTCCATTGGGAATCCATATGATTGAATTTGGAACTCATCATATGGTTAATCCTTGACCTTTGGTTCTCTTCTCTTTCGGCTAATAAACAGTTTTGAGTGCCTGAAAATCCGAACTCACACTATTGAATGCACTCATCAGTTATCCCCTGTCACTAACAAGAAACCCATTTTATCTACATAAACAATCCATACAAGAATTTGTCCACATCACTGATAAAAATAATCACAACAAGATAAGAAAATTGGCTCTAAACAAAACACTGCAAAATAGACCATTATTTGCATGAATACCATTTTGTCCCTGATCTGCACATACACCACTAGTAGAAACCAAAATAGGTAGTGGGGGTGGGGGAGTTAGATAAAATATCAATATTTGTGTTATTAGGTGGAGTAGGTGGATGGAGTGATAATGTGGGAGAGGGAGCATGTTCCAAGGTCAGATTAGTAGATGTTGTCAATGGAAGAAGCTTTGAGGACGATGTTGGTTCAATAGGAGCCATGACTGTCATCCATGGTGCCATTGATGGGGAAGTGGGAGAAGTAGGTGAAGAAGAGACCGAGGCATGAGGAAACTCAATCTCAAATTTTTGATAGGATATTAAAATACTATCATGATTAATATTTCAAGTGACACTAGCTACCTGCTTAATGTATATCTTTTAGACTTTTGGTACATTGAAACATATTATTTAAACAACAGAAAGGGGAGTGGATCCCAATCATTGGAGATGGGGTGAGGTATGAGGCGGATGGAGAATCGGTGAGGAAAGAGGGAAAAAGAAGCATCCCCAAAAGAGAAAAAAAATGAGAGAAGAATAAGAAAACAACAATCCGATCCTTACCTACCTGGAAAAGAAAACAACTATGTCATCATTGTAGGTGGTTGTCGAAAATGATGTCGTGAGAGTCGAAGAGGGATTAAACGAGGCACACATAGCGGCGGCCACAGTGGCTGAGTCTCTCGGTGAAATTGTAAAACTGTAAAAGTGTAGAACTATAAACAATAAAGCTTCAATAGTTCTATTTATACTAGGGTTAGAAACCTAGAAGTTAGAATTTAAAATGGGGCCTTATGGGTTTTCGGGCTGTGTTGTTTCGATTCAGGCTAACTCGGGTTCCATAACGGGCCACCCATCGGGCTAGCCGGGACCGGACCAAATCGAACCGAAAATACAACCCTATGACCGAAACATGCCCATTAAAGGCTCAGTCCAATTTGGGTTTGGGCTATACCGGGCCGGCTCGGTCCATGTTATCAGTCCGGGCCCATTTTTTACACCCTTATATGCTACTAAGGCAAATAGCACCTGAATGGAAATGTGTCTTACAACAAGTGAGAAAATCTCATTGTAATCCACTCCTTTTTGACTATATCCTTTTGCAACTAGACGTGCTTTAAATCTTGTATTTTCAGCCCCTAGTAATCCTGTCTTCTTCTTAAAGACCCATTTGCAGCCAATTACTCTTCTTCCTTTTGGTAACTTCACTAGCTCCCATGTATGATTTTTATGAAGAGATTCTATCTCCTCCCCTATTGCGGCCACCCACTGATCATATTTCCTCATCGTGATAGCTTCTCAATAAGTGGACGGTTGAAGAGACTCCACCTCTTCTGCTACTTGTAAAGCATATGCTAACATATCCTCAAAACCATATCTCACAGGAGCATTAATCTGTCTACGAGATCTAGCATTAACAACACTATGCTTGATTTAATTTTGACATAGATTCAGTTTGAACATCTTCACCAAACAGATCAATCTATACTATCACATCATCGTCATGACTGTCACTAGGAGTTATCTCAAACTTCACCTTGAGAACACAATCAGATTTTTCAAAATCAACAAAGACTCATTTTGGGTGAAACATATAGTTTTCATTGAAAGTAACATTCTTACTCATAATTATTTTCTTCTTAGATGGAGACTAAATTCTATATCCCTTCACCCCATCACCATATCCCATAAAGATACCCTTTTTGACCCTTGGTTCTAGTTTACCCTCACTAACATGACAGTAAGCAGGATAAATCAAATATTTTAAGGGTTGAATAATCAGCAGGTTTATTGGACCATACCTTAATAGGAGTTTTACAATCAATGGCGGTGATAGGGGAACGATTCACCAGATAGCATACAGAATTAACAGCCTCAGCCCAGTAACTCCTTCCCAACCTAGCATTAGAGGGCAAGCACCGAACTCTCTCTAACAATGTTTCATTCATCCTTTCTGCTACTTCATTTTGCTGTGGAGTATCTCTGACTGTGTGGTGCCTAGCAATCCCTTCATCTTTACAGAACCCATCGAATTCTTTCGAACAGAACTCCAAGCCATTATCAGTACAAAGACACTTTATTTTCTTACCCGTTTAATTCTCAATAAGAATCTTCCAATGCTTGAAGGTTTCAAAAACCTCACTTTTGTGCTTCATAATGAATACCCAAGTCATCCTTGAGTAGTCATCAATAATTGAGAGGAAATATCTAACACCTCTTAAGGATGAAACTCGAGAAGGACCCCAACAATCTAAATAAATGTAGTCAAATATTGCCTTTGTTTTATGGACTGTCTTAGAAAACTGAATTTGACGTTGCTTCCCAAAAATATAGTGCTCACAGAAACCCAACTCAACTACCTTGTGACCACCAAGGAGACTTTGCTTGCTGAGAAATACCATCCCTTTCTCTTTAACATGACTAAGTCGCATATGCTACAACTTGGTTAAATCAGAACCTAACTTCTCTGAGGGAGATGCTGTAGTGACTGAACCCGTAACCATTGTCCCTTGTAACATATACAATAAGCTCTGCTTTAGTCCCTTCATTATCACTAAAGCTCCTTTAGTGATCCGTAAAACTCCACCTTCACAGCTGTACTTGTACCCTTTGGAGTCCATAACTCCTGAAGAGGTCAAATTCTTTTTTAGATCCGGAACATGTCTTACTTTAGTTAAGGTTCTAATCACGCCATCGTGCATTCTGATCTGAATAAAACCAATACCAATTATCTTACAGGTTGTGTCATTACCCATTAAGACGTTGCCACCATCCATCTTTTCATATGTTGAAAATCAGTCCATGTTGGGACATATATGATAGAAGCAACCTAAGTCTAAAATCCATTGTTCTGAGTAATGTGAATAGTCAACCATAGAGAGAACTAGATTGTTCTTTGAACTACAATCTTTTGCAACTGCGGCAACTGGGGTTTTCTCTTTCTTCTTAGGACATTCATTCTTCCAATGGCCTGATTCTTTGCAGTAGTTACAGATATCCTTAGGACCTCGTCCTTTGGATTTAGACCTTCCTTTACCTTTTCACTTTCCTTTGCCCTTTTCTAATCTTCCTTGTCCCTTATCAGAATCAGAATTCGTGACAGCCAATTCTACTGCCTGACTTTCTGTGTCTTTTCCAGAGGTCTTATGCTAAAGTTCACAAGAATGAAGACTAGACTTGACCTCTTCTAGAGCGATGGTATCCCTATTCATGATGAAAGAATTTATAAAATTTTCGTACGACAAAGGTAGGGAGACCAACAAAATAAGGGTTGCATTTTCATCTTCAATTTTAACATCTATATTTTTCAGATCCATTAAAATAGAATTCAATTCATCAAGATATTTTTTAAGAGCCATACCTTCCTTCATACGAAGGTTGAATAGACATTGTTTCAGTAACAACTTGTTGGTAAGGGATTTCGTCATATAGAGACTCTCTAACTTCACCCATAGACCGGCAGCGGATTCTTCATTAGTTACTTCATAATTAACCTCATGCACAAGACATAATAGGATTATTGAATGCGCCTTCTCATCTTGTTGTGTAAATTCTGAATCCTCCATTGATTCAGGCTTCTTTCTCGAAAACAGAGACCAGATACTATGTTGCTTCAGCAGGGACACATCTTGATACACCATAAACTGAAACTGTTCTTATCTGTGAACTTATTAATCTCGACATTATGTAAAGTCATCTTTATTCTTGACGAACAGATGCGGAACGAACAGGCTCTAATACCAGTTTGTTACGGAATCAAGAATTAGAAAAAAGAAAATCATATACACAGAACACAAAGATTTATGTGGTTCACCAACACAATGTGTGAGGGCTACGTCCATGGTTGCTGCAAATCAGATCTTTCATTATCTAAGAGAGAAAAAAAATTGATTATAGAGACAGTTCTCACAAATTCACAATACACCAAAACCCTAAAATAAGAGGAGTTTATATAATACTCCAAAAACAGAATTGTAGAGTCCAATTTCAACTCAACAACAATAGTCAAAGAGTCTTGCATCAACTGTGCAGGTCAAAAGTTCCACACCGATGAGGATTGTGAATAGGTTGTACAATGTTGATAAACTTCATAACTGATTAGGATTCAAGACATCCCAACATGAGCCTTCAAATCAAGGATGTAAACAGATAATAGAAAAGCAAAATTTGATTTGCATTTGTATTCATTCAGAGGGATTGGTAGCTGGTTTCGAATTGGGATGATCTGAAACATAATCTATCCAATCCGATATTTAGACATCCCAACATGAGCCTTCAAATCAAGGATGTAAACAGATAATAGAAAAGCAAAATTTGATTTGCATTTGTATTCATTCAGAGGGATTGGTATCCGGTTTCGAATTCGGATAATCCGAGATATAATCTATCCAATCCGAAACATAATATATCCAATTAAAGATTTTGATGATTTGATGGGTTCTAGAGGATGAAGAAAGAGAATCATCATTTACGAAAAGTGAGAGATATGGATTGAGAACGAATCATACCCAATAATGGAGAAATGTATGGGTACATAACTCAGAAGTGTAAACGGAACTCAAAAATCCGAATTTCATCCGTGTCTATTTCGTTTAGGAGTATCCGATTCTGGGCAAGGAGTATCCGGTTCCAATCACTTCTAGATCTGTATCAATTCGCATTTGTTCCCTTTTCATCTATCAACAAAGTTAAGAATTTTATCAATTCGCATTTGTTCCCTTTTCATCTATCAACAAAGTTACGAATTTTATCAGGCAAATTTTCTCTGTCTTTGTCTTTTATTTTATTTTATTTTATTCTTTTAAATTTTGAACCTTTCATTTGGACTGAATTTTTCTGCATCATGACCAAAAGTATTCTCTTCGAGAACCAAGTGGTACATTAGCCCTATCTTTAATCTTCCAGCAATCGGATTAGGAATTAGGATTGGACTGAACAGGTCACTAATTCATCCAATTACCATGTAAAACCAGGCCAATCCAACCGATCATAGTCTGAAAGTGGAAGTGGAGTCCACTGGACAGGTTGAAGGTGGTGGAGGAATTACACATTCTCATTTCTCAAAAATCAAATCTCAATCAATTAAATCGGAGAATGGCAGTGGGGCTTAGATCGATGAATGGATGGATGAAGTTAAAAGACAAAGGGAGTAATCAAACAAAGCAATTGTCCAACTCACAGAACCCAATAAAATTTTAAAAGCACCACGTGAAAAATATGACTTATAATATCACATAATTATTTTACAACCAGACATTACCCATTTTAAAATTATTGTTCAGTCATTATTGCCTAGGTCACTTTTTCCTCCACCAAATATTCTCAGCATATAATGGGTTTATGCTCCTCCATCTTCAGCACTTCCAATTAGTGTAGCCGTGGAATCTGTTTCAAGAGAAGTAAGGAAGAAGACTGAGGACGCATACGAAGAACAAGAAGACGAAGAGCGACACAAAGATGGTTGTTGGTGATAGGACGATGATGACCACGATGAGCGGAGCAGTGAACGTTAACTTTCCACCAAGGAGGCGTTCAGGACGATCGATTCCAAAGAGGGGAAGGGTGAAGGCAGGGATAGTTATAGGGTTGGCTCATTCTTTCGCTGCCTTATTTTCCTTCAGTCACAGTAATCTACGTGCAGTTGATGGTCGCTGATTGGATGAGAAAGATTTTTGACAACAAGGCATTTTCGTGGCTGTCGATTCCAAAGAACGGGAAATCAAGGTGAAGACAGGGAAAGTGTCCATTGGGTTGGCTCATCTTTCTTAATTTCGCTTCCCTCCTCTCCTAGAGTTATGGAGATTTATGTGCGGTTAAAGATCCAGCAGCTCTGCTATGCCCCCATCTGACCCGTGAACGTTGTGTGCCTCTCTTGACTCGGGAAAGATTAGGATCATTAATTTAGTACATGAATCGGTTGAATCGGAATGGGGTTTTGAGGCCTTTGAGGTTTTGTGAGAATTTTGTTCATACAGTTTGTTTCTGATGATCAATTTGTTGAAATTTTTTACAATTAAATAGATTATATTTTGTTTTCCTTCATAATCATTCACTCCTTCCTAATTTTCTTCTTCTAAAGAATTTGTCAACTTGGGTTAATTAGCCTATAGTTGTTTAAATCTTGGAGTTTGCTGAAGACGATGTTCAAATGTCAAGACGAATATCAATTCCAAGCGATTCTTGCAACTCTCTTTTCAATTGCTTATCATTCATTTATTTGATTTTTTTTTTTTTCCTAATTTTAGTTAGTAAAATATCAATGAATGGATAAGGCAGATGGGGTGATTTGGGTGCTCATGGAAAGAGACATGGGTGGGGGCCGTGATCCGATAAATTATGAAATTAAAGTTTTCTAACTAGATAGAAAACCACAATCACAGGTTAGTAAACCCTTGATTATCAAGTCCCACCTTATGAAATCTTATCATGTTTGGATCATACATTGAAGAATCAGAATCAATGGATCATATTTGCAGAGATCAATATAAATTTCAAAAGATTCTTATGGCTACTCTCTTTTGAATCACTTATGATTCATATTTGAATTTGTTTTTCATTGTTTCTTATTTTAGTACATAAAATAGCAAAAAATCAATGAAATTTATCTCTTATATATAAGATCACCAAGTTTGCCAAAAACAAAAAAAACCAAAAAAAAAACCTTAGTCTTTTCTTTTGGACACTAATTTTTAGGTTTAGATCTATAAAAGTTAATTGCATGTTTGATATGTGATTCTTGAACCTGAGCTACATTTGGTATACATTCTCAGACTATATTCTAAATCAAAAACTGATTATGAGAGAACAAAATAAGTGTTTATATGCATTTTTGTTCTCTAATCATGAAATGTGTTAGGAGAAAGCAGTTTGATATGGAACATGTTCTTTCACCCAATCTGTATTCTAGGTCTAGAATAAAATGTTTTGTTCTTTAATGTATTTTCATTCCATAATACCAATACATTCTCTATTTTTAAAATGCATTTTTAAGAATTCTCTCCAAAAATTTATACCAAACACAAACTTAATCTGAACAATTAGATTATGGGTTTGCTGAATCAATCACCTGTTACCATATAGAATTGGCCGAACCCTATTTCAAGATTGAATCTGTTCATAAAACATGAGTGATGAAGCAGTCTGAAAGTGGGTGACGGATATTAATTGGACAGAACGGAGGGGATGGAAAAGAAATCACACATTCTCATCTTTCAAATCGAACAATCAATTGATATATGCACATAGTAAATTACAGCCCTTGAATTTCGTCATGTAGAATATAAAAGCATAAGAGGATTTAGTTAAAAAAAAAAAAAAAAAAGAAGGTAGAATCAACAAAAACAACCACGCACGAAACCCAATAAAAATTGAAAAACACCACATCATGTATATGACATTGTCTTTCTAATATATATATATATATTTTGGAAATGACTTCCTCGTTCCAAAACCATTTATATATTGCTAGCAAGAGAGAGAAGGGGTAATTTTAAAATTACCGTTTGTCGTTATTGAGTAACTTTTCCTCCACCGAACCTTTCTATATAATTGGGTTTATATTCATTCCATTCCTCGCAACTCTAACCACATCACAGTCTTCACCCATTTGAAATTTAGATTCGCCTTTAAATCTGAGAAGTGACATAAAGATGACTATTGATGGGAGAACGATCACGACGAATGGAGGAGTGAATTTTCCACCAAGAAGGCATTCAGGGCGGCCAATTCCAAAAAGGGGATGGCAGAAAGCAGGGATAGTGATAGGATTGGCTTATTCCTTAGCTGCCTTCTTCTCCCTCTGATAACGAAAAATTAAGTCATGGCCAATGTTGTAAGTCCACGTGAATTAATCAACATGTGTGGTGGGATTGGTCACATGGCAATCATCGAGAGGGAACACATAATAATCAAGGGAAGGATCTGTCCATTATTGTGGTGCTGATCTGGCCACCAACGGGAAGGGACCGCTGACCCCTAGACCAATGAGAAACAAATACGTGTCTTCGCCTGGTTAGTCAGGAGGTTGGTCGCGAGTAATGAATACGAGGAAATAGTGGAGGTGGCATAAGTGTTGGTACACCTACAAGATCACCAATACTTTGGTGACACATGGCATCAAGATGAGAAAACTGTTTGTTTTAACAAAACGGGGTCTACGACAAAAAGATATGACAAAGTTTAGCTCGGATCCCATTGGACCAAGATCTGCTTATAGCCTTTGTACCTAAGGCATAGCTCAGGGTAGGTTGTCTACTAACCCCTTTGACTTGACTGGCCAACCTATCCGACATATCACAACTGGACACCTGGACTTCCAAAAGCTCGATGCGAACCTTAGCCCAAAAAGCTAGGGAAATGCTATTCTTAGCTCTATATAAATAGAAGGAACGACGGGGAAGAAAGGTACAATCAACTTTGATATCTTTAAGCTTCTATTTACTCTCTTTCGTATCACTATCGTCATACAATCTCACTTTGACCATACCCTACAAGGCATTTAGATATTTTATTTTTGGATTCCATCTGCTTGTCCTGGTCTAATACTGATTTAAGCATCGGAGTGGCCATGGATACATCCCCACCACCTCACTGCATGCCTTGATTCTCTGTTACATGTGTCATCATCCTAGACCACGGGGTGCATGAAAAAAATTATTTAACTGTGAGTAAGACTGCATACATCTGTCCCTTTCTAAATCTTGTAGTGACAGGAACCTTATTATGCGCTTGGTATGATGCTTTTTAATAATTGTTCGAAATCACAAGCCGGTGGGCGAATATGGCTGCCCTATTGCCGTTGAACTGTCCATTAATTAACCAGGTGTAGTTTTATATGGATATGTGTATAGTTTTGCAGTGACAAATCAGATGGAACAAGTATTGTGATAGGTAGACCCATTATTTCCTGGCACATGTGAATTTGAAATAATGTGATCTAGTGATCATAAAATAAAGTATTAAAAATTGAAGACTATCAAAGGGTATATGACAACCATGGATGATAAAAATTTTGCCATGACCGACCACAATATTGTTATGAATAATCCAATAATGTCTGTCCCGTTTTGAAAGTATTCATATTTGTCTGTTGACTTGTAATAAAACTACTCACGGAATTGCTAAGGTGGACCTAGAGGTTACCTCTGTCTCTCTCTTGAAACCCAACTAGGGGTGCAAGTTTTACACTGGCAACCCGAATCTGCTCAAAACCCGCCCAAAACTCTGGCAAGGTTGGATTGGGTTAGGGTTGACCCCGACCCAGCCCGACCATATATATATATATATATATATATATATATATATATATATATTAAGTTATAGTTCTTATATGTATATCATTTGACAATTTGTTGTATGTTTTAGAATCAATCCGAGTCAATCCAAACCTGAATCAGGGTTAACCCGGTCCAATCCGGTTCTGTCAAGGTCAATCAGGGTTGGTTAGGGTTAAACCCAATCCTGTCAGGGTCAGGGTTAGGGTTATACATTTTCTGACCCTGACAGGGTTGGACTAGGTTAATGTTAAGTTTATTAATAGTCAAGGTTAGAATTAGGATTTTGAAAAACTCGACCCAATCTGGCCTTATTGCAGCCCTAAACCCAACTGATGGAAATTCCAAAGATATTTTATGCTTATGTTTCGGCAAGGATTGGGATGTTAGTTATGAATTGATGAAGGCAACTTGACAGTTGACAATAAAATATTCTTGCATAGGACTCTATCAGTGGCACTAATTAGAAATATATATTTTTTTTGGTAAAAGCACTATTTAGATTTCCACATTCAGAAGAGAAAGCTTTCTTGGCCCCTTGAAGTACTATCGGGTCTCCTCCCTTGATATGATAATACTGAAACACTCTAGATAAAATAGGTCAACGAGTCCATACGTTTAAGGCGTGGATGAAATTGATCTTGATCAGCCATGTTGCCAGTCTTGACATAAAGGATGTAAAGACATAGTGAAAATTCGAATCCGAATTCGTATTCACATCGTATCCGTTTAGAGGTATCTGTATCCTGTCAGGGTTATTTAGATCCGAATTTGGATAATCGAAAATATAATCCATCAGATTCGTATAAATATCCAATCAAGGGTTTTGATAATTTGACAGGTTCTAGAGGATGAGAAAAAAGAATCAAGCATCTAAGACAACTTAGAAATATGGATTGAGAACGAATCATATTTAATAGGAGAGAAAGGTCCAGTCGAGGTACATAAGTCAAAAGTGTAAACGGATACTTGAAAATTAGAATTCGATTTGTATCCATATTCATTTAGGGGTATCCGAATCTAGGCAGGGTACCCGAATCCGATTACATCCGTACTATCTGTATGCGATCCAATTACATTTACCAACAAAGTTACGAACTCAATCCACTAAATATTTTGTGTCTTTGTAGTGACTGTCGTTTGACAGTGAGGATCTTAATCATTCAAAATGCATTAACATGTGTCTTAATACGATATACAATATGAACAACCAAGGTCTCACCACCAAACCACAATCACTACATAAAGATTTTTTTCCATAAAGTGGGGCGAGGAATCACGCATCCCCATTTCTCCAAAAATCAAATCTCGATCAATTGAAGCGTGGGTGATAGTGGGGGCTTGGACGGATGAATGGTTGTGGAGGTTAAAAGATAGGTCGGAATCTAAGAAAGCAATTGTCCAACTCATGGAACCCGATAAAAAATTTAAAGCACCACGTGATGAATATGAATTATAATATGATATAGGACTTTTACAGCCAGACATTACCCATTTTAACATTATTGTTCCCTCATTATTGGTTCACTTTTCTTCCACCAAACCGTTTTGTTTTTAGATCGGTTGTCCTCCACCAAACCTTGTCCTCTATTATATATGCTCCTCCAACTTCAGCAATTCCAAATTCGAGTTTAGTGTAGCCCTCGAATCTGCTTCAAAAGAAGTGAGGGAGAGGACTTCAGACGCATACGAAGAAGAAGAGCGACACAAACATGCCTGGTGGTGATAGGACGATGATGACGACGATGAACGGAGGAGTGAAATTTCCACCAAGGAGGCGTTCAGGACGGCCGATTCCAAAGAGAGGAAGTGTGAAGGCAGGGATAGTGATAGGATTGGCTCAGTCTTTTGCTGCCCACCTCTCCTTCAGTCACAATAATTTATGAGCAGTTGATGGTCGATAAATGGAAGAGAAAGCTTCTCACCAATGAGGCATTCGGGGGCTGCCGATTCTGAAGAAGAGGAAAGGTGAAGGCCGGGAAAGATTAAGATCAAATTTAATACATGGGTCACGTGGTAGAATATGAATGGGGCTTTGAGGCCTTTGAGACAATTTTGTTCATACAGTTTGTTTCTGATGTACAATTTCTAGACATTTTTTGCAATTAAATAGATGTTACTTTCTTTTCCTTCGTCTTCATTTGCTCCTTCCTGTTTTTCTTTTTCTGAAGAATTTGTCACCTTTGATTAATTAACCCTATATTGTTTAAATCTTGGAATTGAAGACAAGGTTCAAATTTGTCAAGACCAATATCAATTCCAAACGATTCTTGCAACTCTCTTTTAAATCGCTTATGATTCATTTATTTGATTTTAATTATTTTGTCATTGTTTCCTAATTTTAGTTAGTAAAATATCGATGAATGGATGAGGCAGATGGGGGTGGGAGAGAGAGGTTGTGAGAGATGCGTTTTCAGGGGGTGGGGAGAGGCTAGGGGGCTGCTAGAGGAGGTGTCGCGAGTGAAGCAGTAGCTCAAGGCCGGCAAAGAGGGAGTCGCTGGGAGGAGAAGATGTGAATCCTGGTCATTGATAGAGAGATCAATCCTGGTCATTGATAGAGAGATCGATGAATAGGGGCTGTCATCCACGAAATTATGAAATTTAAAGTTTTCTAAGTAGATAGAAAGCCACCATTACAGCCTAGCTAGTATAAAACCTTGATTATCAAATCCACCCTCATTGAAACCTTATCATGTATGGGCCATAAATTTAAGAACCAGAATCAATGGATCAAATCTGTGGAGATCAATTTCAAAAGACTTCAACTCTGGGATTCTTATTTCTGGTTCAAATTTCTACTCCAACTTCAAAAGGATTCAGAAGTATATGGGAGTAGAAACATGTTTGTTAACCTAATTTAGTCATGAACTCCAAAATAGTGTTGGTGGGTGGTGGATGGTGGCACTAGTGGTGAATGGTGATGGGTGGGAGGTGGTGGTGAAGGGTGGCGGTGGATGGGTGGTGGTGGTGGAGGGTGGTGGCGGTGGTGGTGGGTGATAGTTGGTGGAGGTGGTGGGTGGTGGTGGCGGTGGTTGGTGGCTGGTGGTGATGGCGATGGTAGGTGGCGGTGATTGGTGGTGGATGGTGGTGGCGGTGGTGGGTGGTTGGTGGTGGTGGCGGCGACGGGGGGTGGTGGTGGTGGCGGTGGCGGTGGTGGTGGGTGATATTGGTGGTGGTGGTGGGTGGTGGTGGTGGTGGTTGGTGGCTAGTGGTGGTGGCGATAGTAGGTGGCAGTGGGTGGTAGTGGATGGTGGTGGCGGTGGTGGGTGGTTGGTGGTGATGGCGACGAGGGGTGGTGGTGGGTGATAGTTGGTGGTGGTGGTAGGTGGGGGTGGCGGTGGTTGGTGGCTGGTGGTAGGTGGTGGCGGCGGTGGTTGGTGGCTGGTGGTGGTGGTGATGGTAGGTGGCGGTGGGTGGTGATTGAGGATGGTGGTGGTGGTGGTGGGTAGTGGTGGCGGTGGGTGGTGGCAGTGTGGTGGTGGTGGGGGTGGGGGTGGGTGGTGGGTGGTGAAGGGGGTGGCGGTGGTGGGTGGTGGTTGGTGGCTGGTGGGTTATGGTGGTGGTAGTGGTAGTTGGTGGTAGTAGTGGTGTGGGGTGATTTTTACTCCAAAATTGTGCTCTGAAGTCGAAAAGCATCTATTTGATGCTCCAAAAAATTGGATTCTAGTGCTCATTTGGAGCCGGTTCACTCATGGATTCTCCAGAAGTCCGAACCGGGTTACCAAACAGGCTTCTACTCCATTTATGCTCCAGAAGTCAGAATCCAACTTCTGGAGTGTTACCAAACACCCCCTTATTGCAACCCTCTTTTGAATCACTTATGATTGACATTTAAATTTTTTTTTCCATTGTCTTATTTTAGTCTGCAAAATGGCAGAAAATCAATGAAATTTTGCTCTTGTAGGAATATCACCAAGTTTGTCGAAAGACAAAATCTTAGTCTCTTCTTTCCTATTCTAATTTCTAGGTTTTTGATAGATTCTAAAAACTAGTCGCATGTTTGATTCCAGATTTTTGAATCTGTGCTACATTTAGTATGCATTCTCATAATCCATTCTAAATTAAAAATACATTTTAAGACGACAAAAACAGTATTTGTATCTTTTGTTTGTGAATCCATATAGTCTTTATTAACCTAGAAAAAGCTTATCCGAAACCCTAAAGAGTTAATCTGGAAAGTACTAGAGAAGAGAAGTGTTTCAAATAAATATGTTGACATAGTCAAGGATATGTATTCTGTTGGAACATTGGTGAGTATGTTGTCATTGTTGGCAACGGTTCTGAACAGTTCTAGAAAACTGGCAAAGGTATGTGATGTCATGGCAGTGTCTGTGACACTTTTATAGTGATGTCGATATGTGGGAGCATTAGTGGCAACTTGCTTTAACTTCAATTAAGAGTTGGTAGCGAACCCACCGAGTTTCATTGAGTTGACTGGGCACTTAACAAGAAATGACAATCGATCAAATCATATGAGATCTCAACAGGTTTCTAAGCTGTAAAAATGTAATAGGCAGTGTGTCGGATGAGGTCCTCAATCTCTCCTTTGAGGTACTTGTACTCCTCCGTTTCGTGGCCGTAGTCGCGATGGAAGCGACAGTATCAGGAGCGATCTTTATTCCTCCCATCGTCGAGGGGTTTTGGCGGAGGTCGGAGGTTTCGATCGTTCTTGATCACTTCGAGAATCTCCGTCATCGAAGTGTTGACTGGAGTATAATACTCGAAGGTCTTGTACGGGTGACGGTAGGTTTGATCCTTACTAGACTTCTGCTTCTTGGGGTCGACTGAGTTTGGCGCCTGGTCGGCCGACTCAGACCTCTTCTTGTTTGCAGGCTTAGGATCGGCCTTCAGATTGTTTACCGTGTTATTTTTCTGGGCCTTCGTCGTCTCGTCTGCAGAGGCGTACTTCTCATACCTGGCGAGCAGGTCGTCCAGGTTTTTCGGTGGCTTTTTGGCAAGGGACCAACAAAGCTCTCTGTCAGTCACCCCGGCCTGCAGGCTGGACATGTGCACTGTGGGCTCGACGTCCTTGATCTCGAGCACCTCGGTATTGAAGCACTTGATGAAGTCCCGCAGGGATTCGTCCTTCTGCTGCTTCACCGTTGACAGATGGTATGAAGTCTTCTTGCGCACTCGGCTGGCTTGGAAGTGCGTCAAGAATTTGTTCGATAGCTGTTCGAACGATGTAATACTCTTCGGAGGGAGATTGTTGAACAACTACGAGTGGCGCCGCTGAGCGTTGAAGGAAACGCCCTACAGATGAGGCTGTCGCTCAGAGGATAGAACAGCGTCATAGAGACGAACGCATCCAGATGGTGCTCGGGGTTGGTACTCCTATGGTATGAGTCCAGGACCGGCATCTTGAAGTTGTCAGGAGGGGGTACCCTCATGATCTCGTCCGAGAGTGCCGTTATGGCAGTATAGGCCGTCCTCGACGGAGCTACCCGGTCCTGCTCCACCTGCTGAAGCCGAATAGTTAGCTCCAGTAAACGCCGCTCGACCTTGGACTGAGGCGTATCTGGAGGTGGCCCAACCGTTGCTGGTGTCTCTACATTAACCCTCTCCTGGCGGAGGGCGTCGAGGAAGGACCTCGCGCCTCTCACCGGAGGTGGCGCTGCTGGCGCTTGGTGCTGATTTATCGGGGGATGCCGAGCAGCTGACCCCGCCACACTCCGTGCGGGCGCCTGATCTCCCATGGGGGGATTGCTCGGCAAGGTTCTGGTAGAAGCCGTCCTCGCTGGCTGCGGATGGACCGCTGGCGGGGCTTCAAGGGGCGCATTCGGTACTGGATGGGGATTTTCTCCTTCGGCTGCCGAACCGCCTGCTCGAGCGTCCCTCAAGACTCTAGCCAGCTGTTTGATTTGTTGCCTTAACTCATCAAACTGCTGACGAGTAACTTACTGAGGGGGTGGTGGTGGCGCCGTTCCCGTTGGCGTATGAGTTGGAACCGGTGCTGGTACCGGCGGTGGTATTGGTGCTGGTGCAGGAGTGGGCTCGCGGTTCGTCCTCGTCGTACTTCCACTGCTGCCTACCTGAACCTGTACAGACGGCTCCGAAGGGGCACGAGATGCATGTGCTCGAGTTCTTCTGTGAGCCATTGAAATCAGAGTGCTCGCGCACTAATCTTCAAACTCAGTCAAAAGATACCCCACGGTGGGCGCCAAACTGTTACGGTTGAAAATCGCCTGCCGGTCCGCGCTCTGAGCTACCTGCAATCACAGAGATGAGACAAGGGAGTTGGGTGCCTAAGCCCTGGGTACACTCCGATGCGTAAGTCAGATTCCCAATGTAAACAGTCAAGAGATAGCAGAAAACTATCTCCAGTTTAAAGAGTGTGGGACGATGAGAGAGTTTGAGCGTGCGAGAATGATGAATGAGAGAGAGATATTGTGAACTAGTAACTTGTGCGTAAGCGATTACCTTGAGGGGTCGCCCTCTATTTATAGATTGGGAAGAAGCATGGAGGTACCAGGACTCAGGGGAGTAGACTGCCAATAGGATTTGTCACGTGTCGCTCTGTGGGACACCCGTGTAGTAGACTCCGAGTAAGAGTAGGAGACCTTAGCCAAGGAAGTTAGGTCGATCAGCTCTGGGACTGACACATGTCAACGTGTGAGTAATCGCCGACCGGGATAGTCGGCGTCGTATCAGACTGGGAGAAGGACTCCTCGGACGTAGCATAATCTCATTAGGACTCTGACTACCGACGGAGAAACGTAACCGGGTAGGATTGTGGCTCCGAACGCTACCGTAGATAATGATGACCAGACGGCATAGGGCGAGTGCGGCATGCCGGGCGCATGAGAGGCCGAGCGTAAGATACCGAATGCCTCATAAGCCGAGCGTAAGACTACGAACGATCGGCTCTGAAGGTGAAGCTTGACACGTGTAAGATTTTAAATGAATGAGATTTTTCCCACATAACACCATGTAAAATCAGACCAATCCAACCGTTCATAGTCTGAAAGTGGAAGTGGAGTCCACTGGACAGGTTAAAGGTGGTGGAGGAATTACACATTCTCATTTCTCAAAAATCAAATCTCAATCAAATAAATCGGAGAATGGCAGTGGGGCTTAGATCGATGAATGGATGGAAGAAGTTAAAAGACAAAAGGAGGAATCAAACAAAGCAATTGTCCAACTCACAGAACCCAATAAAATTTTAAAAGCACCACGTGAAGAATATGACTTATAATATGAAGAATATGACTTATAATATCACAGAATTATTTTACAACCAGACATTACCCATTTTAAAATTATTGTTCAGTCATTATTGCCTAGTTCACTTTTTCCTCCACCAAATATTCTCAGCATATAATGGGTTTATGCTCCTCCATCTTCAGCACTTCCAATTAGTGTAGCCGTTGAATCTGTTTCAAGAGAAGTAAGGAAGAAGACTGAGGACGCATACGAAGAACAAGAGTTGCGACACAAAGATGGCTGCTGGTGATAGGACGATGATGACCACGATGAGCGGAGGAGTGAACTTTCCACCAAGGAGGCGTTCAGGGCGACCGATTCCAAAGAGGGGAAGGGTGAAGGCAGGGATAGTTATAGGCTTGGCACATTCTTTCGCTGCCTTTTTTTCCTTCAGTCACAGTAATCTACGTGCAGTTGATGGTCGCTGATTGGATGAGAAAGATTTTTGACAACAAGGCATTTTCGTGGCTGCCGATTCCAAAGAACGGGAAATCAAGGTGAAGACAGGGAAAGTGTCCATTGGGTTGGCTCATCTTTCTTAATTTCGCTTCCCTCCTCTCCTAGAGTTATGGAGATCTATGTGCGGTTGAAGGTCCAGCAGCTCCGCTATGCCCATCTGATCCATTACTGAGCCATCTGACCCGTGAACGTTGTGTGCCTCTGTTGACTCGGGAAAGATTAGGATCATTAATTTAGTACATGAATCGGTTGAATCGGAATGGGGCTTTGAGGCCTTTGAGGTTTTGCGAGAATTTTGTTCATACAGTTTGTTTCTGATGATCAATTTGTTGAAATTTTTTACAATTAAATAGATTATACTTTCTTTTCCTTCATAGTCATTCACTCCTTCCTAATTTTCTTCTTCTAAAGAATTTGTCAACTTCGGTTAATTAGCCTATAGTTGTTTAAATCTTGGAGTTTGGTGAAGATGATGTTCAAATGTCAAGACGAATATCAATTCCAAGCGATTCTTGCAACTCTCTTTTGAATTGCTTATGATTCATTTATTTGATTTTTTTATTTTTTTATTTTTTTTATTTTTTTATTTTTTTTTGGTCGTTGTTTACCAATTTTAGTTAGTAAAATATCAATGAATGGATGAGGCAGATGGGGTGATTTGGGGGGAGGGCAGTAGCTCACGGATGGGAAAGTGGGAGAGGATGCGGTGCTCATGGAAAGAGACATGGGTGGGGGCTGTGATTCGAGAAATTATGAAATTAAAGTTTTCTAACTAGATAGAAAGCCACAATCACAGCTTAGTAAACCCTTGATTATCAAGTCCACCCTTATGAAATCTTATCATGTTTGGACCATACATTGAAGAATCAGAATCAATGGATCATATATGCAGAGATCAATATAAATTTCAAAAGATTCTTATGGCTACTCTCTTTTGAATCACTTATGATTCATATTTGAATTTGTTTTTCGTTGTTTCTTATTTTAGTAAGTAAAATAGCAAAAAATCAATGAAATTTATCTCTTATATATAAGATCACCAAGTTTGTCAAAAAAAAAAAAAAAAAAAAAAAAAAAAAACTTAGTCTCTTCTTTCGGGCACTAATTTTTAGGTTTTCAATAGATCCCGATCTATGAAAGTTAATTGCATGTTTGATTCGTGATTCTTGAACCTGAGCTACATTTGGTATACATTCTCGGGCTATATTCTAAATCAAAAACTGATTATGAGAGAACACAATAAGTGTTTATATGCATTTTTGTTCTCTAATCATGAAATGTGTTAGGAGAAAGCAGTTTGATATGGAACATGTTCTTTCACCCATTCTGTATTTTAGGTCTGAAATAAAATGTTTGTTCTTTAGTGTATTTTCATTCCATAATACTAATACATTCTCTATTTTTAAAATACATTTTTAAGAATTCTCTCCAAAAATTTATACCAAACACAAACTTAATCTGAACAATTAGATTATGGGTTTGCTGAACCAATCACCTGTTACCATATAGAATTGGCCGAACCCTTTTTCAGGATTAAATCTGTTTATAAAACATGAGTGATGAAGCAGTCTGAAAGTGGGTGACGGACATTAATTGGACAGAACGGAGGGGATGGAAGAGAAATCACACATTCTCATCTTTCAAATCGAACAATCAATTGATATATGCACATAGTAAATTACAGTCCTTGAATTTCGTCATGTCGAACATAAAAGCATAAGAGGATTTAGTTAAAAAAATACAAAAAAAAGTAGAATCAACAAAAACAACCACGCACAAAACCCAATAAAAATTGAAAAACACCACATCATGTTTATGACATTGTCTTTATATATATATATATATATATATATATATATATATATATATATATATATTGGAAATGACTTCCTCGTTCCAAAACAATTTATATATTGCTAGCAAGAGAGAAGGGGTAATTTTAAAATTACCGTTTGTCATTATTGAGTAACTTTTCCTCCACAGAACCTTTCTATATAATTGGGTTTATATTCATTCTATTCCTCGCAACTCTAACCACATCACAGTCTTCACCCATTTGAAATTTAGATTCGCCTTTAAATCTGAGAAGTGACATAAAGATGACTGTTGATGGGAGAACGATCACGACGAATGGAGGAGTGAATTTTCCACCAAGAAGGCATTCAGGGCGGCCAATTCCAAAAAGGGGATGGGAGAAAGCAGGGATAGTGATAGGATTGGCCTATTCCTTAGCTGCCTTCTTCTCCCTCTGATAAAGGAAAAATTAAATCATGGCCAATGTCGTAAGTCCACGTGAATTTATCAACATATGTGGTGGGATCGGTCACATGGTAATCATTGAGAGGGAACACATAACAATCAAGGGAAGGATCTGTCCATTATTGTGGTGCTGATCTGGCCGCCAACGGGAAGGGGCCGCCGACCCCTAGACCAATGAGAAATAAATACGTGTCTTCGCCTGGTTAGTCAGGAGGTTGGTCGCAAGTAATGAGTACGAGGAAATAGTGGAGGTGGCATAAATGTTGGTACACCTACAAGATCACCAATACTTTGGTGACACATGGCATCAACATGAGAAAGCTGTTTGTTTTAACAAAACGGGGTCTGCGACAGAAAGATATGACAAGGTTTAGCTCGGATCCCATTGGACCAAGACCTGCTTATAGCCTTTGTTCCTAAGGCATAACTCAGGGTAGGTTGTCTACTAACCCCTTTGACTTGACTGGCCAACCTATCCGACATATCACAACTGGACACCTGGACTTCCAAAAGCTCGATGCGAACCTTAGCCCAAAAAGCTAGGGAAATACTATTCTTAGCTCTATATAAATAGAAGGAACGACGGGGAAGAAAGGTACAATCAACTTTGATATCTTTAAGTTTCTATTTACTCTCTTTCGTATCACTATCGTCATACAATCTCACTTTGACCATACTCTACAAGGCATTTAGATATTTTATTTTTGGATTCCATCTGCTTGTCCTGGTCTAATACTGATTTAAGCATCGGAGTGGCCATGGATAGATCCCCACCACCTCACTGCATGCCTTGATTCTCTGTTACATGTGTCATCATCCTAGACCACGGGGTGCATGAAAATAATTATTTAATTGTGAGTAAGACTGCATACATCTGTCCCCTTTCTAAATCTTGTAGTGACAGGAACCTGATTATGCGCTTAGTATGATGCTTTTTAATAATTGTTCGAAATCACAAGCCGGTGGGCAAATATGGCTGCCCTATTGCCGTTGAACTGTCCATTAATTAATCAGTTGTAGTTTTATATGGATATGTGTATAATTTTACAGTGACAAATCAGATGGAGCAAGTATTGTGATAGGTAGACCCATTATTTCCTGGCACATGTGAATTTGAAATAATGTGATCTAGTGATCATAAAATAAAGTATTAAAAATTGAAGACTATCAAAGGGTATATGACAACCATGGATGATAAAAATTTTGCCATGACCGACCACAATATTGTTATGAATAATTCAATAATGTCTGTCCTGTTTTGAAAGTATTCATATTTGTCTGTTGACTTGTAATAAAACTACTCACGGAATTGCTAAGGTGGACCTAGAGGTTACCTCTGTCCTCTCTTGAAACCCAACTAGGGGTGCAAGTTTTACACTGGAAACCCGAATCTACTCAAAACCCACCCTAAACTCTGGCAAGGTTGGATTGGGTTAGGGTTGACCCCGACCCAGCCCGACCATATATATATATATATATATATATATATATATATATATATATATTAAGTTATAGTTCTTATATGTATATCATTTGACAATTTGTTGTATGGTTTAGGATCAATCAGAGTCAATCCAAACCTGAATCAGGGTTAACCCGGCCCAATCCGGTCCTGTCAGGGTCAATCAGGGTTGGTTAGGGTTAGACCCAACCCTGTCAGGGTCAGGGTTAGAGTTATACATTTTCTGACCCTGACAGGGTTGGACTAGGTTAAGGTTAAGTTTTAATAGTCAGGGTTAGAATTAGGATTTTGAAAAACCCGACCCAACCTAGCCTTATTGCAGCCCTAAACCCAACTGATGGCAACTCCAAAGATATTTTATGCTTATGTTTCAGCAAGGATTGGGTTGTTAGTTATGAATTGATGAAGGCAACTTGACAGTTGACAATAAAATATTCTTGCATAGGACTCTATCAGTGGCACTAATTAGAAATTTTTTTTTTCTTTTTGGTAAAAGCACTATTTAGATTTCCACATTCAGAAGAGAGAGCATTCTTGGCCCCTTGAAGTACTGTCGGGTCTCCCCCCTTGATATGATAATACTGAAACACTCTATAAAAAATAGGTCAACGAGTCCATACGTTTAAGGCGTGGATGAAATTGATCTTGATCAGCCATGTTGCCAGTCTTGACATAAAGGATGTAAAGACATAGTGAAAATCCGAATCCGAATCCAAATTCATATTCGCATCGTATCTGTTTAGAGGTATCTGTATCTGGTCAGGGTTATTTAGATCCGAATTTGGATAATCGAAAATATAATCCATCTGATCCGTATAAATATCCAGTCAAGGGTTTTGATGATTTGACAGGTTCTAGAGGATGAGGAAAAAAGAATAGCATCTAAGACAACTTAGAAATATGAATTGAGAACGAATCATATTTAATAGGAGAGAAAGGTCCAATCGAGGTACATAAGTCAAAAGTGTAAACGGATACTTGAAAATTAGAATTCGATCTGTATCCATATTCATTTAGGGGTATCCGAATCTAGGCAGGGTACCCGAATCCGATTACATCCGTACTATCTGTATGCGATCCAATTACATTTATCAACAAAGTTACGAACTCAATCCACCAAATATTTTGTGTCTTTGTAGTGACTGTCGTTTGACAGTGAGGATCTTAATCATTCAAAATGCATCAACATGTGTCTTAATACGATATACAATATGAACAACCAAGGTCTCACCACCAAACCACAATCACTACATAAAGATTTTTTTCCATAAAGTGGGGCGAGGAATCACGCATCCCCATTTCTCCAAAAATCAAATCTCGATCAATTGAAGCGTGGGTGATAGTGGGGGCTTGGACGGATGAATGGTTGTGGAGGTTAAAAGATAAGGTCGGAATCTAAGAAAGCAATTGTCCAACTCACGGAACCCGATAAAAAAAATTTAAAGCACCACGTGATGAATATGACTTATAATATCATATAGGACTTTTACAGCCAGACATCACCCATTTTAACATTATTGTTCCCTCATTATTGGTTCACTTTTCTTCCACCAAACCGTTTTGTATTTAGATCGGTTGTCCTCCACCAAACCTTGTCCTCTATTATATATGCTCCTCCAACTTCAGCAATTCCAAATTCGAGTTTAGTGTAGCCCTCGAATCTGCTTCAAAAGAAGTGAGGGAGAGGACTTCAGACGCATACGAAGAAGAAGAGCGACACAAACATGCCTGGTGGTGATAGGACGATGATGACGACGATGAACGGAGGAGTGAAATTTCCACCAAGGAGGCGTTCAGGACGGCCGATTCCAAAGAGAGGAAGTGTGAAGGCAGGGATAGTGATAGGATTGGCTCAGTCTTTTGCTGCCCACCTCTCCTTCAGTCACAATAATTTATGAGCAGTTGATGGTCGATAAATGGAAGAGAAAGCTTCTCACCAATGAGGCATTCGGGGGCTGCCGATTCTGAAGAAGAGGAAAGGTGAAGGCCGGGAAAGATTAAGATCAAATTTAATACATGGGTCACGTGGTAGAATATGAATGGGGCTTTGAGGCCTTTGAGACAATTTTGTTCATACAGTTTGTTTCTGATGTACAATTTCTAGACATTTTTTGCAATTAAATAGATGTTACTTTCTTTTCCTTCGTCTTCATTTGCTCCTTCCTGTTTTTCTTTTTCTGAAGAATTTGTCACCTTTGATTAATTAACCCTATATTGTTTAAATCTTGGAATTGAAGACAAGGTTCAAATTTGTCAAGACCAATATCAATTCCAAACGATTCTTGCAACTCTCTTTTAAATCGCTTATGATTCATTTATTTGATTTTAATTATTTTGTCATTGTTTCCTAATTTTAGTTAGTAAAATATCGATGAATGGATGAGGCAGATGGGGGTAGGAGAGAGAGGTTTTGAGAGATGCTTTTCAGGGGGTGGGGAGAGGCTAGGGGGCTGCTAGAGGAGGTGTCGCGAGTGAAGCAGTAGCTCAAGGCCGGCGAAGAGGGAGTCGCTGGGAGGAGAAGATGTGAATCCTGGTCATTGATAGATAGATCAATCCTGGTCATTGATAGAGAGATCGATGAATAGGGGCTGTCATCCACGAAATTATGAAAATTAAAGTTTTCTAAGTAGACAGAAAGCCACCATTACAGCCTAGCTAGTATAAAACCTTGATTATCAAATCCACCCTCATTGAAACCTTATCATGTATGGGCCATAAATTTAAGAATCAGAATCAATGGATCAAATCTGTGGAGATCAATTTCAAAAGATTCTTAGGGGCTGTTTGTTAAAACTTCAACTCTGGGATTCTTCCTTCTGGTTCAAATTTCTACTCCAACTTCAAAAGGATTCAGAAGTATATGGGAGTAGAAACATGTTTGTTAACCTAATTTAGTCATTAACTCCAAAATAGTGTTGGTGGGTGGTGGATGGTGGCACTAGTGGTGAATGGTGATGGGTGGGAGGTGGTGGTGAAGGGTGGCGGTGGGTGGGTGGTGGTGGTGGAGGGTGGTGGCGGTGGTGGTGGGTGATAGTTGGTGGAGGTGGTGGGTGGGTGGCGGTGGTTGGTGGCTGTGGTGGTGGTGGCGATGGTAGGTGGCGGTGGGTGGTGATTGAGGATGGTGGTGGTGGTGGTGGGTAGTGGTGGCGGTGGGTGGTGGCAGTGTGGTGGTGGTGGGGGTGGCGGCAGTGGGTGGTGAAGGGTGGTGGCGGTGGTGGGTGGTGGTTGGTGGCTGGTGGGTTATGGTGGTGGTAGTGGTAGTTGGTGGTAGTAGTGGTAGTTGGTGGTAGTAGTGGTGTGGGGTGATTTTTACTCCAAAATTGTGTTCTGAAGTCGAAAAGCATCTATTTGATGCTCCAAAAAATTGGATTCTAGAGCTCATTTGGAGCCGGTTCACTCATGGATTCTCCAGAAGTCCGAACCGGGTTACCAAACAGGCTTCTACTCCATTTATGCTCCAGAAGTCAGAATCCAACTTCTGGAGTGTTACCAAACACCCCCTTATTGCAACCCTCTTTTGAATCACTTATGATTGACATTTAAATTTTTTTTTTCCATTGTCTTATTTTAGTCTGCAAAATGGCAGAAAATCAATGAAATTTTGCTCTTGTAGGAATATCACCAAGTTTGTCGAAAGACAAAATCTTAGTCTCTTCTTTCCTATTCTAATTTCTAGGTTTTTGATAGATTCTAAAAACTAGTCGCATGTTTGATTCCAGATTTTTGAATCTGTGCTACATTTAGTATGCATTCTCATAATCCATTCTAAATTAAAAATACATTTTGAGACGACAAAAACAGTATTTGTATCTTTTGTTTGTGAATCCATATAGTCTTTATTAACCTAGAAAAAGCTTATCCGAAACCCTAAAGAGTTAATCTGGAAAGTACTAGAGAAGAGAAGTGTTTCAAATAAATATGTTGACATAGTCAAGGATATGTATTCTGTTGGAACATTGGTGAGTATGTTGTCATTGTTGGCAACGGTTCTGAACAGTTCTAGAAAACTGGCAAAGGTATGTGATGTCATGGCAGTGTCTGTGACACTTTTATAGTGATGTCGATATGTGGGAGCATTAGTGGCAACTTGCTTTAACTTCAATTAAGAGTTGGTAGCGAACCCACCGAGTTTCATTGAGTTGACTGGGCACTTAACAAGAAATGACAATCGATCAAATCATATGAGATCTCAACAGGTTTCTAAGCTGTAAAAATGTAATAGGCAGTGTGTCGGATGAGGTCCTCAATCTCTCCTTTGAGGTACTTGCACTCCTCCGTTTCGTGGCCGTAGTCGCGATGGAAGCGACAAGATCGTGAGCGATCTTTATTCCTCCCATCGTCGAGGGGTTTTGGCGGAGGTCGGACGTTTCGATCGTTCTTGATCACTTCGAGAATCTCCGTCATCGAAGTGTTGACTGGAGTATAATACTCGAAGGTCTTGTACGGGTGACGGTAGGTTTGATCCTTACTGGACTTCTGCTTCTTGGGGTCGACTGAGTTTGGCGCCTGGTCGGCCGACTCAGACCTCTTCTTGTCTGCAGGCTTAGGATCGGCCTTCAGATTGTTTACCGTGTTATTTTTCTGGGCCTTCGTCGGTATTGAAGCACTTGATGAAGTCCCGCAGGGATTCGTCCTTCTGCTGCTTCACCGTTGACAGATGGTATGAAGTCTTCTTGCGCACTCGGCTGGCTTGGAAGTGCGTCAAGAATTTGTTCGATAGCTGTTCGAACGATGTAATACTCTTCGGAGGGAGATTGTTGAACAAGTACGAGCGGCGCCCCTGAGCGTTGAAAGAAACGCCCTACAGATGAGGCTGTCGCTCAGAGGATAGAACAGCGTCATAGAGACGAACGCATCCAGATGGTGCTCGGGGTTGATACTCCTATGGTATGAGTCCAGGACCAGCTTCTTGAAGTTGTCAGGAGGGGGTACCCTCATGATCTCGTCCGAGAGTGCCGTTATGGCAGTATAGGCCGTCCTCGACGGAGCTACCCGGTCCTGCTCCACCTGCTGAAGCCGAATAGTTAGCTCCAGTAAACGCCGCTTGACCTCGGACTGAGGCGTATCTGGAGGTGGCCCAACCGTTGCTGGTGTCTCTACATTAACCCTCTCTTAGCGGAGGGCGTCGAGGAAAGACCTCGTGCCTCTCATCGGAGGTGGCGCTGCCGGCGCTTGGTGCTGATTCGTCGGGGGATGCCGAGCAGCTGACCCCGCCACACTTCGTGCGGCCGCCCGATCTCCCATGGGGGGATTGCTCGGCAAGGTTCTGGTAGAAGCCATCCTCGCTGGCTGCGGATGGACCGCTGGCGGGGCTTCAAGGGGCGCATTCGGTACCGGATGGGGATTTTCTCCTTCGGCTGCCGAACCGCCTACTCGAGCATCCCTCAAGACTCTAACCAGCTGTTTGATTTGTTGCCTTAACTCATCAAACTGCTGACGAGTAACTTACTGAGGGGGTGGTGGTGGCGCCGTTCCCGTTGGCGTATGAGTTGGAACCGGTGCTGGTACCGGCGGTGGTATTGGTGCTGGTGCAGGAGTGGGCTCGCGGTTCGTCCTCGTCGTACTTCCACTGCTGCCTACCTGAACCTGTACAGACGGCTCCGAAGGGGCATGAGATGCATGTGCTCGAGTTCTTCTGTGAGCCATTGAAATCAGAGTGCTCGCGCGCTAATCTTCAAACTCAGTCAAAAGATACCCCACGGTGGGCGCCAAATTGTTACGGTTGGAAATCGCCTGCCGGTCCGCGCTCTGAGCTACCTGCAATCCCAAAGATGAGACAAGGGAGTTGGGCGCCTAAGCCCTGGGTACACTCCGATGCGTAAGTCAGATTCCCAATGTAAACAGTCAAGAGATAGCAGAAAGCTATCTCCAGTTTAAAGAGTGTGGGATGATGAGAGAGTTTGAGCGTGCGAGAATGATGAATGAGAGAGAGATATTGTGAACTAGTAACTTGTGCGTAAGCGATTACCTTGAGGGGTCGCCCTCTATTTATAGATTGGGAAGAAGCATGGAGGTACCAGGACTCAGGGGAGTAGACTGCCAATAGGATTTGTCACATGTCGCTCTGTGGGACACCCGTGTAGTAGACTCCGAGTAAGAGTAGGAGACCTTAGCCAAGGAAGCTAGGTCGATCAGCTCTGGGACTGACACATGTCAACGTGTGAGTAATCGCCGACCGGGATAGTCGGCGTCATATCAGATTGGGAGAAGGACTCCTCGGACGTAGCATAATCTCATTAGGACTCTGACTACCGACGGAGAAACGTAACCGGGTAGGATTGTGGCTCCGAACGCTACCGTAGATAATGATGACCAGACGGCATAGGGCGAGTGCGGCATGCCGGGCGCATGAGAGGCCGAGCGTAAGATACCGAATGCCTCATAAGCCGAGCGTAAGACTACGAACGATCGGCTCCGAAGGTGAAGCTTGACACGTGTAAGATTTTAAATGAATGAGATTTTTCCCACATAACACCATGTAAAATGAGACCAATCCAACCGTTCATAGTCTGAAAGTGGAAGTGGAGTCCACTGGACAGGTTAAAGGTGGTGGAGGAATTACACATTCTCATTTCTCAAAAATCAAATCTCAATCAATTAAATCGGAGAATGGCAGTGGGGCTTAGATCGATGAATGGATGGAAGAAGTTAAAAGACAAAGGGAGGAATCAAACAAAGCAATTGTCCAACTCACAGAACCCAATAAAATTTTAAAAGCACCACGTGAAGAATATGACTTATAATATCACAGAATTATTTTACAACCAGACGTTACCCATTTTAAAATTATTGTTCAGTCATTATTGCCTAGTTCACTTTTTCCTCCACCAAATATTCTCAGCATATAATGGGTTTATGCTCCTCCATCTTCAGCACTTCCAATTAGTGTAGCCGTTGAATCTGTTTCAAGAGAAGTAAGGAAGAAGACTGAGGACGCATACGAAGAACAAGAGTTGCGACACAAAGATGGCTGCTGGTGATAGGACGATGATGACCACGATGAGCGGAGGAGTGAACTTTCCACCAAGGAGGCGTTCAGGGCGACCGATTCCAAAGAGGGGAAGGGTGAAGGCAGGGATAGTTATAGGCTTGGCACATTCTTTCGCTGCCTTTTTTTCCTTCAGTCACAGTAATCTACGTGCAGTTGATGGTCGCTGATTGGATGAGAAAGATTTTTGACAACAAGGCATTTTCGTGGCTGCCGATTCCAAAGAACGGGAAATCAAGGTGAAGACAGGGAAAGTGTCCATTGGGTTGGCTCATCTTTCTTAATTTCGCTTCCCTCCTCTCCTAGAGTTATGGAGATCTATGTGCGGTTGAAGGTCCAGCAGCTCCGCTATGCCCATCTGATCCATTACTGAGCCATCTGACCCGTGAACGTTGTGTGCCTCTGTTGACTCGGGAAAGATTAGGATCATTAATTTAGTACATGAATCGGTTGAATCGGAATGGGGCTTTGAGGCCTTTGAGGTTTTGCGAGAATTTTGTTCATACAGTTTGTTTCTGATGATCAATTTGTTGAAATTTTTTACAATTAAATAGATTATACTTTCTTTTCCTTCATAGTCATTCACTCCTTCCTAATTTTCTTCTTCTAAAGAATTTGTCAACTTCGGTTAATTAGTCTATAGTTGTTTAAATCTTGGAGTTTGGTGAAGATGATGTTCAAATGTCAAGACGAATATCAATTCCAAGCGATTCTTGCAACTCTCTTTTGAATTGCTTATGATTCATTTATTTGATTTTTTATTTTTTTATTTTTTTATTTTTTTATTTTTTTATTTTTTTTTGGTCGTTGTTTACCAATTTTAGTTAGTAAAATATCAATGAATGGATGAGGCAGATGGGGTGATTTGGGGGGAGGGCAGTAGCTCAAGGATGGCAAAGTGGGAGAGGATGCGGTGCTCATGGAAAGAGACATGGGTGGGGGCTGTGATTCGAGAAATTATGAAATTAAAGTTTTCTAACTAGATAGAAAGCCACAATCACAGCTTAGTAAACCCTTGATTATCAAGTCCACCCTTATGAAATCTTATCATGTTTGGACCATACATTGAAGAATCAGAATCAATGGATCATATATGCAGAGATCAATATAAATTTCAAAAGATTCTTATGGCTACTCTCTTTTGAATCACTTATGATTCATATTTGAATTTGTTTTTCGTTGTTTCTTATTTTAGTAAGTAAAATAGCAAAAAATCAATGAAATTTATCTCTTATATATAAGATCACCAAGTTTGTCAAAAAAAAAAAAAAAAAAAAACTTAGTCTCTTCTTTCGGGCAGTAATTTTTAGGTTTTCAATAGATCCCGATCTATAAAAGTTAATTGCATGTTTCATTCGTGATTCTTGAACCTGAGCTACATTTGATATACATTCTCGGACTATATTCTAAATCAAAAACTGATTATGAGAGAACAAAATAAGTGTTTATATGCATTTTTGTTCTCTAATCATGAAATGTGTTAGGAGAAAACAGTTTGTGTTGGAACCTTGGCCAAGTTGTGATGCAGCCAACATCTTTGTATTATATGTGTTGTCATTGTTGGCAACCTCTAGACAGTTGGCAGGATGACATGGAGGAGAGAGAATGTGCAGAGACGGACCGAGTGGATTGCACGGTGGGCGAGTGGACAGCTCGGTAGGCATAGTAGACAGTCCGGACAACGGCAAGCATGGTCGATGGGTGGACAACTCTTATCCGGAGAGAAAGAAGAGAGAGTGTGCGTAGGACTCTCGATGACGGGGTGACTAGGCGGTCAAGGCGGGGTGGCCCGGGTTGAAGAAGCTGTCGAAGAGAATGAAGCCCAATTGATGAGAAAATCCAGGCGCAGAGAAAGAAGAGAGAGAAAATGGAAGAGAGAGAAAATGAAAAGAGAGAAAGAGGAGAGAGAGTGGGTGGGGACCGGGTGGGTCCCACCTTGGGTGGGGGCCAAGCATGGCGGCGGCCCCGGCCGCAGGGGCGAAGCCCGCGGCACCGGGCCGCGGGCCTTGCCGATGCCGGGGGCCATGCCACAAGCAAGCCCGGCGCACGCCGGGGCCACGCCCGCCGGGGCCCGCGCGCCAGGGCGCCGCAGCGCCAAGGCATGCCCGCGCAAGGCTTGCTCGGCGACCGGCGCGGCGAGCCCGCACTCGCGCGGCAAGCGGAGCAGCGCCGCGCAAGCCCGGCGTCGCGCGCACGCGGCAAGCGGCGCCGGCGCCGCGGCAAGCGCGCCCGCCGCCGCAGACGGCAAAGAGCGCCGCCCGCCGCCCGGGCAAGCGGGGCTGCGCGCATGCGCTGGGGCGAGGCATGCACGCGACTGTTCGACCAAATGCCGCAATGAAGAAGAAATCTCGGACCCTCTTGGAATCGGCTTCTCTGTAGGTGATACTCACCGGTTCTGAGGCCATTTCGAAATTGTTATGGGCATTTTGGTCCTTTCAAAAAGGAGAAAATTCAATATTGATGGCTCGGATCAAGCCACGGCAGAATGATTCTGAATCGGCGATCCTCAAAAAGGCGGGATCTGGTGCTGCGCTGAAATCGCGTCCAGATCCCATCGCGCGCCCTCTCATTGGTCGAAGGCAGTGTAATATGATAAGTTGCGCCGCCTGAGGCGAGACCCTCTGATTCGGTGGAGCGTGCTTAGATTGCGCATGCGCACAAGATGCGCCTCGAAGGTCATCGTGGACTCCGATCGGCCCGACGTGATGAGGCCGATCGGAGGGTCCCGGAAGATCCCGCCAACTCTTGACCGATCCAACGGTCAAAAGGCGAAGATACTCTCTCCGCCAATCAGAAGACGACAGCGGCGCACCTTTATGTCAGACGCGGCAGCGATTGTGTACGTCGCGGCGCACAGAATCATCCCAGAAGATTCTATTTGGAATAATCTGATCAGCCGAACTTCTTTTGGCCATATCTTGGCCGTCCGAGCTCCGATCGAGGTGATTCAAAAGCCCACGAGCTTCTCTCTCCAAGTAGAACACTTTGGCAGCGGTTTGAGCTCGAGTTGAAGGCCTCTAATGGCGATTTTGAAGGAAACCCTCCATTGAAGCTTCTCCAAGAGAGAGAGACTCCTTCCGCGGTGTGAGGCCATGAAAGCTTCGTTGAAGCTGGAAGAGAATGTGAGGACCAGCTGTGAGCGTCCTATGGAGTTGGTGTGTTGAAGAATGAGCTGTAGAGCCCAAGAGGAGGCCGAGATGTTTGCATAGAGAGGCTTGCATCATTAGTGAGGAACACCGGAAGGTATACTCGCACGCAAATCCTATTTATTGTATCAGAGATATATGGGAAGGGTTTGTAATGATTTATGATATCCATTCTGTATAACCTGTCAAGTGGGTGCTTGACTGGAGTTGGGGTAGGTGCCTCGAGCACAGTTGTAGCTGTGAATGCGATTGATGTTGTAGCATCGGGGTTGTGGGTGCAACCATAGTATTCTGTTGTGTATTAGGTATATACGAAACCCTGGTTAGGGTATTGCCCCCGTGGAGTAGCCATCACGGTGTGTGATTGGTGAACCACGTTATATCGTGTGTCATGTGGATGATATTGTATGTGCATTAGGCGTCGCGTGTCGCTGCGGTGCGGGTGTACACTTGGCGGACCAAGCCCCGGTATGGATACCGTGGGTGTGTGGTTGGTGTGTGCACGAAATGTGTTTGAATGATTTTTCCGTGAAAAACCTCAAGTAGTCGGCTCAAGGCGACCATGACAAAGTGATCATCGGCTCTTGGCGGCCATTTGCATTGCATCGGGCCATATCCGAATAGTGGAAAGGAATTTTAGTGGCCATGATTCACCCCCTCTCGGTGTCTACCACGGGAATCACAATTGGTATCGGCTGAGTTCCCAAGGGAAGAAGCCGGCGGGCTCGGTACTGAACGGTGAGTTGAGGGCGAAATGGCATCCGGTGAAGACCACCACAAGAATGGAAGAATTCCGTATTTGATGGGTCCAACTACGGTGTGTAGAAAGTGAGAATGGAAGCCTCTTTGGATAGCTCGGGGCTATGGAGTTTGGCTAGCGGTGAAGAAACGGCTACAAGCACACCACTAAAGACATCACCGATATAGTGGAGATGAAGAAGAGAGAGAATGAAGCCAAGGCGGTCCACAGCCATTCGACTTCACTTGTGAGCAATGAGCTCACTAAAGTTATCGGCTGTCCTACATCCAAAGAAATCGGGACAAGTGAAGAGTGTACATGAGGGGAGATAGCAAGATCAAAGAGGCAAAATTACAACTCCTCATGTCACAATTTGAGAGTCTAAGGATGATTGAGGGAGAGACCATTGAAGTCTATCTCAACGAGTGAATGGAGTCACCAATGCAATCGAGCATTGGGGGAAGAGCTGAAGGAAGTCCATGTTGTCAAGAAGGTATTGAGAACACGCCCAAGTTGTATAATGCAAAGGTGTCGCACTTGAAGAAATAACCACCTTGGACGGTTTAACCATTGATGAGCTACACGGCATCCGACCACTTATGAGATGAGAATGATAGACCTAGTGTCGGTGGAAAAAGAAGGCGCTTTTGAGGTCTGTAAAAGAAATTGAAAATTAAAGAACCAACGGGAGAAGTCAAGAGCGAAGACAACGTGATTCGATGACTCGGGATGATGAGCTTATAGCTTATCTTACTAGAAAGTTAAAGAAAGGGGAGTGACAGTACAAAGGCAAGTCAACCATGAGATGCTTCAAGTCTGAGGCCTAGGACACTTCGCGTCCAAGTGCCGAAAAAGGGAAAATTTTTATGACTCGATGATGAAGAATCCAAAGAGAGTCAAAATCAAAAAAGGAAAGAAAAAGTATGTGCCCAAGAAGAGAAGTCTACTTACAAGGAAGAATGAATATTCTTCAGATGAATCAACAGAGAATGATAATGATGAGGCCCTCTTCATGGTCCTTCTTGATGAGCCTCAAGGGAAGAAGAAAAAATCAAAGAGGAAAGATGACTTTGAAGAAGAAATTGATCTTGAAGGAGAGGCTGCTTTCGGCTCTTAAAGATCTCGAGGCGAGAGGACAAAGAACAAAAAACTGAATGACCAATATAGTGAAGCAACCGGAGTTGATAAGTCAACTACAAGTCTCTACGGAAGAATCAAAGAAGATAGCATCTGATCTAAACAATGAATTGTCCTCAAAATCAGATGAATGTGCAAGGCTTGAGGAAGAGATTCTCAGATTAGAAACTGAGCTTGCAAGCTCCATGAGAGAGAACATAAGTTACATGGAAGCAACAACATCAGCTCTATCAGTAACTATCCTAAATTCAAGGGGAAAAGGCGCCACGGATCAAGAGGGTGAGGGCGTTGCTCACAAATGGAAGGGGAGAATATTCCGGATGAAATTCTTAGCTACGGAGGTCATCTCACATCAAGTCCGGGCTTGGTTATGAGAAGCGAGAGGGTAGAAAAGGCTCAAGGTAAAGGGTCTGTTGAGAACCCCCTTGTGTTTGTCGAGCAAAACAGGATGAGCTCACATGTTGAGAAACAAGGCGAGAACGGAACAGGCGGAGATGGCACCAGTATAGTCAACTAGAACGAGGCGGAGGAAGCATGCGGAAATCTCGGGGCAAGAGAGATCTTCGGAGGGTATCGCTATGGCGCAATGCATATGAGCATAGAGTGGCGAGTGCGAGAAGACGGAAGAGACCTCCGGTGTTCACAAGCGGGGAGCAGTTTGCTCCTTTGGTAGAGGGACAAGGCGGGAATGCTTCGGTGTCGGAGACATGGTCACAAAGCCCGAAATTGTCGGACACTCCTTCCACATCAAAGGCTACCTAGAAGAAACAAAGAAGAGATACTTTTAGAAGACCAGCTCAAAGAGAAGGGACAGTCGTGATAGAAAAGGCAAGAAAACCCATCACGTGAAAGAGAAAGCGGTGTGGGTTGAGAAGAGCAAGAAAAGGGAAATAAATCTCTAATTGTGCGGACAACTCCCAAAGCCAAAAGTAGACCTACACCATGGATCTTGGACGGTGGGTGCTCCACTCACATGTCGGGGGATAGAGAGATTTTTTCAAGTCCGAACATTGAAGCGGGTGGCTCGGTTAGATTTGGAAACAATGATGGTGCAAGGATCAAAGGAAGAGGAACGGTCAACATCTACGATTACTGTCGACATCCCGGAAGGTTCTACTAGTCAATGGCACGAAACACAATCTCTTGAGTGTGAGTCAAGTGTGTGATCAAGGAAATGAGATAACCTTCACAAAAGATGATTTTATTATAAAAAATGTTGAAAAAGGGAGAGTAGTTGCACAAGGGAAAGAACACGGGGCAACTTTGTATGTTCTTTCCGTAAAAACCGATTGTCTACTAGCTATGGGCTTGGCCAAGTACGTTAATGTCGAAGGGTGCCGGTGGTAGTGTATCCTTTTTGGAAAGTTTTGTGGCCCTAGCGGGAGCGGGAGGCGAGTGTAGTAGCAACGGTCGGTGGTGATCAAGTGGCGGATGACTTGGAATATCATCTCAATGAAATCGGTTGAGTGACTCCTAAAGTCAAGTCAAGAGTTGTGACTCTTCATACTTTGGAGATGGTACATATGTAAGGGGAGTTGGTATCGAAATACATCATTGTTCATCTATAGGATTGAAAAGATGCGGTGGGCACTCCTATAGGTGAGTCCATGCGGAGGAAGTTCGATATAGGGGGAGCAAGTGATGAAGGGGGAGTTGATGTCTACACAGCATCATTTTTTCATCCGTAGGATTGGAAGATGCGGTAGGCACTCCTACGGGTGAGGTGTGTAAGAAAGGTTCCTATGAAGGAAGAGCACCTATGAAGGGGAGCATTTCTAGGGGGAGTCTATATTGGTGAGGTTATGTTTTTTGGGACTTGTTGTAAAAAAGGGGAGAGAAAAGGCAAGGAAGGTTGGGAGAAAGGCGTGTTAGTACATGATGCCCTTTGGGACTTGTTGTCAAAGGGGAGAGAAAGGTCGTGGTTGTACTTGATATCATGAGGAGATATCATGTAAGGTAGGTTGCCAACAATTCCAAAGGGGGAGATTGTTGGAACCTTCGCCAAGTTGTGATGCTGCCACATCTTTGTATTGTATGTGTTGTCATTGTTGGCAACCTCTAGGCGATTGCGGGATGACATGGAGGAGAGAGAATGTCGGCCGGGCCAGGGCCGAGTGGATTGCACGGTGGGACGAGTGGACAGCTCAGCGGGCATAGCGGGCAGTCCAGACAGCGCAAGCATGGTCGGACGGGTGGACGGCTCTTATCCGAGAGAGAAAGAAGAGAGAGAGTGTCGCGTAGGACTCTCGGCCAGGACGGGGTGACTAGGCGGTCAAGGCAGGGTGACTGGGTTGATGAAGCAGCCGAAGAGAATGAAGCCCAATTGATGAGAAAATCCAACTGCAGAGAAAGAAGAGAGAGAAAATGAAAGAGAGAGAAAATAGAAGAGAGAGAAAGAGTGGAGAGAGTGGGTGGGGACCAGGTGGGTCCCACCTTGGGTGGCCAGGCCGGCATGGCAGCCGGCCCGGGCCCGCGGGCGAAGCCCGCGGCACCGGGCCAGCGGGCCTTGCCCGATGCGGGGCCATGCCACAAGCAAGCCGCCGGCAGACGCACGCCGCGGGGCCATGCACGGGGGCCACGTAGCGGCGGTGCCGCGCGCAAGGCTTGCTCGGCGCCCGCGCAAGCGAGCCCCAGCGGCGCGGCAAGCGGCCCGCCGCGCGCGGCAAGCCATCGCCGCGCCGCCCGGTGAAGCCAGCGCCGCGCGGCGCGCGCAAGCCGGCGCCGTGCGTCCGCGGCAAGCGTGGCTGCGGCGCATGCGGCCGGGCGAGGCATGCACGCAGCTGTTCGACCAAATGCCGCAATGAAGAAGAAATCTCGGACCCTCTCGGAATCGGCTTCTCGTAGGTGATACTCACCGTTTCTAAGAGGCCATTTCGAAATTGTTAAGGGCATTTTGGTCCTTTCAAAAAGGAGAAAATTCGATATTGATGGCTCGGATCAAGCCACGGTAGAAAGATTCTGAATCGGCGATCCTCAAAAAGGCGGGATCTGGTGCTGCGCTGAAATCGCGTCCAGATCCCATCGCGCGCCCTCTCATTGGTCGAAGGTAGTGTAATATGATAAGTTGCGCCGCCGCGAGAAGAGATTGTGTACGTCGCGGCGCACAGAATCATCCCAGAAGATTCTATTTGGAATAATCTGATCGGCCGAACTTCTTTTGGCCATATCTTGGCCGTCCGAGCTCCGATCGTGGTGATTCAAAAGCCCACGAGATTCTCTCTCCGAGTAGAACACTTTGGCAGTGGTTTGAGCTCGAGTTGAAGGCCTCTAATGGCGATTTTGAAGGAAACCCTCCATTGAAGCTTCTCCAAGAGAGAGAGAGAACCCCGGCGCGGTGTGAGGCCATGAAAGCTTTGTTGAAGCTGGAAGAGAATGTGAGGATCAGCTGTGAGCGTCCTATGAGTTGGTGTGTTGAAGAATGAGCTGTGGAGCCCAAGAGGAGGCCGAGATGTTTGCATAGAGAGGCTTGCATCATTAGTGAGGAACACCGGAAGGTATACTCGCACGCAAATCCTATTTCTTGTATCAGAGATATATGGGAAGGGTTTGTAATGATTTATGATATCCATTCTGTATAACCTGTCAAGTGGGTGCTTGACTGGAGTTGGGGTAGGTGCCTCGAGCACAGTTGTAGCTGTGAATGCGGTTGATGTTGTAGTATCGAGGTTGTGGGTGCAACCATAGTATTCTGTTGTGTATTGGGTATATACGAAACCCTGGTTAGGGTATTGCCCCGTGGAGTAGCCATCACAGTGTGTGATTGGTGAACCACGTTATATCGTGTGTCATGTGGATGATATTGTATGTGCATTAGAAGTCTGTGTGCTGCAGGTCTAGGTGTACACACTTGGCAGGCCAAGCCCCTGGTATGGATACCTGTGGGTGTGTGGTTGGTGTGTGCACGAAATGTGTTTGACAGATTTTCTGTGAAAAACCTCAAGTAGTCAGCTCAAGGCGACAAAGACAAAGTGATCATCGGCTCTTGGCGACCACTTGCATTGCATCAGGCCATATCTGAATAGTGGAAAGGAATTTTAGTGGCCACTGATTCACCCCCCCCCCCCCCCTCTCAGTGTCTACCTGGGAATCACAGTTTGATATGGAACATGTTCTTTCACCCATTCTGTATTCTAGGTCTGGAATAAAATGTTTGTTCTTTAGTGTATTTTCATTCCATAATACTAATACATTCTCTATTTTTAAAATACATTTTTAAGAATTCTCTCCAAAAATTTATACCAAACACAAACTTAATCTGAACAATTAGATTATGGGTTAGCTAAACCAATCACCTGTTACCATATAGAATTGGCCGAACCCTTTTTCAGGATTGAATCTGTTCATAAAACATGGGCGATGAAGCAGTTTCAAAGTGGGTGACGGACATTAATTGGACAGGATGAAGGGGATGGAGGAGAATCACACATTCCCATTTCTCAAATCAAATAATCAATCAATATATGCACATAATAGATTACAGTAACTAGATTTCCTCATGTTGACATAAGGATATAAAAAGATTTAATTAAAAAATAAAAGGTAGAATCAACAAAAACAACCGTCCAACGCACAAAACCCAATAAAAATTGAAAAACACCACATAATGTATATGACATTATTTTTTTATTTTATTTATTTAATTTTTTTTTTTGGTAATGACTTCCTCGTTTCAAAACCATTTATATATTGCTAGCAAGAGAGAAGGGGTAATTTTGAAATTATCGTTTGTCATCATTGAGAAACTTTTCCCCCACCGAACCTTTCTATATAATTGGGTTTATATTCCTTCTATTCCTCGCAGCTCTAACCACATCACAGTCTTCACCCATTTGAAATTTAGTTTTGCCTTTAAGTCTGAGAAGTGACATAAAGATGACTGATGATGGGAGAACGATCACGACGAATGGAGGAGTGAATTTTCCACCAAGAAGGCATTCAGGGCGGCCAATTCCAAAAAGGGGATGGGAGATAGCAGGGATAGTGATAGATTGGCTTATTCCTTAGCTGCCTTCTTCTCCCTCTGATAACGAAAAATTAAGTCATGGCCAATGTCGTAAGTCCACATGAATTAATCAACATATGTGGAGGGGTCGGTCACATGGCAACCATCGAGAGGGAACACATAACAATCAAGGGAAGGATCTGTCCATTATTGTGGTGCTGATCTGGCCGCCAACGGGAAGGGGTCGCCGACCCCTACACCAATGAGAAACAAATACGTGTCTTCGCCTGGTTAGTCAGGGGGTTGGTCGCGAGTAATGAGTACGAGAAAATAGTGGAGGTGGCATAAGTGTTGGTACACCTATAAGATCACCAATACTTTGGTGACACATGGCATCAACATGAGAAAGCTGTTTGTTTTAACAAAACGGGGGCTGCTATAGAAAGATATGACAGGGTTTAGCTCGGATCCCATTGGACCAAGACCTGCTTATAGCCTTTGTACCTAAGGCATAGCTCAGGGTAGGTTGTCTACTGACCCCTTGACTTGACTAGCCAACCTGTCCAACATATCACAACTAGACACTTGGACTTCCAAAAACTCGATGCGAACCTTAGCCCAAAAAGCTAGGGAAATGCTATTTTTAACTCTATATAAATAGAAGGAATGGTGGGGAAGAAAGGTACAATCAACTTTGATATCTTTAAGCTTCCATTTACTCTCTTTCGTATCACTATCATCATACAATCTCACTTTGACTCTACAAGGCATTTAGATATTTTACTTCGGGATTCCATCTGCTTGTCCTGGTCCAATACTGACTTAAGCATCAGAGTGGCCATGGATACATCCCCACCACCTTACTGCATGCTTTGATTCTCTGTTACATGTATCATCATCCTAGGCCATGGGGTGCATGAAAATAATTATTAAACTGTGAGTAAGACTGAATACATCTATCCCTTTCTAAATCTTGTAGTGATAGTAACCTGATCGTGCGCTTGGTATGCTGTTTAATAATTGTTCAAAATCACAAGCCGGTGGGCCAATATGGCTACCCTATTACCGTTGAACTTTCCATTAATTAATCAGGTGTAGTTTTATATAGATATGTGTATAGTTTTACTATGACAAATCAGATGGATCAAGTATTGGGATCCACATCGTCTCCTCCCTGGGATTCGGGAGGAGGGGCGGTGGCCTGGATGGATGGCCGCCACCTGCCTCTCGGGTGAATCCGAGCCATCCATCGGAGCCAACACCCCTGTCGGCTCAGCTTGTCGGCTGAGGTGTCGGCTTGGATGGATGACTCGGATTCACCCGAGAGTCTAGTGGCGGCCATCCATCCAAGCCGCCATCCCTCCTCCTAAATCTGAGGGAGGAAACGATTTGAATCCCAAGTATTGTGATAAGTAGACCCATTATTTCTTGGCACATGTGAATTTGAAATAATGTGATCTAGTGATCATAAAATAAGTATTAAAAATTGAAGACTATCAAAGGGTATATGACAACCATGGATGATAAAAATTTGCCATGACCGACCACAATATCGTTATGAATAATCCAATAATGTTTGTCCTGTTTTGAAAGTATTCATATTTGTCTGTTGATTTGTAATAAAACTACTGACAGAATTGCTAAGGTGGACTTAGAGGTTAACTTTGTCCTCTCTTGAAACCCAACTAGGGGTGCAAGTTTTACCCTGACAATTCGAACCTGCCCAAACCCGCTTTGAACCCTGGCAGGGTTGAATCCGGCCTGAACCCTGACAAGGTTGGGTTTGGGCCTAAATTTTGATCAACCTTGGCAGGGTTGGGTGGGGTTAGGGTTGATCCCTTGGGTTGAGCCCAATATATAATATATATATATATATATATATATATATATATATATATATATATATATATATATATATATATATATATATATATATATATATATATATATAAAAGTTATAGTTCTTATATGTATGTCATTTGGTTCCAGGACCAATCAGAGTCAATCTGACCTTGAATCAAGGTTAACCCAACCATATTCATTTATGGGTATCCGAATCTAGGCAGGGTACCCGAATCTGATTACATCTGTACTATCCGTATCCGATCCAATTACATTTATCTACAAAGTTACGAACTCAATTTTCCAAATATTTTGTGTCTTTGTAGTGATTATCGCTTAACAGTGAGGATCTTGACCACTCATAATACATCAACACATGTCTTAATACAATATACAATATGAACAACCAAGGTCTCACCACCAAACCACAATCACTGCATAAAGATTTTTTTTTCCATAAAGTGAGGAGAGGAATCACGCATCCACATTTTTCCAAAAATTCAAATCACGATCAATTGAATCGTGGGTGATAGTGGGGTCGTCTCGGGCGGAGATTCCGCCGCCAAGGGGGGGGTCGCCGGTGATGGGGCAGGGGGGAGGATTGGTTGCGTGATAATGGGGGCTTGCACGGATGAATGGTTGTGGAGGTTAAAAGATAGGTCGGAATCTAAGAAAGCAATTGTCCAACTCACGGAACCCCGTAAAAAATTTAAAGCACCACGTGATGAATATGACATAATATCACATAATACTTTTACAGCCAGA
This sequence comes from Protea cynaroides, assembly GCA_028583415.1. Taxonomy (NCBI): domain Eukaryota; kingdom Viridiplantae; phylum Streptophyta; class Magnoliopsida; order Proteales; family Proteaceae; genus Protea; species Protea cynaroides. The sequence goes on along the minus strand of CM053265.1, from coordinate 21,474,509 downwards.
CATTACCCATTTTAACATTATTGTTCCCTCATTATTGGTTCACTTTTCTTCCACCAAACCTTTTGTTTTTCTTTTTTGTTTTTTGTTTTTGGATCGGTTGTTCTCCACCAAACCTTGTCCTCTATTATATATGCTCCTCCAACTTCAGCAATTCCAAATTCGAGTTTAGTGTAGCCCTCGAATCTGCTTCAAGAGAAGTGAGGGAGAGGACTTCAGACGCATACGAAGAAGAAGAGCGACACAAACATGCCTACTGGTGATAGGACGACGATGACGACAATGAACGGAGGAGTGAACTTTCCACCAAGGAGGTGTTCAGGACGGCCGATTCCAAAGAGAGGAAGTGTGAAGGCAGGGATAGTGATAGGATTGGCTCAGTCTTTTGCTGCCCACCTCTCCTTCAGTCACAATAATTTACGAGCAGTAGATGGTCGATAAATGGAAGAGAAAACTTCTCACCAATGAGGCATTCGGGGCTGCCGATTCTGAAGAAGAGGAAAGGTGAAGGCCGGGAAAGATTAAGATCAAATTTAATACATGGGTCACGTGGTAGAATATGAATGGGGCTTTGAGGCCTTTGAGACAATTTTGTTCATACAGTTTGTTTCTGATGTACAATTTGTAGACATTTTTTGCAATTAAACAGATGTTACTTTCTTTTCCTTCGTCTTCATTTGCTCCTTCCTGTTTTTCTTTTTCTGAAGAATTTGTCACCTTTGATTAATTAACCCTATATTGTTTAAATCTTGGAATTGAAGACAAGGTTCAAATTTGTCAAGACCAATATCAATTCCAAACGATTCTTGCAACTCTCTTTTAAATCGCTTATGAATCATTTATTTGATTTTAATTATTTTGTCATTGTTTCCTAATTTTAGTTAGTAAAATATCGATGAATGGATGAGGCAGATGGGGGTGGGAGAGAGAGGTTGTGAGAGATGGTTTTCAGGGGGTGGGGAGAGGCCAGGGGGCTGCTAGAGGAGGTGTCGCGAGTGAAGCAGTAGCTCAAGGCCGGCGAAGAGGGAGTCGATGGGAGGAGAAGATGTGAATCCTGGTCATTGATAGAGAGATCAATCCTGGTCATTGATAGAGAGATCGATGAATAGGGGCTGTCATCCACGAAATTATGAAAATTAAAGTTTTCTAAGTACAAAGAAAGCCACCATTACAGCCTAGCTAGTATAAAACCTTGATTATCAAATCCACCCTCATTGAAACCTTATCATGTATGGGCCATAAATTTAAGAATCAGAATCAATGGATCAAATCTGTGGAGATCAATTTCAAAAGATTCTTATTGCAACCCTCTTTTGAATCACTTATGATTGACATTTAATTTTTTTTTTTCCATTGTCTTATTTTAGTCTGCAAAATGGCAGAAAATCAATGAAATTTTGCTCTTGAAGGAAGATCACCATGTTTGTCGAAAGACAAAATCTTAGTCTCTTCTTTCCTATCTAATTTCTAGGTTTTTGATAGATTCTAAAAACTATTCGCTTGTTTGATTCCAGATTTTTGAATCTGTGCTACATTTAGTATGCATTCTCATAATCCATTCAAAATTAAAAATACATTTTGAGACGACAAAAACAGTGTTTGTATCTTTTGTTTGTGAATCCATATAATCTTTATTAACCTAGAAAAAGCTTATCCGAAACCCTAGAGAGTTAATCTGGCAAGTACTAGAGAAGAGAAATGTTTCAAATAAATATGTGAACATAGTCAAGGATATGTATTATGTTCGAACATTGGTGAGTATGTTGTCATTGTTGGTAACGGTTCTGAACAGTTATAGAAAACTGGCAAAGGTATGTGATGTCATGGCAGTGTCTGTGACACTTTTATAGTGATGTGGATATGTGGTAGCATTAGTGGCAACTTGCTTTAACTTCAATGAAGAGTTGGTAGCAAACCCACCAAGTTTCATTGAGTTGACTGGGCACTTAACAAGAAATGACAATCGATCAAATCATATGAGATCTCAACAGGTTTCTAAGCTGTAAAATGTAATAGGCAGTGTGTGGGATCCAAGGGTGACATGTCCTAAAAATTTTGGTTCCAAATTCTAAAATTCGTTTTGAACTTTTACCTTTGATGCACATTTTGGTGAGCCCAATACCAGTTTCATAGATTTTATAGAACATGAAACATGTAGAGCACCAAGTTACATTCATAACGCACTTTGTTAATTCCGATATCGTATAAAAAAATTAGGATGTTTTCCACTACAACAAAAGGCATTTTTCGCTACAGAAATTGGCTACAGTAACCATTTTTCCGTTGTAAAAAATAATATTTAGCAATGGATACTAAATTCCATAGTAGAAAATAAGTCTTAAGCTACGGTTATTTTTTTCCGTAACATATACCATTTATCTATACGGAAACATTTTTCCATGGCAAAAAATATCATTTTATACTATGGAAAAAAATTTTCCGTTGTGGAATATATATTTCCAACAACGATACTATATTTTCCGTGGGGAAATAACTTACCCAACATACAATAAAGTGTATATAACAACGTAAAATAATTTTCCGTGGTAAAAAATACATTTACTTCTACGGAAACATTTTTCCATGGCCAAAAATATCATTGTATACTATGGAAAAAAATTTTCCGTTGTGGAATATATATTTCCAACAACGATACTATGTTTTCCGTGGGGAAATAACTTACCCAAAATACAATAAAGTGTATATAACAACGGAAAATAATTTTCCGTGGTAAAAAATACATTTATTTCTACGGAAAAGCTATGATTGTGGTTCAAATTTGAATTATACTCCACACTACTTCAAGATTATTTTGGAGTAGAAACTTATTTAATAACACAATTCTAAAATAGAAACATATTTTGATAACATACTATCCCTCCAATCGAATCCGATTTATTCTGTGGGAGATGGAATCTAACCGGACTTATCAAATGCGCTTTTACTCTAAAATGGCTCTCTGGGAGCCAAAATCCATAGAATGCAGAAGCAGAAGTTTTATCAAAAAGACCCTTAATCTCAAATTCTCGAGCAATTATGTTGTTTCTAATTTTTTTTTTCTCTCTGAAAGTGGGATATTTTTTGATAACGCTGCTTTGTAATTGATTCCAAAATTTATTGAAAGTAGAAACTCGTTTAATAAAAATCAATTTAGAATCAATTCTAGAATTTATTGAGATTAGAATGGCATTTGATAAATACTAATATGAAATCCAAATTCTTACCAAAAAAATTTATATATAAATATAAGATACCATTTATATATCTAGAATTTCATTAACAAATTTTCAAACCCTTCTTACTAACATCTTTTCAAACCCATTTTCTGTACAATTACATTCGATAAAATTGACCCTTTAGTTCATGTGTTGTATAAACAACAAAACATGTAAAAAAAACAAGATCCATATATGATTAGGAATAAAAAAAGATTAGGGATTGGAAATGTCATCCAATGGATCTAATAAGTACCCGGAATTAGGAGGATGTCAAGTTCAGATTGGTATTAGATCAGCTCCCAAAAACCCTATAATCAGTCTATACGTGTGGAATCACTCTTCTACTGTGCAGTATGATTGTGGAATCAGCCTATTCAGTCAATCCCTCCCCAGATCCTTGAAGAATATGAAGTGTGGGACTGTGGGGTGTGAGAAGGAGTTCTAGAGGGCATCCGAGTAATAAGGTTTATTTACCAGAATACCTCTCTCTCTCTCTTTCTCCTCTCTTTGTCATTTTCGAGCCCCATGTGATAAGTGCAAGGGGAAAATGATACATTAGATGCCCTCCATTACTGGAGATGGAAACAAACAATCTAAGTCGGAGGGAGAAATCATGTGTTTTTCTGTAGATGTGATCCTTAATGACATCTGTTTAACCCTTGTAATATTAACATCTGTTGGTTTTATTCTTATAAAAAAATAAAAAGTATGATTAAATCAAGGGGGATTCTCCATCTCCATAATTAAATAACCACAATGTTTCCCGTGGCTAAATAAAGATTTATATATAATTATGGAAAGATTTTTTCTACGGTAATATAATTCCGTTGTGGAATATGAAACGATTTTGGATTTAGAAACAAATCGTCAAAATCCGGCAGATTTCATTCTTATTCCTAAAACTAACTAAACAAAGCAGTTTAGTTTTAGGAATATCCCTCATTATTCTCTCCCGCTCATATTCTCTCCCTCATTCTCCCGCGCATACTCTCTCCCTCATCTCGAGAGAAACGGTTGCAGTTTTATCTCTGTTTTCCCTCTCTAGCTCCCACTCTCCTTCTCTCCCTCTTCAAGCGCTCCACTATCTCTTCCCCACTCCACTCTCTCATCCTATATTCTCTCTTTCCTCCATAGCTTCAGCGGCATCTGCAACGATCTGCAACGATCCTTAATGATCCTCAACATCGGCGTACATCATCTCTCATGAAGAAAACGTTCTGCATCCTCAACATATCTACAGCTCATGAATGAGTTATTCATCCTCAACTACGGTTTACATCATCTCGCATGATTGAGGAAGAGGAGAGTTTCCTACGGCATTAAGGTTTGTGGTTCTACCCATCTCCTTAACCCCAATCGACATTAAGGTTTGTGGTTTAATTAGTTGATTTAGTTATGCCCTAGCTTTTACTGAAAATCTCTATGAATTAAAAAAAAAAAAAAAAAAAAAAAGCATTCAAAGTCATACAGTATATATTTAACATCATAACATTCGGTCTTTCATATTCACATATTTTTTATCATTGAAAAAAAAAAAAGACAAAACTAAAAGAGAAGAAGAAAGAAGATGCAGGCAACCCATCTCCTTAACTGGGCTCCTAGACAATTACTTTTCCTGAAGTATGAGAGGCTAAAGGGATTTCCATTCTTGCTGTTTGTCTTCATAAGAGTATGATAGGGAACAAGCAGCCCAAAAAGTACAGAAACCCATTTGCTAGTACTTCTAATGCTGAGCTTGATGACATCAATTAGCTGCCACTAATGCAAGGGAGGTGTGGTAAAGACTCACCAGTAGCACTAGGGAATCCCAGTCACACTACGAGTCTCTCGGAAGAATCCTAGTATAAGTAGGACTCTAATAGTATGAATCCCTATAAAACAAAAAAAAACTCCTAGTCCAACAAGGATTTGAGGTGGAGAATCCTAGTCCTAATAAGATAATCCTAATCCAAGAAGGACAGAATGAGGGATCCTAATCAAATTAGAAATCTAGTAGATATCCCAATCCAAATCTCATTTCTGCTATTCTAGTTCAGTTACGACCAATCCAAATCTGACAATAACTTAATAAGGAAGTAACTGAACTAGAATAGCAGAAATGAACTTGGTAAATTGTACAATGAAAGAACAATAACAGAATTTAGAAGAAAAAATTGCAAGTTCAGAATTAGTATATACTTAGGCGTACAGGAGAACAAAATCCATATTTGCAGAATTAAGAATTGAAAAATAAGAAGAATTAGGAATCCACCTGATTTATGAAGAGAATCTACTCTTCTACCAAGAAATCCACCTAAGCACCGCTAGAAGTCCATCCAAGCAGAACAAGAATCCACAAGGTAGAGAAAAGAATCATTGCCAAAATAAATCAAACTCATATGCCTGAATGACTGGTCTACAGATATCTATAGACACTCAACCCCCCCTTCGGTCCCTATCGTGGAAGAACATAGTCTCAATGCATGACAGTTACTTTTCCTTATTTTTTATGGCCTAAATGCATGACAGTTACTTTTCCTTATTTTTTATGGCATAAATGCATGACAGTTACTTTTCTCTTTTATTTAACAAAAAAATTATTGAAGGTAGTACCTAAAGTTGTTTTTTTCTTTGATTGCATTGATGTGTTAATAGCATGCCTAGGAGTTGGGTTCAAGGTTCTAGCGATACACGTTTCAGGCTGACTTCTAATTATAGATGAGAGGTAAACAAATTCATAGAATATGCATTTTCTAGTGCATCGTGCAAAGGTGGCCGGATTGTATGTCCATGTACAAATTGCATAAATCACTGATGGAAGACTAAACCTGAAGTGTTAGAACATCTGGTTTGTGATGGATTTTTACGTAATTACACAGAATGGACTTATCATGGAGAAGGTTCATCTTCATGGACTAATCATGGAGAAGCTTCATCTTCATCCACACCTCACCATGATAACATTGTGGAGAGAGATGCATGCGGCACAAACAAAGACGTTACACGCTTCATGTTAAATGAGATGCGGGAATGCAATGTAAATAACCCTAATGGTGATGCAGAGGGGGTGACTAATGAGTCTGAAAAATTTGATAGACTAAATAGAAGATTCAAAGAAGGAGTTGTATCCGGGGTGCATTAATCATACAAAATTGTCTTTCATTCTTCGGCTTTATCATATAAAATGCCTTGGCAACTGGACCGATAAATCATTCTCAATGTTGCTAGATTTGTTGCAAGAGTCACATCCCGTGCCGAATGAAGTGCCAAACACTTTTTATGAAACAAAAAAGATTATCAAGGAGTTGGGGCTCAACTACAACAAGATTGATGCGTGTGCAAATGATTGTATGTTGTATTGGAAGGAAGCAGAGAATGATGATCATTGTTCCACATGTGGCAAATCTAGGTATACATCAGAAAAGAAAAAAATTCCAGCTAAAACGTTGCGTCATTTTCCATTGATACCTAGATTGCAAAGGTTATATATGTTGTCTAAAACATCATTAAACATGCTGTGACACCACGAGAACCGTACAGATGTCCAAAGGTTACGGCACCCAGTAGATGGATAAGCTTGGAAAGAATTCGATAAGCTTCATCCATCGTTTAGTATTGAACCTCGTAATATCAGACTCGGGTTAGCAACTGACGGATTTAACCCATTTAATTCAAGGAGCAGCAAGTACAGCATATGACCAGTAGTGGTAATTCCTTACAATTTGCCACCATGGATGTGCATGAAGCCGGACAACCTCCTCCTTACTTTGCTTATTCCTAGACCTCGGCAACCTGGGAATGATATAGATATATATTTGCAACCATTGATAGAAGAGTTGAAGGAATTGTGGAACACAGGTGTTATGACTTATGATGTTCATAAGAATGCCATGTTTAACCTAAAAGCATGTTTGTTGTGGACTATTAATGATTTTTCGGCATATACAGTGCTCTCAGGGTGGAGTACGAAAGGTGCTTTAGCTTGTCCATGTTGCGCCAAAGATACAAATTCCCGGTGGTTGAAATATGGAAGAAAACATTGTTATTTGGGCCATCATCGATTCTTACCTAAAGATCACAAATATCGCCGGGATAAAAGGAATTTTGATGGCAATGAGGAACATAGACTACACCCTAAGTCAATATCGGGATTTGACATATTGGAACAGTTGCTTGGTGTACACTTTCCATACTTTGGGAAAGAAAATGATGGAACTAGTGGCTTGAAACCCAAAAAAAGGAAAAAACATCAAGAAAAACCAAGTAACTGGAAGAAGAAGAGTATATTCTTTGAGTTACCATATTGGAGATCTAATTTACTCCGTCACAATTTAGATGTAATGCATATTGAGAAGAATGTATGTGACAGTATACTTGGGACACTGTTGGGTATTAAGGCAAAGACTAAAGATAATGTCAATTCACGTTTAGATCTAAGAGAGATGGCTCTTCGATCTGATCTGCAACCAAAGTTTGTTGAAGGGAAGAAAAAGTTATACATACCACCAACATGTTATACACTGACTAACCCTGAGAAAGAAATGTTTTGTACAGTTTTACGGGGTGTGAAGGTTCCGGATGGGCTATGCAGTGACATATCAAAGCTAGTAGAGAAACGAGAAATAACGGGATTGAAAAGCCATGATTGTCATATTTTGATGCAACAACTTCTTCCAGTTGTATTGCATACTGTTTTGCCAAAAATTGTGGCCCTTGTGTTGATTAAATTATGTGCATTTTATCGGGACTTGTGTAGTAAAGTTGCAACAGTGGTAGATTATAAGAAGCTTGGTGAATCTATTGCCTTAACACTATGCAAGTTAGAAATGATCTTCCCACCTTCATTCTTTGATGTTATGGTGCATCTGAATATTCATCTAACGCACGAAACTACCTTGGGTGGTCCAGTTCAATACCGATGGATGTATCCAATAGAAAGGTTAGGGTAAAACATTTATTATATCTTCTACATAATAAAGGTGAGTTTTTTTTTTTCATTTCCAGTATATGTTAAATGAATATTTCACTACTGTGATTCAGATTCCTTAAACGACTTAAAGACTATGTGCGCAACTATAGTCGACCAGAAGGATCAATAGCAGAAAGGTACATTGCAGATGAGGCGTTAACCTTTTTCTCCAAATACTTTGAAGGTGTGGAAACGAGGTCAAGTAGACCGATTAGAAATTGCGGGTCAACTGAGATGAAAGATCCTGAGTCAATATTCCCTAGGTTGGGTAGGCCTGTAGGGAGTTGTGAGATGGTAAGACTTAGTTGCAATGAAAGAGAGCAAGCACATTGGTACGTATTGGACAACTTTGATGGAGTAAACAAATATCGAGAGTAAGTAGTGCATATAACTTTTAGTATGTGGTATATATATATATATATGGCAACGTTTTCTGGAAAACACCGCCTTACGATATGTTTTTATTTTTATTTTTTTTATATATAAAATCCATTTCTCTATCATCACAGCTATAATTTATTTTTATCAAAAATACATTCATGGATCTGTTATTTGTCACATAGAACACTACTTGATTATCAAAAGAAACAGTAAATAGAAATAACTCATTTATGGGAGAATTTTCAACAGCAATTCAAACAAGGTCTCAACAATTTCAAGTTTCAAGTTACTTCCACTATCAAAGATTGAATCCTTCTGTTGTGTAGCTTCCTCACCTCCCTAATAGTCACAAGACAAATTCCTCTACCTTTCCCTTCATTCGATATAAGGACCATTGTTGCAAGCTTTCTGGGAGGAGAATTCTATTGCCACAAGCTGCTATGCAAGTGCTCCTAGTTTCCTAGACATCACATACCCACTGTACCAATCATGCAATTCCTGATCCTGCCTCTCCCTTTGATGCTGGTCATAATTCAAACAGGAGGGCAATCTTGCACTCCTTTTCTTTCTGGTCTTCCAACTCACCATAGCAGAAAAGTCCATTAATGTAGTTTCAAGGGTATAAAAGGTTCCTAAAATTCACAAAGAGAAGGGAAGTGACTCAGAAAAATAAATGGAGAAGACAAGAATGTTTCAAGATATGCATCCAAAAATATAAACTAATGATTCATACAAGAGAATGCCAACTGATAAAAATTAGAACAGGGTAAAAATAAGAAACATTAAGTTAGACCACTAGAAAGACATCAATTTGCTATCTTAAACAAAACAAAAGTCTGATACAACATCCCATAAAGTTTTGAAGATTACATCATAGTCAAGAACACAAAATTTTGATTTCAGAAGTTGAGTGGCCATGCCAAATCCCATTGCTTCAAGACTAATGAAATCAATTCACTTTACAGAATCTTGTGTGGCAATAACTTCATCTGCAAATGCTGTAACCAGGAGAGGAGAGAGGAAGAGCAATCACCAGCAGATAACAAATACATGGAAATATCTTTCAAGTATCAAACAACCATCTTTTCCTTCACAAATCATACAAAACCAGTTATCGGTGCATATTCAAAGTACTACAATCCAGAAGCAAATCTGACCCTTACTTTGAAGTGAATTTGAAAACTCATATAAGCAGTCAATAATGAAAATAAATTCCCATTTTCTTTTCATATTGAAAAAGTGTGACCTTATAAAGCAACAACTCAAGTAAAAATATATATATATTGTCAAAAATAAAATATCTTAAAACTAAATTGGTTGGAGGCAAGATTTCCATCCTTATTCAATGTTGTGAAGCTTTAAGAAACATTAATTCTAAAAATATATTGCTGGCCAAATCCTACATATATATATATCTCCTTTACTTGCTGTTAAAGATATGCTAAAAAATAATGGAGGAGGATTCTAGAAGCTGAGGTGACAAATCATCTACGTAAATCTGGGAAGATCATGACTTGGTTATGACTTGGCAATTTGAGAAGAGATTGGAATGGTCATGGCCTCTACTATCCATTAAATAGAAATTTGGAGAGAAAGATATGAACACAAAGCCATAGTAGTGTGAAAAGAAAGTGGAGAAAAAATAGAGAAAAAGATAAGTGAAGCTAAAGAAATTAAGAAAGCACTGATAGTTTTTCAAGGTTTATGCCCAGTTAAAGCCTTCCCCTAGATGATTCAAATATGTGATTTCTTTATCTGGTGGTTCTGGATTTCTATCAATCACCAAACTCTAGTAATCCAAACAAAGAAAACGGGGAGGCTCTACCCGGTACAAGTCCAGAAAAAGATACAGAATCTCAGTGTCTTAACATTCATTTTCTCTATTTTTGAACATCAGATTGATTTCTCATTTGGAATATTATGGATTCAAAACATCTTACCCACCAACTACTGGGATTTAAGGGTCAATAGAAAACTGATATGTGTTCAGTTTTTATTAAAACAATATTAAAATAGGCGAGAATCGACTAAGTCCAAAGTTAATACGAATCGATCGATCCAATACCGATTACTTAAACCAGGATCACGAGTCATGACTCATGATTCCTTAGCAACCAAGAATGTTTCTTTAGCTGAATTTTCACTATTAACTCTTTATTAAGAGATACAATGAAAGGTTGAAAGATAGTCATCCAAATTGCAACTTGCTTCAATGGAATGGGAAAGTTAAATAATATAAACCCCTATTTGACCCACTTCACAGCATCTATTTTATAACATAGACATCATAAATTCCCATGAAGCAATAGAGATAAAAATTCACAGGTCATCGACTGCAAGTAGAACCTGAAACAAATTCATAGGTTAGACAAGCACGTTAATCGATACATGCTCTGTTGCAGAAGGGATTCAAATCGTCTCCTCCCTGAGATTCGGGAGGAGGGATGGCGGCCTGGATGGATGGTCGACACCTGGCTCTCGAGTGAATCTGAGCTGTCCATCCGAGCCGACACCCGAGCCGACAAGCTGAGCTGACAGGGGTGTCGGCTCGAATGGATGGCTTGGATTCACCCGAGAGTTAGGTGTCAGCCATCCATCGAGGCCGCCGCCCCTCCTCCCGAATCTCAGGGAGGAGACGATGTGGATCCGTTGCAGAAGTGTTGAATATCATTCCATGCCGGAGATCTATAATGATTTCCTGAAGTCACTTCAAACTATAATTCAATCTAGAATGAGATGGTATGTAGCAATAGTAATGTCAACGACACTTTTAATTCAAGAATTTCTACTAATACTATTGTAGTTGCCCCATTGATATGACCATATTAGTAGCATCTAAAGTGTAGCTAAGGAAAATATTACTAAATCTTTACATGTACAACTAGATTCTTTAAATGTACAACTAGGAAGAGCTTCTGCAATAGTCTCATGTATTATCAGCTGTTCCATTGAACGGGTGAACAATATTAGTAGAATATTTAAGGAAAAAAATTAACAAAATTTTTTGAATTGTAAAACTTAAATAAATGAATTGAACTTTGAGAGGTGTTTTTCCCCATGACTGATTGGGTTAGAATAACTAGCTGGGCTTTAATTTGATCCATTTCTTTCAACTACACTTTCAAATTATCAATCTCTCCCTACATGGTGGAAAACTTAGCTTGGACTTCTTGATGTTCCTTTTTTTTTCTAATTAGTTGTTTGTGTCAGACCAAAATCACAAAGTGATATTCATATTCCTGCACCACTGACACAACCATGGATTCAGGACCCATGTTTTTTGTAGAAAGACAACATCTTGGACTGATTTGTCATATCTCAATTCAAGGGATTGTTCATCCAATTTTCCTTTCAGCTTTTCCTATATCCCAATGTAAAATATGTTAGAAACCATTATAAGTGATAATAAAAACTTCAAAGTCTTCAAACACCTACCATAACTTACATTGCACAATGACACGTCAATGCATAAAAAAATACTTACCATAATGTCAACTGTAGCCTGATCTATATAGCTTCCATGTTTTCTCTTATGTGTTCTTGCAAATAATTCCACCCTTGAAGGTTCTCTACCATCAGGCATCTCAGTACTCCGAAGAAAATAGTGCAAGAGTAAGGTCAACCAATTTCTTTTACAATTGTACATGAATTATTAGTAGAAAACTTACCATTAAATAACTGACTTGTGGAAAGCTGGTTCATCCAGCTATGTGGAGCATGTTTTTTTTTTCTTTACATCTGATTTTGCCTATTATTTCATCAAACCTGTCAAGACTGCCACTATCACTGAAATATCAATGTCTTTTTTTATTAATAAAAATAAGCATATTAGCAAAAATTCCTCAGACTTCCATCTGTCAATGAAATGGATCCATTGGTCTTCTAGAATTTCAACTGGCGAGATTGGGTAAGGGGCATCCGTTATATTTGGGAATCTCTCAGATGTTTTTTTTTTCAAAGATTCCCCAAGAACTCCTTCCACATATGGCCCAATGTCATGAAAATATGTCTCTTGCCATTACCATCAAAATTGAATTTTCCCTATTACAATTTGCATACTTTCAGTTAGTCAAAGATAACATCCAATTACAAAAACCAAATAAGGAGACAAGTTAAAGTCAAACCTAGAGATATTTCTGTCCATGCCAAGTCTTTGTAATACATTGGAACCTTCCTCTAATCATCAAAATTTAATATAAGGGTTGTAGGCTTCCTAGTAATGGTCCCCAAAAAGGTAGAGAGCTTAGTAGCATGAAGACCGATGACCTACCCGTGATGATTTATGTTTACTGTGGGGATTTGATTTGGAGTGGCCTTTGATTTGTTTAGTGTGCTCTGGCACATCCTCTTTTATGTGTCGGCTCTACAATGAAACAACAAAGAGGTTCCATTAGCAAATTAATTAACTATTCAAAGAAATGAAATTATTTTTATACTTGTAGATGTCTATGAAGTGCTTTCCTACTCCAGACTTGTAAACCTAGATTGGTACCAGATCATAATTACAATTAGTATATGTATTTGCCAAAATGGTCTAACTTAAAATAAATAAAGAAAATTCATTTGTTTGAAAAACACATTAACATAATAACAAACACTGATAATAAATAAATTCAAAATCCAAAAACAAAAAAAAAAAAATTACCCAACTAAGACGGGTTAGTTGCATCAACTGTTACACCCTGTAAGTTTGTCCTTGCCCAACTAATATCAGTATCACCAATATTTACTTGTCCCAGGTCACTAGTTTGCATGTTTATTTATTGGTAACCCTGAGTAATGTCTTCATCTACATCACCACCAGTGTCATATACATCGTGCATCGATGCTTTTAGAGCAATAACCCAATCTTAGTTAAGGGGGTCTGACATATAAAACACTTGCTCTGCTTGTGTAGGGAAAATAAATGGAACATCAATTAAATGTTCGACAGTATGTATCAAATGACTGAAGTTCACATATGTAAACCCGATATGTTTTCTAAACATCCTTCTATTGCTTGTGTCAGCCCAATCAAAACGGAATAACAATGTCTTCAAGTCCATTGAATATTCTAACACAATAATTTTTGTTAATACACCATAATATTGCACATAACCATCAACGGGCTTTCTGTTCTTGCCGTTACTATGACCCCGTTGTTCTAGGTACGTCCGTTGGCTTCACGATCCTTTGTGTGAAACCGGACCCCATTCAATATATACTCCTTGTATTTTTTAACTTCTTGGTTAGACCCTTGAGTTAGCCTTTGAATAATGTAAGGGACCACTTCTCCACTTTGTCTTATCTTGTTCACCTATTCAATTCAAGAATAGTTGTTATGAACACAATAGAAGGAAGATGCAATCAGAATTAAATTAATTAAAGCAAAGAGATGTTTTATTACTTACATGACATCTAATCCACTCTGTGAATTTCTCTAAATGCATCTTCTTACACTCACGTCTTCGAACCGTATAGCTTAGGCTATTTTTAAGGTCATCCAAATGAAGTCTGCACAATGAGGTTCCATTAAATGTCTAAACATTAAAGTCAAATTACGTTAATTTTGACACTTATTGCCGATAAATCTCAATGTCCTCGTGGTGCCTAAGAATATATTGATGTCCTTGCTATAACTCTTTTGACTCTAATGGCACCTATGCAGCACGCCCTAAAGGTCTACCTTTGCACGAGAAAATCCAATGTACTTGCTCTTTTTGTGGATTCTCATGATCAGCATTCCTGATTGGACGAGTAAAACCTCGTCTCTAGTTCATTGACATAGGTATAACAAAATGTCATGATTTCATTTGCAATGTAGCCTTTTGCAATAGACCCTCATAGATGACTTTAATTGCATACGTAGTCCTTAAGAGTTTTGTTATACCTATTACCATATAGAGTTATTCAAAAGAAGCGTAAAAACATAACGGACTGAACACAAGTGTAGTAAACTCACAAATTTCATTTTTAACTTAACCTTTTTTCAAAAGGATACATCCACTTATAATGGACTGGTCCACCCAACAATGTCTCTCGTGGTAAATGAATGAGTAAATGAACCATTACATCAAAGAATGCAAGAAAGAAGACCCTTTCAAGATTGCAAAGTGTCTATGCAATTTTGGCTTCAAGTTTGTTCAGCTATTTATTCGTAGCCACTTTGGCACATAGACATTGAAAGAACCCACACAATGAAAGCAAAACCAGCTTAAAATTCTTCGTTAGGTGTACTCGTACTACTAGAGGATGGAGTTGTTGCATTAAAACATGGCAATCATGGCTTTTCATTCCAGACATAGCCCTTTTAACGACTTTTACATTACACACTATATCCCAAAGTAACCATCAGGAACCTTCAACCCCGCTAAAGCTCTGCAAAACAATTATTTCTCTTCCTTAGACAGTGTAAAGCTTGCAGGAGGTATAATGGCTTTGGTGCTCCCCTCTATCCTCTGTGGGAGTAGAGATGTCTTGATGTTCATGTATTGCAAAACCAGTTGGGCTTCATACTTGTCCT
>CM053265.1:21368346-21458963 GCA_028583415.1 Protea cynaroides | reverse complement strand
AATAATCAATTAGCTTTCATGTTATGTTCATAATAAACCATAGGTTAAGAAGTACTAACGTGCAAAAGATTTCAAAACTCCTAAACTAACAAGATTAAATGCCTAATGTCTAGATAAACCTATGAACATGTAAAAAACAGCTTCTCAATAATTAAAGATATGATTACTACCCAAAAAAGTGCTAAAACAATGGTTTAGCTGTAAAGAAGCTTCACATAATGCTGCCCATGCTAATAAGTATTAAACATGATAAGATTATGGTAGAATTTATGTAGAATGAAATTACAGATCAACATGATGTACTAGAACAAAAATAAATAACCCAACAGCAGACTATCACTATGATATGATAAGATAGGAAAGGGCATGTAAAGGAACTAATAGCAGGGGGGTATATATGCTGCCGGAAGTAGAGCAAGGGGTGGGAATAATATGCTAAAAATTATATCAGAAAAAAACAAAAGGGGTAACAGCAATGCCGAAAGCATTATAAAGGGAAATATCTGTAACAAGAAAGGGAAAGGGATAGGAAGATAAGAGAGGAAAAAAGGGGAAGGAAGTGATCTGGCATAGATCAACAAGGGGGAAGGGGAGGCGTACCTGTCTTCAGGAGAGAAACAGAGAGAGAAATGGGGGTTGGGATGTTTTCGTACTTGCAAAGAGAGAAGAGAGAGAGATGACAAAGAGAGAGCACGAGAACTGTTTTCTTTTTTCTTCTGTAATCAATAATCATCATCTGATTTTTCTCATTAATAAAAAAGGCCATTATAAGGCTTACAATCCTAATACCAATATAACTCTATAATCCAAGTAAATATCCTAAAACAACCATACCACTAACTTAACTAAAAGGCTTATGATCAGTCGTGGATCACATCTGGGGGGTAAGGTCCACAAATCTAAATGAAATAAACTAACCCACGTCTAAGGAGAGTGTGGTGTCCACAATAACAGAAATAAAATAAAATAAATAAATCAAGAAAAAGAGTCCTAAATCTACTAAACTACTACTGACGATGTCCTCATCAATTCTCCCAAGTTGGGAAGAATTCACCTCTGGTGAATACAACTCGCATAATCCATAAACTGCTACTCCTAGCTGGGAACTCATCGCCACTGCCCCTACCTAGGTGATATCCTCGGAACGTGTCATTAACCCACAAGAAGGAAGGGGAAGTCTAATGTTTCCATCTCCGCCGATGGTACACTCGAAACGGTTGGTCAGATAAGATGCTGTCATCAACTCGTCCTGGTCTGGAAGATGTCACCTCAGGTGAGGCACTGATATAATGCTCAAGCATATCCGGGTCGAGTCGTTGTAGCTTTTCCATAGAAATTCAAGTACAATCAATATCCAGTCGTCCACACCATAGAACTAAAAACTCTCGAGAACCACCAGTATGGGTAGCGGTGACTCTCTCATCAATAATCTCATCAATCTCCTCAACTCGCTGCTCAAAATGGGGTATAGGAGTGGTAGAGGTAGTAAGATGGGTAATAGGGTCGGATGCAGAAGTATCAACAATGAAAGGAAAAGCTTTAAGGCTATATCAGGATAAATTGAAGGGGCGGTAGTAGAGTCATGGTAGGAAATCAAATCCTCAACATTGAAAATGTTACTGATTCCCATGTCCGGAGGTAGCTCTAGTACATAAGCATTCCCTTTCACTCGTTTAAGAATTTTGAAAGGTCCTGCACTGCGAGCATTTAACTTGTTTGACTTTCTCTTGACAAAACGTTGTAGTTTAATTTTGACCATCACCATGTCACCCTCTTGAAACTCTTGCAGTCGTCGATGCACATCTGCCCTGGATTTTTATTGTTCGTTACTAAGAAACTTAGAGTTATCCTGCGTTTAATCTCTATATGCAAGTCATGTATGTGTTGCACAAAAGACTCGGCTGACTGGGATGTCCTAGAGCTAGACACAATAGGGAAAAGGTCCATGGGGGTCCTAGACAAACCTCAAAGGGGGACAAACCAGTGGTTCTATTTTTTGAAAGGTTGTACGCAAACTTGGCTTGGGTAAGGATACGGTCCCAACTAGTAAGGTGTTCACCTATCAGACAACGTAACAGATTCCCTAAACTCTTATTTATGACTTCAGTTTGACCATCGGTTTGAGGGTGGAAAGCTGACGAAAAACAAAGTTTAGTTCCTAACATGCACCACAGAGTTCGCCAGAAATGATTAGTGAACTTGACATACCTATCTGACACTATTGTCTTAGGTAAACCATGATACTTGACGACCTCACTAAAGAAGAGTTTGACCGCAACGAAGGCATCAGAAGTCTTTGAGCATGGAATAAAATGGGCCATCTTCGAGAAGCAGTCTACTACCACAAAAATAGGATCATGACCTCTCGAAGTCCTCGGCAATCCTAGCACAAAGTCCATACCCAAATCCTACCTTAGGGTATGTGGAACAGGAAGAGGGGTATACAGGCCAGTATTTTGTTTCTGCTATTTAGCAATTTGACATGTTTGACACTGGCTAACAATTTAAGATACATCCCTCTTTAGGTTAGGCCAACAAAATTGGTCAACAATAAGGGCAATAGTTTTATCTCGACCGAAATGACCGGCTACCCCACCAACATGTAATACTCAAATTAGAAAATCTCTTAATGAAGTCCTGGGAATACACAACCGAGTTCCTTTGAAAATGAATCCATCTCTAAGAAGATAATCTAAGTTATTTGCAGATGAATCTTTGCTCAGAGAAGTAAAAGGTTCACTAAAATCTAAGCATGTAGGAGACTGTTCCTTGATTTGCTTAAATTCTACAACCTCAATACTCATGGTTTAGAGCAATACCTAAACCTAATTTTTGACATTCTAGGGAAGGATGGGCATGTGAACCCGACTTAAAGCATCAGCAACAATGTTATCAACACCAGGCTTATGTTTAAGCACAAATGTGTACTCTTATAAGAACTCAGCTCACATGGCATGTTTTGGGTTCAACTTGGTCTGAGAACTCAAATACTTCAATGTCTGGTGATCTGAATATAAAATGAATCCTTGTGGTAAGAGATAGTGTGGTCAATAGCACAAAGCTTGGACAACCGCGTAGAATTCTTTATCATAGGTAGAATACCGTTGCTTAGCTTTATTAAGTTTTTCATTGAAATAAGCAACAGGATGTCTTTCTTGAACAAGGATGCCACCAATCCCAGTGTCAGAGGCACCACATTGCACTTCAAAAACTTCAAAAAAATCAAGGACACATAAAACGGGTGACTCAATCATCAACATTTTGATTTCTACAAAAGCCTTAGCAGCTCCTTTAGTCCACTAGAACTCTTCTTTTTTAATGCAATCAGTGATGGGAACCATGATGGAACTAAACCACTCACACCCCAATTTTGGACTAACCAATGGTGTGATGAACCGTCATGAAAACCAACGGTTCAAACCAGGATCTCGTATAGGCTATGCCAACCATGTTAAACCAAAATATATTCCACAGTAAAAATCAGAGTAAATAAATAAATAGCGGAGTCTTATTAATAATGAACTGAGAGTCTACAGTGATAATTAAATATTTAACAAGTTATCTTCAAGTAAACAAAACATAATTAATACTGATTACAAGTATCACAATACGAAAATTAACCACTAATCGTAAACATAGTTGAAACACTAGCTTCACGAGTCATACTCGTCCTCCACAACTTGCACATCCATAACCGCTGCATGTCCACACGTTGACGTATTCATCTTCAATCATAACACTTGAAACATTAGAAAATAAAAAGAATTGCGTGCGCAAGGATCAGCTCTTCAACTTAAGCTCAGTGAGTAAACAAAACAATGCAACAAACATATACATGCATTTAATTCATATCTGTGATCAGGTTTTTAAGTTTGCAATGTGCTATAGAAAGGTTTTGTGACCCCAACACCTCTATACACGAGTGTGAATCCACCCAATAGATCAAACATCATTTTCGTCCCACATGCACCCACCATGGAATAGAGATAAAGCTAAAGTGTCCGGATCAAACACCGCCAACACTTCCCCTGATGCCCTATCCATACCAATACGTAAGCCCCTATTGGCGAGGGCTTGCAAATTGGGCTCGCAACTAACCAATCCTAATGCCAAACAGTGTATCCAAGGCCTCACCCCAGCATCCCTCAATACGTCCATAGAGATAGAGCTAAGGTCCCTCGATAGAGTCAGAGACCACACGGTCCGACACCACCTCCCCTGATGCCCTACGACGTAATAATTCTGCTAAGGTAATAACGATACGACAATGTTAGTGGGCAAAACTTGAGTAGAGATAGAGCTAAAGTCTGATGACGAGGTCAAAGACCACCATGCCACGTCTTCCCCCTGATGCTCCACTCGCATCCAACACGCCAACCACACACATACATTCACATGTCTATTCCTAGCATCATCATCATCATCATGTTATAAATAAACATAATTAAATATACATGAACAGTAATAGCAGAAATATTGGATGACATGTGAGATGCACATTACAAGTATACAAACATAGAATCAATCATGGCATTGGACTCAATAAAAATAAACAGTTTGTTATTATCTAATTAGTTAGGTCTTGGTCCCTCACCTTTGATTGATGGTTGTTCCTCTTCCAAGCTTTGTAAATCACTTTTGGACCACTTGAAAACCTAATAAATTTATATATTCTAAGTTAGAGTTTATATTCATTAATTACAGTGTTAAATGTCCCATCTGGAATCAATCATACCTCCAGAAACTGAGTAGTCACAGGTGTGGCTGCACCTGTGGTCTCAGTTTCTACGACCACAGGATATGGCGTTGATACGTGTGGTCGCATATCATGCGACCACACACATGCGACCACACCCTCCCTGGAACCTTCCCGAGGGCATGTGGTCGAACATATGTGCCTCGTGTGGTCGATCAAACTGTGACCCCACGAGTGCTGGTCGACTTTTCACTCTTAATCCAACACTTTCATGTCTTGATTCCTTAGCCTACCATTATAATCCTTCCTATGATTGTTATATGGCTTAAAATTCATACTTTTACATAATTCTTCACTTTAATCCATTCTCCAAGGATCCCTTAGAGTTTTGTCCATGGTCTTAGGATTTAGATCTTACTTTGAATCACTAGCTCCTCCATGATCTATTATAGGCAACTGATGTAGGGGATGCTTTCATACCTTAAACATGTTGAAGAATCAGAGCTCTCTCTAAAATTCTTTATCTTAGTCTCTTCCTTTTCAATTCTCCTTCTCTTCCTTTTCCTCTCTTTCTCTCTCTTTTAATTTGAGTTCTAAAAGAATGAAAGAGGCTAAGGGACGTCCTATATATAGAGGGAAACCCTCCATATAGTGTCCTACTTTGATTAGGAAAGAACCCCCTTCAGATTAGGAAGGTTTCCTAATCACAGAGTTGGTTATAACATCGTATGGTTGCACGTGGGGTCGCAGAACCCATCGACCACACCTCCAAAAACTGCGACCTCCAGTGGTCTCATTATTCGGAGGTGTGGTCGACCCCACCTTTTTAGGTATACGACCACACGCTCCTAATTAGATGATTTTGGATTTAATTTCATATCTAGCCTTGTGGTTTCTTCAAGCACTTGGTCCGCTTGGTCCGACCATGATAGGAAGACCTGATACAATGTGATAAGACTGGGTTAGTACGATACTGGTCTTACAACTCCCCCCTCTTATATAAATTTCATCCTCGAAATTTACACATACCTTCCGAGTCAAAAAGGTGAGGATATTACTTTCGCATAGCATTCTCTTCTTCCCATATGATCTCTTCCACATCTTTACTCCTCTAAGTAACTTTAACATAGTAAATGTCACGGTTGCGTAAACGTTGAACCTTCCGACTGGTAATTTCAATTGGTGCTACTTCAAATGTCAAATCATCAGTTAAACCCGGTGGATCCGCTGTTAGGACGTATGTTGGATCTCGAATGTACTTCTTCAGTAATGAGATATGAAATACATCATGCACATTTGACATGGATGGGGGTAGTACTAACTGATACGCCACTTTCCCATGTTTAGCTAGAATCTCATATGGCCTGACGTACCTCGAACTTAGCTTTTCTTTCTGTCTGAACCGTTTTAAGCCTCATATAGGTGATATTTTCAAGAATACCTTATCACCTACGACGAACTCAAGGTCTCGACGTCGATTATCTGCATACTGTTTCCGACGATTCTGAACTATTCTAACTCTTTCCCTGATTATGTCGACTACTTTGCAAGTTTCTTCTACAAATTCAGGGCCCACAATTCTTCTCTCTCCGACTTAGTTCCAAAACAAGGGAGTTCGACACCTCCTACCATACAGTGCTTTATAGGGTGACATCTGTATAGTAGCCTGATAGCTGTTGTTATAGGCGAACTCGATCAATGGTAGCTTCTCATCCCATGATCCTTTGAAATCAATAACACAAACTCGGAGCATGTCTTCTAGAATCTGAATAGTACGCTCCGACTGTCCGTCAATCTGAGGGTGAAATGCCGTGCTAAACTTCAATGTAGTTCCCATAGTCTTCTGTAATCCTTCTCAGAACCTTGAGGTAAAGCGTGGGTCTCTGTCGGACACGATGCTTTCAGGTACCCCATGTAATCTGACAATATTATCCACATATAGCTTAGCTAACCTCTCTAGGGTATACTAAGGTCGTATAGCTATGAAACGAGCTATCTTAGTCAAACGATCCACAATCACCCAGACCGCGTCAACTACTCGGGGAGTCAATGGTAACCCGGTGATGAAGTCCATAGTGATGCAGTCCCATTTCCATGCCGGTTCTGGGAGTGGCTGCAACAATCCTCAGGTCTTTGCCTTTTAGTCATTACCCGCTGACAATTCAGGCATTGAGATACAAATTTAGCTACATCCACTTTCATTCCTCTCTACCAATAGAGTTTCTTTAAATCATGGTACATCTTCGTGCTTCCAGGGTGTACCGAATACGCAGTGGTGTGGGCTTCCTTCATAAATCTTTGTCTAATATCCAAATTTTCACTTTCAGGAATACATACTTTCCCTTTATATCTTAACACATTTTCAAGGTCCAAGGTGAAATCAGGGTTGGTCCTACCTTTTTCAAGGTCTTCTTGCACTGTTCTCAAATAGGGGCCTGACTGAATAGCTATTTTTACTTCATCTATCAGATTAGGTACAATCTTCAATGTGGTAAACATATTTGAAAATAGATGAATAAACCCTTGGTTGGTTGATCCATCCAGTGTATCTATCATGAACTGCTCAATATCGCAATTGAATACTTTTCTGTGACACACATTGCCGCATTCGTGCTAACTTCTTGGGATTTTGTCATTGCTTTTCTGCTTAGCGCGTCAGCAATGACATTAGCCTTCCCTGGATGATACTAGATATCGCAATCATAATCTTTTAGCAACTCCAGCCATCTCCTTTGTCTCATGTTTAACTCATTTTGATTGAAAAGATAAGTAAGACTCTTATAATCTGATTTAATCTGAAATTTCTCTTCATACAAATAATGTCTTCATATCTTGACAGCATGTACCACCGCTGCTAACTCCAAGTCATGAGTAGGGTAACTCTCCTCATGCTCCTTCAGTTGTCTTGAATCATATGCAATCACAGGTTCACCTTGCATTAACTCGCATCCTAAACCCAATCCGAAAGCATCGATGTATAGGGTAAAAGGTTTCCCTGGTGCCAGAACGATCAAGATGGGAACTGATATCAACCTTGCTTTTAGAGTCTGAAAACATTCTTTACACTTGTCAGTCCAAATAAACTCCTCTCCCTCCTAGTTAGCTTGGTATGAGGTATTGCGATCCTAGAGTACTCCTCTATGAATCGTCTATAATAACCAGCTAAACCCAAGAAACTTCTTATCTCTGTAATGTTCTTTAGGTGTTTCTCACCATACAATTACTTCTATCTTAATAGGGTCCACCTTTATTACTTTTGATGATACTATGTGACCCAAGAAGATCACTTTGTTTAATCAAGTCTTGTATTTCTTGGACTTGGCATAAAGTTTCTCCCTTCTCAGCTATTGTGAAGCTGATCTAAAATTCGTTATAGGATTTTCTTCGTCTTTGGAATAAACCAATATATAGTCTATGAAACTATGACCGACGTGTCCAACATATCATGAAACACCTGGTTTATAAGCTCCATAAAATATGCTGGTGTATTGGCTAATCCCAATGATATACCCAGGAACTCATAATGCTCATTCCCGATTTTAAAAACTATCTTTGGAATGTCACTGTCCAAATTCTTCAGCTGATGATATCTTGATCGAATATCAATCCTAGAAAATATCTTTGCTTCTTGCAATTGTTTAAACAAGTCATCGATCTGAGTTAGTGGATATCGGTTCTTGATCGTGAGCTTGTTCAATTCTCGGTAGTCAATACACAGACAAACACTACCATCCTTCTTCTTTATGGGCCACATTTGTGCTTCCCAGGTGGTATACTAGACTGGATTAAACCTTAGTCTAATAACTCTTGTAGTTAAGTCTTCAGTTCCTTCAATTCTATAAGAGCTATTATACAGGGTGCCTTAGACATAGGTATCGTCCCTGGTAACAAGTTAATAACGAACTCGATCGTACGATCAGGTGGTAACCCAGGTAAGTCTCCTGGAAACACATCAGGGAATTTTTTGTATCCCATCAATATCTTTCGTCTGTGGTGCTTCATTAGTAACCTCTACCACATATACCATATATCCAACTTCTTCCTTTTCAAGGCATCTCTTCGCCTTAAATGCAAAGAGGATAAACTTTCACTTCTTAGTCAGTGCTTCCAATAAAACTAAATTATGTGCCATCTTTGTTCTTGAATGACAACATCTTCTATGCACATCATAGCTTTGTAGAATCTTGAGACAACCAATCCATCCACAAAATGACGTCAAAGTCTGTCATCTCAAGTCAATTAGGTTGCATCTCAATTTTCGTCCATCCATACGATTTGGACATTGTTCATAACATTCATCTAACACAACATCTAGTCCAAAAGGGTTTGAACTATCAAAATTTGATTTAAAGGTCTTAATGAACACATTTAATCCCCTTTTATCTCTTAGTTTTTCAAAGACTATCGTTAATAATCTTATATCTTGAAAAACTCATTAGCTTATATTTTTTTTATCACTGCTGTTCTACCCTGATCTCTCTTTCATATACCTCGAAAAATATCTTGTGATTGTTACTTCATATCCCAAATCTACCTATAAGCATTAGCGTATATGCTTATAAATTCATTACTTCAACCAAACTCTTTTGGTCTTTACTTAATCATCCCACTCGACATTGGGCATAACTCAATATTACTTGTGCTAATCCGAATACTATCAATGCCACAATTTTTTTTTTTACTTCATCCTTGTATCCACTCTTAGATATGATTTTAGAAATTTTTAGCCTTGTCAAAATTCATATCGATATAACCATCTTTAACTCTATTTGAGTGCTATCTATTTCTTTACTGGCTACTCTTGATAGTTTTCATTTTTTGCTCATGCACTCTTTTATAGACATGACTCATATCCATCCATCTAACAATCTCGAAACAGATCCTCCATTACTTCATCTAAGGTTCCTTGGCTATAGAATCTAATCTGGATTTAATCATCTTCCTTCCAATAATTCTCTTATTAACTAAGCATCTTTATCAAAGAAGGTCGAGAAATGTAAGAATCAGAATGTTTATCCAAAAGTGATTCCCTTCCTTATTTCGAATTTAGTATGATGACGAACACTTGTTCTATCTAGTGAACTTCGTTTTAAAGGATCAGGAGTAAATCTATGGTAATCGAACCAACAACCAAAGACCGTTAGTTGCAAGGTGGTCCAAAAACATGGAAGTATAGGTTCTACAGCTCTTAACCTCATGGTCATAGGTTCTATCGGGTATATAATGCCATTTGGTCAAGGCACTACAAGAGTAAATCTGGAGAAGTTTTGGTATATCAATAAATCAGGTATAAATTAAAAAAATGTATATTCAAAATGATTAAACATTTAACTGTTCATTCAGTTGATATCTCTATTCATGTTATCGATCATGAAAGTAGCTTAGATTGGTATAATTAGGACAAATACTAAAGAAACAATATCTATAACTCCAATTGACAGGTTGAATCGATAAGGTATCCTGTCAAGGTACGAGAATTTAAAATCAGGTATGTGCATCCTCTATAATCATAAGAGTAAGTCAATGATGCACCGCATCCTATATAAACCTCTCTAGTTATATGGCCACAATAGATTTGATCCCTTGCCGAAAACGTCCGAGGCTTCATTTTCAAAAGACATTCTTCAATCCTTGTCAGATCATTCTGCCATGGGATAGCTATCTCATACCTTGGTGGCTGATAAGGGTTATCACCTTGATACACTGCTTGTTGTGCACCAAGCTTCTACACTGGGGTGTGCATTACTGGGACCTACGGCATGGTAGGCACTGTGTTACGGCAAACATGTGTTAGAGGTACAGTGTTACTACCAACCTGTATCGTACTTGGTTTGACCCGGAGGTGTTGGTGTAGCATTGGCAACTTAGATAGTGATTTCCATGGCAACTTGCATAGTCAGTATCATTTATTGTTGCTTTTGCATTTTGTTGGACCAAGTTTATTACAACCGTAGCCAAAGCACTTGATAGTCCAGGTAGATTAGCTGGAGTGGCCTGGTTATTCACCTCCTTTGATTTGCTCCAATCTGATTATCATTATTTAACATCTGCTCAGATGAGTTTTCACTACCCGTTCTCGACCCAGATAGTGGTGGGGTCAAGTTGCAACATCTTCTTAATGCTCGGCGGGTAATGGATCAGCGTGCGATGGATCTCACTCTGAATCTCCACATCACCCAGGAGTATAGTTTTATCTTCTTTTATCATTACTCTCATTTTTGGTGTATGACCATTGTTCTCCTATCTCTGTTGGATTTAGCCCGAGATCTTTCCCTTTACCTCTACAAGGATTTAGGTGTTACTACTTATTTTTCTTCTTCTTCTGTCATACATCGAGTTTTACATCTTGTGAGTACCAACTCAGTATTCCAATTTTCTACTTTATAGATGCTCCCTTCTTGCTACTGTACTATATCATTTGTATACTTAGACAACTGCCCGACTTATAAATCGTATCCTATATTATATGTTTATCATGATACATTTAGATTTTCTTTTTCTAGTCTCTGTATACATATGGTTCCATCTTTTATATGTACATTATTGTCTTGTTTAAGTTCTATTTCAACCAACACAGGTGCTTATGGTGTGTTTGTATTAAAGCTTTTAATTTATCCTAACTCAGTTCATTGACTCTAGTGTAAGTATTCAAGTTTGATAGGCAAGGCCTGAGAGCTCTGATACCGTCATGAAAACCAACGGTTCAAACCAGGATCTCATATAGGCTATGCGAACCATGTTAAATCAAAACACATTCCACAGTAATAATCAGAGCAAATAAATAAATAGCGAAAGTCTTATTAATAATGAACTGAAAGTCTACAGTGATAATTAAATATTTAACAAGTTATCTTCATGTTACCAAAACATAATTAATACGAAAGTTAACCACTAAGCGTAAACATAGTTGAAACACTAGTTTGACGAGCAATATTCTTCCTCCACAGCTTACACATCCATAGCCGGTGCATGTCCACACGTTGACGTATTAATATAATCTTCAATCGTAACACCTACAACATCAGAAAATAAAAAGAATTATGCGTGCAAGGGTCAGCTCTCCAACTTGAGCTCAGTGAGTAAACAAAACAATACAACAAACATATGCATGCATTTAATTCATATCTTTGGTCTGATTTTTAAGTTTGTAATATACTATAAAAAGGTTTGGTGGCCCTCGCATTTCTATACACGAGTGTGTGAATCCGCCCAATGGATCAAACACCATTGTCGTCCCACATGCACCCACCATGGAATAGAGATAGAGCTAAAGTGTCTGGATCAAACACCGCCAACACTTCCCCTGATGCCCTACCCATACCAATACGTAAGCCCCTATTGGCGAGGGCTTGCAAACTGAGCTCGCAACTAACCAATCCTAATGCCAAACAGTATATCCAAGGCCTCACCCCAACATCCCTCAATACGTCCATAGAGATAAAGCTAAGGCCCCCCGATAGAGCCAGAGACCACACGATCAGAGACCACCTCCCCTGATGCCCTACAACGTAATAATTTTGCTAAGGTAATGGCGATACGACGATGTTAGTGGGCAAGACTTGAGTAGAGATAGAGCTAGAGTCTGGTGACGAGGTCAAAGACCACCATGCTACGTCCTCCCCTGATGCTCCACTCGCATACAACACACCAACCACACACATATATTTACATGTCTATTCCTAGCATCATCATCATCATCATGTTATAAATAAAAAGAATTAAATGTGCATGAACAGTAATAGCAGAAATATTGGATGACATGTGAGATGCACATTACAAGCATACAAGCATAAAATCAATCATGGCATTGGACTCAATAAAAATAAACAGTTTTTTATTATCCAATTAGTTTAGGTCTTGTTCCCTCACCTTTGATCGATGGTTGTTCATCTTCCAAGCTTTGTTAATCACTTTTGGACCACTTGGAAACCTAATAAATTTATGGATTCTAAGTTAGAGTTCATATTCATTAATTACAACGTTTAAATGTTCCATCTGGAATCAATCATACCTCCAGAAGCTGAGTGGTCGCAGGCATGGCTGCACTTGTGGTCTCAGTTTCTGCGACCACAGGGTGTGGGGTCGATACATGTGGTCGCATATCATGCGACCACACACATGCGACCACACCCTCCCTGGAACCTTCCCAAGGGCTTGTGGTCGAACATATGTGCCTCGTGTGGTCGATCAAACTGCGACCCCACGAGTGTTGGTCGACTTTTCACTCTTAATCCAACACTTTTATGTCTTGATTCATTGGCCTACCATTATGATCCTTCCTATGATTGTTCTATGGCTTAAAAATTCTTCACTTTAGTCCATTCTCCAATAATCCCTTAAAGTTTTGTCAATAGTCTTAGGATTTAGATCTAACTTTGAATCACTATCTCCTCCATGATCTATTCTAGGCATTCAACTGATGTAGGGGATGTTTTCATACCTTAAACTTGTTGAAGAATCAGAGCTCTCTAAAATTCCTTCTCTTAGTCTTCCTCTTTAATTCTCCTTCTCTTCCTCCTCCTCTCTTTCTCTCTCTTTTAGTTTGAATTCTAAAAGAATGAAAGAGGCTAAGGAACGTCCTATATATGAGGGAAACCCTTCATATAGAGTCCTACTTTGATTAGGAAAGAATCCCTTTTAGATTAGGAAGGTTTCCTAATCACGGAGTCGGTTATAACATTGTGTGGTCGCACGTTGTGAGGACATGGGAAAAAATCTTTTGAAATTTTTAATCGGATCTGTCCTCATTTTTAAAATTGAGTTTTCATGTAGTTAAAGTTGTCTACCCTAATTACACTCAAACTGAAATCTAGAAAATTTTCACCTTCAGATCTCATCCACTCATGCAAGTGGAGGGTAAGAAGACTAGAGTCGCCACCAAAATAAGGTCTAGGACCTATAAATGATGTCCCTCAATGGAGAAACGCTATTGACCCGCGCAAATGGAATGGCTGTCTTGTCTCACCAAAGGCGGGTAAGTGCCAAATTACAAGTTGGAAGGTGTTAGGCACCCAACTCGCCCGGTTGAACCAGTCTCCCTAAATCCTATCCTTTCCTACAGTTTAATGAATACTTAGGGCCATCTAAATACATTATAACGTAGAAGGGGAATCCTAAGTTCATTTCTAATTCTTCGCTAACTACACATGGCATAAGCTGAGATTAAACAATTTAAACAAGAAAAATAATTACAAAATAAATCAAAGAACTCAAAGAATAACTTAATCATACATCAAAAGAAAGGAAAACAAGATATATAACATATGACCGAGGTCTGGGAAAATCCTAGGCCGCCTACGTATCCCTGTGCGGCGGGAATCAGGCCAAACGTAGTTCGGGCGGGTGTGTACGTACCAAGTGTGTGCAAGAGAAGGGACGCTCCCAAAATATTGGAATGCATCCCAAGCGATGGATGCTCCCATAATCATGGAACACATCCAATGGCGAGAGATGTCCCCACAACGGTGGGACCCATCTCAGTGTTGAGGTACTCCCTATCACAAGAAGTCCCCTTGGTGAGGTAATCCCATAATACATGAAACTTACTTCAATTTGACCAAACGTGGAGCAAATAAACTCCCCCCGCAGGCTAGGTTGAGGCCTCTGGTAGGCTCGGCCCGACCCTACCCGACCTCGAATTTTTATTAACAATTTAACATTATCTTTTATGCTACTATTTTGAATTCTCATGGAATGTTTTACTTTTATATTACTCATATTTCTATTATGTTGTGCTTTATTTTATTTTGATCATTTCATTAAGTTATCATTAATCTTGTTATTGTATTCTTCTTTTGTAATCATTCATGTCTTATACTTGTAAATATTTGACATTTATATGTTAAAATATTGAGTTCGGGGTAAATCGGGGCGCCTCCCCGATTTAGGGTCAATCGGGGTAAACCCGACTGGCCCGGCCCGACCGGGGTAAATCGGGTGGGTAGGGTTTGGTAATACCACGGCCAGAAGGGTTGAGGCTATGTAACACCCGACGGGGTAGGGTAGGGTTTAGGTTAGCATGAAATTTTTTGGGTAGGGTTAGTAATCTCAACCCACACCTGTTCCCCATAGGAGTTCCCATGGATTGACGTGCCATGGACACGCGTGGCAACACTCGGGAAGGCCAAATGCCTATTCCTCCCCCACCCGGGTACACTAAATTTACTCACCACTCGGGATGCATTTGATAAAACGGTTTCCCGCACTCTCGGATCCACCCATCCTATTGAGATACGCCTTCGGGGTAGCAGACTTTCATTAAAAATGCATTTAATAAATCGGTTCCCCACCTACACATACAATCATTAGTGTTGGTGAGCCCACCAGGGGTCGGACTCTTTAGAGTCCCCTAGCCAATCATATCGCGGGAAATGTGCATCCTAACATGCATCTATCATGGTGTTCAAGTGGAGATACACCTTTGGGGTAGGGTAGGAGACATACATTAAAAATGCATTTAACATCTTCACTACCTACACATACAATTATTAATTCCCTAGTATAAAACATCTAACATAAGAAATGTAACAAAGAAAAATTAGCATGTGATTCAAGCATATATGATAAAGAATGTAGACATTAAGCACTAAGTAGATTGTCATGCACCTACATATGTGATCAGATTGTGCTAAGGTCAAGCTAACCCAAGTTAGAACAGATACACCAACCCAAACTAGACTATCCTAAACCTACTTCCAACCTACAAGAACTTCATTAAAACTAAACTAAACCAGACTCAAGACCTAACCAGGACCAACTCAAGCTAACCTAGTCTAAACAAACCAAACAGATTCTGAAGACCTAAACATGGGCTAGCCCGAACCAGCCCAGAACCAACTAGACCACACTCTGAACCAAACTAACCCAATCCCATCAAAACCAACTCAAACCTTAACTAACCCAAACCTAAACCAGAACAAACCCAATCACATGAACCATAACTTATTCCAAGCCAAACCAAACCCTGACATAAACCAAAACAAACTAGCCTAAAAGAACCAAAACCTTACTTAACCTAAACCTAAACTAACCCGAATCAGCCCAGAGCCAATTCAAACCTAATAAAATCAACCTAACCTAAACCACACAACTTCACTCAAACCTCATAACCAAACCTAACCTAAACTACACATAAACCTGAACTTAACCTGAGCTTAATCAAATGGAACCCAAATCACAGTCTAGACCAAACTCAAATTCATACCACTAAGACAGGCCAAATATATCCTCCACCAAAACCATGTGAAAGGGATTGAAACCAGAACATTAAACTAACCAGAAGCAATATCATAGGAGACAATCAGTGATGTGCACTAATATATATACAATATAACCAAAAATGCAATAACAGGAGGCTAAACCACCCTTATACAATTTCACATAGAAAATAAAACCATAATAAAAAAAATAAAAAAAAATAATATAAATAAATAAATAAATAAAAATAAAAAATGATATACCTGTCGTCCGAGATCGCCGGCAAGGGGGGGAAGCTGCTCCTTCCTTCACGGCGGTGGTGGTTGTGCTGTTGCTGCCCTCATCTTCTTCTTTTGGTCCTCCACTGCTTCTCTTTTTTTCTTTTTTTCGGTGGCGACGGCTCTGCTGCCGCCTTCTTCTTCTTCTTCTTCTTCTTCTTCTTTTCTGCTTCTTTTTTTTTTTTTCTTCACTCCTTGGACCAACAGCATAGCTGCTATTCCTTCTTCCTCTTCGACGGCGGCGGCTCTGCTGCCGCTTTCTTCTTCTTCCTCTTCTACCTTTTTTTTTTTTTCACTCCTTGGAGCAGCAGTAGAGCTGCTCCTTCTTCCTCTTCGACGGTGGCGGCTCTGCTGCCGCCTTCTTCTTCTTCCTCTTCTGCCTCTTTTTTTTTTTTTTCACTCCATGGGCCAGCAGCAGAGCTGCTGCTCCCTACTTTTTTTTTTTTCTTCGGTGGCGGTGGCTCTGCTACCGCCGCTTTATTCTCCTTTCTCTGCTTCTTCTTTTTTCCTTTGGAGCAGCAGCAGAGCTGCTCCTTCTTCCTCTTCGATGGCGGCGGCTCTGCTGCCGCTGCTTTCTTCTCCTTTCTCCCTCTTCTTCTTTCTTCTCCCTCCTTTTTTCTTCTCCTTTTCCTCTTTCTTCTCTGCTCTTCTCTTTTTTCTTCTCTTTCTCCTGGTTTTCCCCCTTTTTTTTTCTCTTTCTTGGAGCAATAGCAGCTGCTGCTCCTTCTTCTTATACCCGCAAAGGGATCGATGGGGGGAGGGGTTTGAGGCCGGGAGCTGGCGGGTTTTGGGGAGGAATTTCGGGGAGGAGGGTCGAGGTGTCGACCTCCCCTCTTCCCCTGCAACTCTCTCCCTCACCGCCCTCTCTGCTCTCCCTTCTTCCCCTCTCTCTGTGCTCTTCTCTCTCTTCCCCGATTTCTTTCTCTTTTTTGGCTTTTTTGTTTTGGGGAGGAATTTTGGGGAGGAGGGTCAAGGTGTCGACCTCCCCCTTCCCCCGCAACCTCTCCCTCACCGCCCTCTCTGCTCTCCCTTCTTCCCCTCTCTCTGTGCTCTTCTCTCTCTTCCCCGATTTCTTTCTCTTTTTTGGCTTTTTTTGGTTTTTTTTTTTTCTCATTTCTCTGTCTCTGATCCCCTCTTTTAGGGATCTAGACAGTCTTTTTTTTAAATTTATTTTTTGTTTCATCATCATTTTCTTTTTATACCTAAAATGCCCCCTACCCCTTTTCACTTTATGGATATATATATATATATATTCCTTTTTCTTTCTTTTTTCCTTTTTTTTATATATATCATATTTTATTTATTTATTTTTATTATTTTTTTTATACCCCTCTCATTGCGTATGGTACCCCAATGAGAGCGGGGATCCCCGCAGTGGCAAAATCGGGGTACCGACACAAGTGGGGTCGCAGAACCCGTCGACTACACATCTAAAAACTGCGACCACACGTCCCAGACTCCAATGGTCTCATTATTCAGAGGTGTGGTCGACCCCACCTTTTTAGGTATGTGACCACATGCTCCTAATTAGATAATTTTGGGTTCAATTTCATACCTAGCCTTGTGGTTTCTTCACGCACTTGGTCCGCTTGGTCCGACCATGATAGGAAGACCTGATACAAGGTGGTAAGACTGGGTTAGTATGATACGGGTCTTACAAAACCCTTGGATGAACTGTCTATAAAAGGTTGCTAAGCCATGAAAGCTTCGCACTTCATGCATGTTAGTCGGTTCAGGCCACTCAACAATTACTTTTATTTTCTCAGGATCAGCAGATACTCCTTGTGCTGAAACAATAAATCCTAAGAAAATGACATGATCACTCATAAAGGTACACTTCTTCAAATTTACAAAAAGCTTTTTGTTCAAAAGTGTTTGAAAGACTTCACATAAGTGATCTAGGTGAGTGGTTTATGTTTTACTAAAGATGAGGATGTCATCGAAGTAAACTACTAAGAACTTGCCATTGTATGGTCGTAGCACCTGATTCATAATTCTCATAAATGTACTAGGTGCATTGGTCAAACCAAAAGACATGACAAGCCATTCATACAGACCATCCTTTGTTTTAAAGGTAGTCTTCCACTCATCACCAGGTTTAACCCAAATTTAGTGATACATACTCTTAAGGTCGATCTTGAAAAAAAATTTTGCTCCAACCATCATGTCTAGCATGTCATCAAGTCTAGGTATAGGAAACCTATACTTAACGGTGATTTTGTTGATGACTCTACTGCCAACACACATACGCCAAGTTCCATCTTTCTTGGGCATAAGTAGAGCAGGTACCCCACAGGGGCTAAGACTCTCTCTAATGAATTCCTTCTCAGGTAACTCATCTACTTGTCGTTTAAGTTCAGCATGTTCCTTGGAATTCATTCTATAATGGGGTAAGTTGGGCAGTGAAGACCTTGGAACCAAATCGATAACATGTTGAATGTCACGCATAGGTAGTAGTTCAGGTAATTCCTTAGGAAACAACTGCTCAAACTCTTTCAGCAAGGGTTGTACTTGTTTAGGAACCTCAACAAATGGGTTGGGCAGTTCTTTGTTAGCTTGTATGGCTACTAGAGCATAGATAACCCCAGTGTCCTTACACTCTTTTTCGAATTGTTTTGAATTCATGATGTTGAGTGTTTTCGAAGGGGTGTTCCTGGATGTGCTCCTTTTTTATTCTGGGGCCTTTATCTCCTTCTGGGGGAGTAGGAAACAATTTGATTTTCTTTCCTTTAAACTCAAAGACACAAGTGTTAGCCCTCCCAAAATTGGTGACATCTCGGTCATATATCCAAGGTCTACCAAGGATTATGCTTAGACATCACACTACACTCTATTCTCATATCCTGCAAAGTGCAAGGAGACTAAACACCTTAAGGTGACGGGAATTATAGATTGGTTAACCCAGACAACCTTGTAAGGCTTTGGATGTGCTTCTGGTTTAAGCCTCATTCTTGTTATAGCATTCTGGGACACTACATTCATGCAACTACCACTAATCAATGACGACACGGTAATTCATACCCTTATGACAGGTGTAAGTAATGAAGATATTGATATGCCGCCAGTCATCACTATTCTTGGCTTGCAACATCATACAACAGACAACTCCTAGCCTAGAAACATCTATTATATCGTCCTCATCCGAAATAATCTCATGACTGCTCTTGGGGTGTGACGCAATACAATGGACAACTCCTAGCCTAGAGACATCTACAATTTCATCATCTTCATCCGAGATAGTATCATCAGGTCTATGCTCCTCGTACTCACCTTCTAGGATATCCTCTAGAGTATGCTCTTTGAACCCTGGTTCAGCCACATACAAATTTTGGTTTGGGCACTCCTTAGCGAAATGATCATAACCTTTACATTTGAAATACTGTGCTTGGCCACTCTTTTTGGGTGTTTTTCCCAAAAGGCATTTACCCTTACTGTCAAGTGGATGTGGAGGGCTAGTGGCAGAGGTATTTGAAAGTGGCTTTCAAAAGTTAGACTCCCTAGATGGGAATTCACTCTTCTTCTGTGGTGTACACTTCGCAGTTCTTTCTAATTTTAGTGCCATACAGAAGGCTTGAGGGACGTTTCTAACTATGTGAGGTGCTAGGCATGACTGGATGTTATGATTAAGTCCCATAAGGAACATAACTAATGTTTGACAGACAGCCACTCAAGTCTGGCTTCGGATTTTTAATTTGTTAAATTTAGCCGTATACTCGGTTACAGTCATCTTACCTTGCTTCAAGTTAGTCATGCCTTAAAGAAGCTGGTGCCTATAGGTGAGAGGTAAAAATTCTTGCTTAAGCCTTTCTTGCATCTCACGCCAAATTGAGACAAGCTCGTGTCCTAGGTTTTTCTCTTGGCACTCTAGCTCAATCCAGAAAGCCTGAGCAGCTCCCGTGAGCTTCATCTTTGCAAACCTAAATTTAAGTTCCTTAGACAGCTCATAAAATTTGAAGTACCTATTCATCCGATCGATCCAGCCTAGAAGAATCTTGGCATCCATTTGTCCATCATAGTCTAGAACATCTACCTTGATCAATCTCCTAACATCCACTTCTCTATCCCGATGTCCATAGTCATCATCATATCTAAAAGGAGAGTGGTGTCTCTGGCCTCGGTATCTATGTCCTCTATAACGACCTCAACCATGCCCATGACATTGGAAATTGTCGTCTACCCTATCATGGTCATCAACATAAGCATGACGTCTAATCGTTCCTAGGGTTGTTCTCTAGGTCTATTTCCTTGGGCATTGTGATCTTGCTGTCCATTAACATTATGATTAGTTGTTTCAAGGGCAGTAAGTCTATCGGAGAGGGTTTGGATACTTTGGATCATGGGTTGGAGACTGGCCGCCAACGCTTCATTATTAGCTTTTAATATCTCTTGTAATCAAGGATCAATGTGCCAATTTCAAGGCATGTTTCGGTCAGACTCAAAACCGGCACAACTCGTTGAAACCACCAAAACCAGGCCGAAACCTGGTATTTTCTCCCAGCATTATTGACTTCATGGTTTCGAGGCTCAAATATGTTTTTTTTTTTTTTGTCTGATTTTTTTGGTGAACCCTAATTAAACCATTTTACACCTATTTCTAATGTTAGTTTGCAAGAAAGGGAGCAAGAAAGGGAGAGGGATAGGAAGATAAGAGAGGAAAAAGGGGGAAGGAAGTGATCTGGCATAGATCAACAAGGGGGAAGGGGAGGCGTACCTGTCTTCAGGAGAGAAACAGAGAGAGAAATGGGGGTTGGGATGTTTTCGTACCTGCAAAGAGAGGAGAGAGAGACGAGAAAGAGAGAGCACGAGAGTTGTTTTCCTTTTTTTTCTGTAATCAATAATCATCATCTGATTTTTCTCATTAATAAAAAAGGCCTTTATAAGGCTTACAATCCTAATACCAATATAACTCTAAAATCCAAATAAATATAGTCCTAAAACAACCATTCTACTAACTTAACTAAAAGGCTTATGATCAGTCATGGATCACATCTGGGGAGTGGGGTCCACAAATCTAAATGAAATAAACTAACCCACGTCTAAGGAGAGTGTGGGGTCCACAATAACAAAAATAAAATAAAATAAATAAATCAAGAAAAAGAGTCCTAAATCTACTAGACTACTACTGACGATGTCCTCATCAGTACTAACACCATTTCCTTCCACCACAAATTCGGAAATGCATCTTGTAGTATGTCATGCATGTCAACAATATCTTCTTAGTCTTCTTCGTCAACCACAAATTGATCTATTGATGTGGGATTTGATCATCCAAATTCCCCATGACAATACCACGTCATATAGCCAGTAATAATTCCGTCGACTATCAGGTCTTCAAACACTTCTTCTATTGTTCCACTCTGTTGGTTAATGTAGTATATACATGGATATAAAATCTTATACCCTGTTCTCACTCTGGAAAAAAACAAACTCTAGGAACCCATTGACACCAGCTGCGTAACCCGCTCAAACGAAATCTCTTATCCCTTGACCTCTAAATCCAACTCCTATCCATTTACTTTTTAGGGTATAAAAAGCGTAAAGCTGAACAAAAAAAAAAAAAAAAAATAAAAATAAAAATAAAAATAAAAACAAATGGAAAATGAATGCTAATATGTTAAACATAGAACAATTGCAAAAGGGATGTACCAAGATTAGAATCTTAATTCTATTTTACAATGATAGAATTACTTTATTTATATTATAAAAGGTACAAAAGACAAATTATTCTAACAGTTGTTTTGAATAACTTAAGGGGAATGTTATAGGGATTGCAATCAACTGAACGAAATTGACTATTAAAACTGCTCTTAATAAGGTCAAGGGCTCAAGGAACATCCAGGATGGTGAAAAGTGACCATACAACATTGTAACAGCAGTAGCAAGGTGAGGGAACAGATCTGTTATGAAACAAGACTGCTACCAACTCTTCACAGTAATCGGTCAGCAATGGCAGTTCCTTATTCAGTCAGTGAGCAGAAATTAAAGACAGCAACAACTTGCAATTAATTCCATAAAAAGAAATTAATAGATCATGATCATACCTCCATCGAGTTTAGATCCAATAGATGGCAGGATGCTCTCAAAAGTTCAGCCAATTCTGATGGCTAGATTGAGAACTATAGTTGGCCTTCTAAATTAGAAACTCTATGCTGAAATTAGTAACTTCTCAAGAACCACTGATCCAGCCTTTAGATCAGGACCAATTGGGATTGAAACTCAAGGAGACTGGAGTGAAGATAATATCAAAAGATGACCTGCCCTCGCTTACCCTTTTTTCCCCTCTAAACAGCAGGCTTTCAAATAATGCAGTTTGTGAAGACATACATTGAAACTTGCAGCAACTGTTATGACTTATGACACCTAATCAAATGACCTGTCCTGTGGGTGGTCCATGAGTTGGGCACTTGAATCACGGTTTAAATATGGCAATTAACAACCACTGCTATAAAGAGCCCCAACATTTTTTTTTAAGAAACAAAAACAAAAGTTCATTCCTACGAAAATAATGTAAACCATGAGCCTAACCTTTACAATTATCTCTGCAATTACAAAAGAGAAACATCTATGTAGGATAGAAACTAAAACTGAAAAACAAAAATTAACAAAAACCATGTCTCCTGATCTTAGCAGGTCCCTGAAGCCTTGAACATTCACTTCTAAACTCAATATCTTTAAATTAATTTTTATATACAAAATCCAGTCTTGAAT
Source organism: Protea cynaroides (assembly GCA_028583415.1). Lineage (NCBI taxonomy): Eukaryota > Viridiplantae > Streptophyta > Magnoliopsida > Proteales > Proteaceae > Protea > Protea cynaroides. The sequence goes on along the minus strand of CM053265.1, from coordinate 21,436,085 downwards.
ACCCTCCGCTCTTTTTTGTTCTAATATTCTTTTATTTCTTTCTAAATGCGTGCTCTAAAAAATTGCAAGAGGTCTAACATGGTTATTCTCTTCAATTGCCACTAGTGCTCGGTGTACAGTGCCAAGTGAATGTAGAGTTGGTTTGCGACAAATGCATAGTTGGTTTGCCAAACTTAACTGACTTCATGCTGCTCTGCCTAAGCTAAGATTGTGCCTGAGCTTTGATAACATTACAGATGAAAATGAGTCATACAAGCTTGGACTATACCAAATCCCATGGAAGTAGCAATGAAATTATGCCCTTTAAAGTTGGATAAGGTGACTCTAAAGTAGTCAAGAGGTTTGGCAACACCTGCAAAACAATGTTTCCATCACCTAATCTGCAAATATGCCATCTAGTACTCATGGCCTCTCCAGGTATTCCTGAAGCCTGTAATGGTTGAATCCAAGGTTTGAGCTAATAATATCATGAGTGGAAGCTAAGGTCACAGAAACCAGTGCAGGGCAAATTTTCTTTCCATATGGATCCAGTCAGGTTCACCTATCCTCTTTATGTACACTCTTGCGGTACAGGGTCTCCACCACCAACCAAATCCCTTGATTTAATAAATAATTGACAAAATTATCCCCAGATAAAAAAAAATAGTAGTTTTAGAAGATGCAACAGACAATGAGGGGCTTAGAAGAGGTAACAGAAACAATCTTTTTTCCTCTATTTTGTTTGTTTCCCAAATATTCCCGTTCTGCTCCTGTAGGACCTGGTTTATTCAAACCTCAAATTTTGTTGCCAGTTAAGGCATATATCTTCATCCAGGAAATATGCATGGAAAATAAAGAACCAAACAATATAAAGAAACTAGTTATGAGAATTTATTTACCTACAAGAATAATTCTCTCTAAACTATCAGAGAATAAAATGAATGTCATAGCTCCTTTAGAGCCGTCAGCTTTCTTAGAATGTCGTTGGACTTAAACATTAATATCCCAAGGAAAACTAAACCTGTGCTAGAGGAATCTGCATCTTCCCTGATCCAATGCTATATCAACCTAAGAAGCAGAAATACATGGCCAAAGTGAATATAAAATTATAATTTCCGCCCTTTAAGATGACTGGCATATGAGGGGCAACTGGAAAAAGGATATGCATTTAAACCAGGAAGTGAATGTGGTAAAATAAAACACACTGAGCCACAGAACAATCGGTACTCAAAGAAATGAAGTAGGATAATCAAACTTCCAGATTAGTGTTTAGCAAAGAGAAGAGGATGGGAAGAGAAACCATACTCACTTAGTGAAATCGATGGCGATGGCAACGAAGTAACGATGGCGAGGGAGACCCTTCGGACGATCGAAGCCTCCTCTTCAGGTTTGGGTGCAGGTGCTAAATGTGCATATGCAGCAAGAAAGAAAAAATTAGGGCTACCGCTAGCAGTAAAGATTAGCAGGTGTATGAGAAGGAGAGAAGAGAGGGTTCTATACATACCTGGTTCGAGGTAGGAAGTCAGTAACTGCCGAAAAGAACCGCAGAGACAGCAAGAATTAGCAATATAGCTTGAGAGATTGAGAGACGAAAGAGTGGCCGGCAACTGAGACAACCAAGATGAGAGCAGACGAGATCGAGCCAGACGACGGAGGAGAGAGCACTTAAATAAAACTTAGGGCACACGAAGAGATTTAGGGCTAAGGAGACGGATCCAAATCGTCTCCTGCGGCAGGAGGTTCCTGCCGCCGATCCAAGGACCTGGGTTCAGTCTGGTCGCCTGCCAATACATTGGGGGGTGGGCCGACTGAAATCCGGCCCTTGGCAGGCGGCAGGACCGCAGGAGAGGATTTGGTTGCTAAAGAGGCGACAACGGAGACGGCGATGGCAGTTGATACGACGACGGCGAGAATTAGGCAACGGCCGGCTTGGATCCTCTACAGCCATGCAGCCCTCCAGCTCTATTCAAGCCATTGGATTGCATTGATGCACTTGTAGATGCGCTCTCAAAGATGTGCTCTCAAAGGTCCGATGAGACTGTCGAGGCTGCACAGCTACAGGAAAACCCAACCTGGCAACGGTAAGTACGAGAGTTTCAGGCGAAAATGAGCGGCAGAGAAAATAAGGGAAACTGAACAGGTCAAGCAGGGAATGGGAAATAGATCGTACTTACAAGAGAGGACTAATTAGTAAAAGATTGACGTATCGCCATTTTCTCGTCCCGTGACTCAACCCTATTGACAGTAGTTATTTACATAAGAGCAACTCGAATGAACTTAAGACTTGCCAGTGTTGGCTGAATGGCGAACACTTGACACTCCAGTTGATCTAATGGTTTGAGAATTATTGAATTTATTTTTTTTATTTTTTTTACAATAATTCTCATATCATCAAATCGGCTAAAGTGTCAGGTGTCGACCATCCAACCGACACTGACAAGTCTCAAGTTCAAACGAAACTTATTTGAACTTGAGACGAGGAGATATTTCATTTACATCCAACTAGTTAGAAATGATGATTGTTAATTTTTGGGATCTCAGTTATTATTCTTCATTGTCTTCCTGCACCACCCACTTCACTTGATTGGTGACCCAGTAGGGTTCTGATTCTCAGTCATTGCAGAGTTTTTTCCACCCATTTTTTTAACCTCCTGTTATAAAAATAAAAGTTAAAAGAACAGATGTTGGCCGTAAAGAGGGGATTGGACTCTACGAGCCAGTGACGGTCGACGGTCGATGCCCAACATATGACGATTTTTGAGATCTAACGGGAACCAACACATGACTCTTTCACGGTTTTTATTTTTCATTTTTTCCATGCAATAATTGAGCATATGTTGGCCACCATTAGATATGAAAAATAACCATATGTCGAGCATCAACCCGTCATTGACTCGTCTCAAATTCAAAATGGGCCCAAACCGTAAAGTGGACCGAGAGGACTGTGTTAAGGTTTTGGGATACTGATTCCTCGCCACGTTTTAACGACAGGTCCACAGCACATTATTTATGGATCCACATCGTCTCGCCTGGGTTTGGGCGGAAGACTGGGAAACCCGGATAGATGGCCGTCATGTGGCATTCGGGGGGATCCGAGCCCTCCATCCGAGCCGACCCCCCAGTCGGCTCAGCTTGTCGACTGGGCGGTCGGTTCGGATGGAGAACTCAGATCCCTCCGAGTGCCACATGACGGCCATCCATCCTGACCGCCCAATCTCCCGCCCAAACCTAGACAGGAGACGATTTCTATTCCATTATTTATATAATGTGGGACCCGTAGAATTTTTTTAAATTTTTTGGCAAACTATGGGACCCGTAGATGAGGTAAGCTAAAAAAAAAAGGTTTTGGATGGGCATTGATAGTGGGATTCCCAAACCCCATATGTTGCCGGAGAGGCTTCCCTTGACGCAATCGAATTCCTCGTAAGATCTGGTTTTTATATTATTTTGGTCTTCCTGCAGCAAAAGTTTGTATTTGTTCGACCCTCATAAACTCCACTCCTCATAAGTCTCCCCTAGTACACTCTCCCTTCCTCGGTTCCTCCTCCAGCAGAGAAATGGAGAGAATTTTGCCGTATGTGCATGTGTTCTTGTTCTCCTTATTCTTCATTTGCTTCCCCCAAATCCTACAATTGCAAGCATCGTTAGAATATACCCGACCACCTCCTCGGAGCATTAAAATCACGCCGCACCTTGGTTCGGACTCCGACCCACAACAGGTCTAACTCTCTCTCTCTCTCTCTCTCTAAATGATTAGTATTCATGACTCCAATTGATTTTGTCTGGTTTAAAATACCTGTGTACAGGTTCATGTATCAGTCGTAGGAAGAGATCATGCGAGAGTTTCTTGGATTACGGACAGTAAGAAAGCTCCTTCGATTGTTGATTATGGCAAAATAAGTGGAAAATATGAGGCTTCAGCCACCGGTGAACATGAGTTGTATCATTACTTCTTTTACAGCTCTGGGAAGATCCATCATGTGAAGATCGGACCGTTGAAACCCAGCACTACCTATTATTATCGCTGTGGTGGAACCGGCCAGGAATTCAGCTTCAAGACTCCTCCAACTACTTTCCCTATTGAATTCGCCATTGTAGGTGCGTTTTTCGTACTCATATATACCTCACCTTCGTCTTACCTCTTACAAGTTTAAATTTTTCATTTTTGGCTTAACTTTTCTAGCCATTTCTGAAATTGAAATGTCGCAATGGATTCTACCTGAATTGGAATTCATATCAGTTCTTTGTTTTTTCTTTCTTTTTGCAAGAATTAATGGCAGCTTAGCTTAATTAGCAACCAGCTTTGTTTATCTGGATCCACATTCTCTCCTCCGAGAGAGGTTCGGGAGGAGAGTGGATGGTCCCATTAGATGATGGGCACCTAAAGCTTGGGTGTTTGTTAGCTAGAATGGATGGTTTGAATTCTCCTGAGCCTCAGATGTTACCATCCTTCTAACCGAACCACCCCTCTCCTCTCGAACCTCTGGGAGGAGGAGAGGATTTGGATACTGTTTATCTTCTCAGTCACACTGTTGATTCGGTAATTCCCGTACAGAAACATGTGGCCACAGGCGATCAGCGGAAGGATAAGACTCAACTTTTATTTGGACGCTTTGCTTTTGGTAACGAAGTTAACTTTCTACCGTTATTTATGAAGTTATTCATAATACCATTATTAGGAAGTTATCATCTACCTACTTTTTTTTCTTTTTGACTACTGTGGTTTCAAGGCCTACTTGACAGCCGGTGTTTTGAGTGAGACTCGAGACTTTTCAGACTTTTGCTTTGAGTGTTGAATTCGTGATAAGTTCCCTTCCCTTAAGTTTAAGCCTTAAAATCTGGAGTTCCAAATCCAAAGCATCCAAACCCTGGTCCATTTATTGGAATAATCTTTTTGGGGGGAGAAAATCACGGCAACATCACTATAGAGATTCCTTCCTACATCCTATCACAACCTGTCATAGGATCCATTTTTACACTTTTTCTCCTCTCAGCAAAATGTTCTTTCTTCTGCACTTCCATTGGTCTGATTTTTCAAATTACTATTGTGGAAAATCTTTTTTTTTTTTTGTTTCACAGAACCTCTTTGATGTGATTGGGGTTAAGGTCCCACTGACTGGTGTGGGATCTACACTCATAAAGGGTGATGAAATCCTGTGAAGCTCTCGGTACAAGTGAGAGGATCAAGACTCAGCCGAACGGAGCAAAGAATCATCCCATGACCTTCTTGTAGAGACTTTACTTTTTGAGTACTACCAATTTTAATTCTCAAAAAAAAAAAAAAAAGACCCTTCAATTCTTGTTGATATGAAAAACTTGAGACCCCGAATAATACTGCATTTGACAACAATTCTACATTTGAACTATAAAAAAATAAAACCTTGTCCCATTAGGGGGTGTCATAATTGGACTCAAATTGAAAAATTAGAACAGAATCAACTCGATTCTGGTCGGACCAAATTGAAATTGAATTTTATTAGAAAAGATTTGGGTTGTGGTTTTAGAGTTTGATGAAAAACCGACTTGACCGATAAGATCTTAACCGAATTAGCTCTATAATTGTCTGATAAGAATCCATTAAGTTAACATTTTATTATATGTACATGTAGGAAACAAACGTTAAAATCAAACTAACCTAATGATGGTTTGATAAAGCCCACTAATTCAATATTTTTACTACATATACATATAATAAATTAAAACCGAACCAATAGCAGACCAACACCAGACCGGTCGTAAACTATTGTTTACAGTATAGACCACCCCAGCCTGAATCTCTTATAGGACATGTTTTAGATTGACCCTAAAACATCAGATACCGATTTGACCCAGATCAAAACCAGTCCAATCCGACCCCCTTACACACCTAATCCCATCGCACTGTGTGACTCTGTGATAACTAATATATCTCTTAATGTATCCTAACAGGGGATCTGGGACAGACGGAATGGACGGCATCAACGCTGGCACACATCGGCGAAGCGGGCTACGACGTGCTCTTACTCCCAGGAGATCTATCCTACGCCGACACCCAACAGCCCCTTTGGGATTCCTTCGGCCGCTTGGTCCAACCATATGCGAGCAGACGGCCCTGGATGGTGACCCAAGGAAACCACGAGGTCGAGACCTTGCCTATCTTCGTGCATAAGGCCTTCAAAGCCTACAACGCCAGGTGGCGTATGCCCTTCGAAGAGAGCGGATCTTCCTCCAACCTCTACTATTCCTTCAATGTAGCCGGAGTTCACATCATCATGTTGGGTTCTTACACTGACTTTGACGTTGCATCGGACCAATACAAGTGGCTTCAAGCTGACTTGGCTATGGTTGACCGGGGGAGAACACCCTGGCTCGTCGTTCTACTTCACGCTCCTTGGTATAACACCAATACTGCCCATGAAGGCGAAGGAGAGAGCATGAGGAAAGCCATGGAGGGCTTACTGTATCAGGCCCGGGTCGATGTTGTTTTCGCTGGACATGTTCACGCCTATGAACGCTTTGTAAGTCCCTTTCTTTCTCTCTCTGTGTTTTTGTTTCCCGGGTCATCGAGATTTTGAACCTTCAAACTACATAGGTGACTGGCCACTATAACTCGTAGTTTAAAACTGGACCATCTGGCCAAACTGTATCGACTTGAACAGCCCATTTAGGGGTTGAGATCCGGGCTTTTATGACCTGTTCTTCTCATGTTTCTCAGTTGCATCAGTTGTCCATTGGATTAGTTAGAATATTTGACACTATGTCGATGCATCCCAATTAATTCAATGGATGATCGAAGGACTGGATGAGGATTTTCTCCGATTTTTTCCAATGATTTGACAGAATATAACTCATTATTTTAAAATTGATTTTTGACAAAGTTAAGGTTCTATGTTACACCATTCATCTTCAAGCATACAGTACACACATGGGAAGTCAAAAATAAACGGCATTGTATCTTTCGGCATTTGACAAAATGCCCCTCTTGCAAAAAATTAAGGGTCATCCATTATCTTTTGCAAGATTTTTTTTTGAGAATAGTTCATCTACATGTACTTGTATTCTTTTTTGATTCCATCGTCGCGTCTATTTCCAGTGGATCCAGACTCTAGAGACAGATCACACACTATATCTACAGTGATGGGATCTCATGAAAAGTACATGTACATGCAGATGATCTGAACTCAACTCACTTATCTTATTTTTTTAACTAATTTTCAAAATTTTATTTTGCATTTTTGCCATGCGCCTAAAATACGCATCGAGGTGGGTAAGAAGAGCACTTTATTGCAACAGCAATTTGAGGTCCAATTAAACTACCATCATGGCAATCTATAAATGTATAATGTCCCGATGTCAAACAGCCAAGACAGTTGATGTTGGGATGAGGGTTTAACTCCCAATTGTGGGATCCATGTCATTTGAGATAAAACGGCTTCTGACTTTAAAAACCCAAACATTTTTTTTTTCAATGGACTGAGTTTTCCTCAAAGGAATAGAGAGAATCCAGGGGCCTTCATTTTGCTTGGATAGGACTGTAGGAGAAATTAAGGGCATTTTGGAATTTTAACATATGGAGGTGGGTAGTTATGGAACAGACGTTCATCTACATATACATAGACCCTCCATAGTAAGTATAGAAATCCTCGGCTGCCAAGGTGATCAATCGCTGGACTTTATTCAGTGCACATACCGATATATTGGTATGTGTATTTGCTAAACTTCAATTGTTTGATCAGTCAACAGTTCTGACTGTCGCAGAAGAAGATGTGAATCCCCATAGGAATGATATCCAATGGGTCGCAGACTAGATCCCCTTGTCCCATGATTGTGGGTGGATCTCATGAAATACACGTACGTAAAGAAGAATCAGCCTCGTAATTATGACCCTAAAATCGTTTTGTGGGTAAAGGATTCACTTGGAATGGAGGAAAACTTTTGCCTCCCCCAATAGGCATAACTTCTTCAATTCTTGTGACTCATTTGTCAAACATCTACTCATCTCTCATTAGCAGCCAATCACATTTTTATTAATTTTCTCTCTCTCTCTCTCTCCATCACAAAGGTTGCAGTTAATTTCCTGCAGTTAATTTCCTCAACATGTTCTCAAAAAGGTTTGTGGATTGGTTATTCTTTCCGTCATATTCTTCAACAATTTCTCTTTCCCCTTTCCTTATGTGCATCTCATGTTAGAAAATATTTGGATAGAGTTTCAATACATAACCCTATTTCTATATGTCCTAACTTCGTTGCTAGATAAGCAATGTGGGATACGTCTTGCAGACCACGATTTAGATTTTCATAGTATTTTGCCCTGGGTGGCCTCTGCTGATGGCATTACTGAAGATGGAGGTTTTACACTCTCAAAGGGTATTTGTATCTTATCTTTTCTTCGTTTAATACAGATTGATTTTTAGCATCTCCTCATAATGAAAACTTTAAAAAAACGTAAATCAAAATTAAAAAGAAAAAAACAAAGCTTCTTTGCTTTTACCTTTTCTTTTTTTTTTTTCCTTCTCACAGAGCATTCTTGTTGAATTTTTCTTATTTAGATCCTCTAAAAGAAAAAAAATTCCTCTTTTTCAATGAAACCTTGCACACCACCCTCCTTCTCGATCCATCAAACCTCACTATGATATCACTTGTTAGGGATGAAAGTGTGAATAAAAGAGAAAGAACGAGAATCGAGCAAACACATAAACTTAGGATTTTCCATGGTTTAGCACCCCAACGCAGAATTCTTACCTTCACCCAGAGAAATAGAGAATTTCTTTATTTACAAAAATACTCTACACCTCTCTCCACCTGACAAAATGTTCTCATTTGCTCAGACCTTACCTAGGGTTTTCCCAATAGAGACAATAGATAGGCTCCCTAGAAACCCTAATCCTACACAATTACAAATTGATCATTTTACATGTAATGGATCCAAACCCAAATAAAAATATAACTCTAATAACTGTGTGAACCCCATAGAATACAAGACACAACCCAATAGGAAGTTACCTACGCATACGTAGAAAAACCCTCTTACTTTTTCCCTTTCTTTTTCCACACTATCCTTATGCTTTAATAACCTCTTTAACCATAGAAAGAGATGAGAGCTAATACTGTAAGATATTTTATGGGCTAAATTAATTGTAAGGTTAGTTGGTTCAGTGGGAGTCTAGTTACAGGTAGATCGATTTAAGTATGATTAGAGATGGATCAATCTAGTCCACTGTGGGACTGGTCCAGGGTTGAGGGTGGTATTAAATACCAATGGTTAGGGTCCCCACAGTCACGGTGTTATTTTCTTCTCCTGTTCCCATACGCAAAGAGAAGGTCAAGGGATCTCGACAGACTGTGGAAGACTCTGATCCAAGCTTTCTAAGCATTCAAAGCAAAGAAAATGGTCAGAAATTAATCTACAGCAAGACGTATGTGTCTTATCATCTCTTTTCAATACCCATTGTATTCTAGTAATCTGTGTGGTGTGTTCGTTAGGGTTCAAGGGAAATCCTATGGGAAAAATCCAAAGGGGATCTAAAAAATCTTACAGTGGTATCAGAGCCACTCACACAGACCTAGGATCGATGGAAAAGCATTGTAAAGATTGTATATTTGAACGGATTGAGAAATAGAGAGATTTTTCTCCCAAAATTCTCTACAACCTTTTTAGGGTTTGGATCCTTGAAAAAAAGTTTGGACCATTAAAAATTAAAATAAATCATATAGGATTGTAGGTCTCAGAGAGACGGAGCCAGCAACATAAGATGGGTCGTCGGAAGTAACTTGACGCGCTCTCACGCTCCTCCTAAAAAAGCGCGTGAGATCCACGAGTTAGGGGCTAAAAAAAAAAAACAAGGAGTAGGGCTGACGTCACCTGGTCAGCCCTATACTCGACCAAGCCGATCTGGGCCAGTCTTGGACCGAACCGTGGCCCAGACCAGCTCGGTTGGGCCCAAGGGGACCCGTGAACCTGACTCAGGGTGCACATGCTGTTTGCACGTGTGACCCAAGGCCGACCCATTAACCCGGATGTCTGACCCAAAAACCTGACCCATAGCCTGATTTTACAACCCGAGAACCCGACCCGATGACCCAAAAATTGGACCCAAAAACCCGGATGGGTGGGTTGGTTAGGCTGACGGTTGAACCACTGGTCTGTGGTTCGAGTTGAGACCAAACCATTTGGTTCAGTCTGGACCAAAGCTTTTAAAAAAAAAGGGGTTTAAATAATGGGTTCTGTCCGCCCATAACAGAACCCGGCCAGACCGAACCGAGCCAAGATGAACCGTTCAAAACCGGTTCAGGTTATATAAAAGGTAAGCCGACTCTGATCGACATTTGTGGGCTCTAGGAGTGTCGAATTTTGACGTGGTTTTTTGTGCTGTGTTCGTATTTTCATGCTCTACAATTTGGTATATAGTTTGATACAATTTGATATTTTGGAGAATTTATTTTTGAATAAAAGGTGTCCCAAATTAGTCTGATTTGTAGTTTTCTGCTTGTTTGTCAGTTATTTTTGTACTAGATGCTTGTAGAAGGTTAAGTGTGCATGAGATTTTATTTATTGACCCACAAGGTGCTACAAAGTAGGGTTTGAGGATATTACTGTGGAATTTGTGAAACCCACCAAAGTGGTATACCTAGTTTCATCATGATGTCTTCAAATTCAAAGTTTATGTATTTGTAAATGCTTGTGTAAGGGCGATATACACCCAAAGGTGGCATTGTCAAATTTTGATCAAATTAAGGTTTGTGGGTGTCATGTGAAGATTGGGTGGAATCCACCAAAGTGGTACACTCAGTTCCAACTTGGTGGTCCTCAAACCCCAGATTTATCCATTTACATATACAATGAAGGATATATTTTTAATACACTATTCTCCATGGTGTGAAAAACAGCTAAGAAAGACAATATTAACCCAAAGGTAGTATTGTCAAAATTAAAGGTATGTTCATGCACATGAGTTGAAAGGGTTTTGACTTTAAGGGGTCTCATTAACCCAAATGTGGTGGGATTTTTAAGAGTCATTATTCTTTCGTAGTCACTACACAGAAACTAAGAAGATCACTGCGTGTTTATCCCAAAGGAGAATGTATAGTTGGTTAACTCTTGGAAAATGATATTTATTTACATGAATGGTTTATATGGTTAATGCAAGTAAAGGGTATGTGTATGAGTCTTCAGTTGTTTGATACTGTATTTAAACTCATACACTGATGTGTTTATCCAAGTATGACTGTTCCAAAGAATATTTTGATATCTATCTTTTTCTATTCAGGACAAAGTATAAATAAATATAAATTGCATGTGTTTATATGAGTCTTGTGTAATTTATCTATTGCAGAACATTTGTGTTTGGACTCATATAATGATGATGGTTTATATCTCCAGGATGTCTGTCTTAGTGAATATACCATAGGGTTTGGTAGTTTCTTTCCCACTCTTCTTGGGACAAAGAATAAAATTTATTTGAAAAGATTGGAGACTAGTCTAGAATCGTTTGACCTAGATGTATCTTTCATAGTAGTTTACATAAGTTGTGAGGTATTCTACTATTGAGATTATGTGTAGCAGTATTAAGATGAGAAATATTATGAAGGGATTATCTAAGAAAAATCTAAACGATAAGAATAATGTTTCAGAGGGGGGTCGAAAGATAGTTTATTAACCTAGCTCTCTAGTACCAGTTATGTTGGAAATGGTAATGTAAGGAAGTATTTTTGGGAGTTATCAACTATCATTGAAAAACTCAAGGACAATGAGACCAATGTAATTGATATATTAGATATCCCATTTCTTGCTAGAAAATATATTTAAATCTAGGTGGCTTACATTATCAAAGGGAAAAAATAGCTAGTGATAAGATTGTTGATGAGTAACTCCAAAGTGGATTACTCAAAGATGGATAGATTGACCAAAGATAGGTGGTTTGACCAAATACTGTTAAGCCAGATAAGCATATCTAAAAAAGGATAACGATTCTAGGACTCCCTAAGTATTTGGGGTAGGAGGAGGGTCTTGAAGACTGTTGGCTTGAATATTGTAAAGTTTCTTTTACATTCAAATGTTTTTTTTGCTCTTGGTTTTACTTTGTTTTATGTTTATTTTTTGACTTAACTTATTGTTTCCCATATTTAAAAAAAAAATGATTGATGTTACTTGAAATATCGGAATGTAAAATATTTCATTTCAACTAAATGCAAGGAAATTATGCTTATGGTGCTTATGATGTTCTAAGGTAAATGACTGCATGTAATATTGATTGTATTTATTCTGTGATGTTGTAAATAGTTTTTCATGTTTGACTGTACAATCATAGGTTCGACTAGTTGTACCAATCATAGTTGATCTCTAGGGCAACGTAGAGACAGGTTAAAGTAGTTTTATTGGAATTGTTGAAAGATTTTGTCAGTGTGAGTCTTTATATTCTCTTAGTCAGTGGGAGTATTCAGATATGCTTGGTTAGTGGGAGATCTGGTAATTGATGATTTATCTGTAATTGTTTGTTTTGCCTGTGGTTTAATGGGCAGGATTATTGGTGAGCATTTATTGCTTGTATGTATTCTTAATTATTTAGGACATGTCAAGTTGCAAGGCGGTATTTAGCCAAAAAAGACAGTAAGCCAAAGTATGATATTAGTCCAAATTGGAGGCGGTTTGCCTATATAAAGTTGGATAATATCAAAGTGCATTGATCTATAAGGATTTTAAGGTAACGGGATCATGGTAATTCGATCATTGGACTCAAGTATTCATCTCAAAGCGATTTATGTCATTAAGTAGACCTCTGTATATGACTGAGAGAAGGGGTACACCGGATGTGTAGGAGTAATTTCCGCTGTAGTTCGATATTGGTAGGCTTGATGATTAGATCAAAGTAAAGGATGATTTTAGTGTAATTAGATTCCATGGCCACATTGGATCAATGGTGAATTTATAATTAATATAATCCAAGTGGGAGATTATAAGATATTTATGGGTTAAATTAATTATAATGTTAGTTGGTTCAGTGAGAGTCTAGTTACAGGTAAACTCCGGATTAAGTATGATTAGAGATGGACCAACCTGGTCCACTGTGGGACTGGTCTAGGGTTGGGGGTAGTATTATAAATACCAATGGCCGTTAGGGTCCCCACAACCACGGTGTTATTTTCTTCCCCTGTTCCCATACGCAAAGAGAATGTTAAGGGATCCCAACATGCTGTGGAAGACTCTGATCCAAGCATTCCAAGCATTCAAACCAAAGAAAACGGTCGAAAATCAATCTATAGCAAGATGTATGTGTCTTATCATCTCTTTTCAATACCCATTGCATTCTAGTAATCTGTGTAGTGTGTTCGTTAGGATTTATGAGAAATTCCATAGAAAAACCTAAAGGAGATCTAAAAAATCTTACAAATATTTCCCGGAGCTGTCTCCACTTTATAGACGTGGGTCCCACTGTTATGGGCATTTCTAACCCTCAGCCCAACCGGCCCAACCCAGGCCAGCACAGCCCAACTACATTGTTGGCGGTTCTGCCTAGGAACAGTACTAGATCCTAAGTGCCATTTCCTTGTTAGGCTCCTTATTTTGCTAGTAAGTAGGAGTCAATGATTTTGCTTGGAGGCTCACAATAGGGCCTGACTGGTGGGATGGGGTCATTAGCTTTGTTTTTCTCAATTTCAACAAAATATGCAATGATTTATAGTTGGCAACATAGTCTTGACAATCATGTAATGTATAATTATACAAATGTTTATTTTTTTAAGTTTAAAAATTTCACTTCTTTTATTCTTTTAATTTTTCTTACAATCAAACAAAACCTTAGTGTGATATGCAGCATACCATCACTGCAATTGTCATGGCTCACAAAATTGAATTTTATCATGCCTTCTAAATCTGGAAAGGAAAAAAAAATGTGTTAACACTAATTTAAACCTAAGTAACACCCAAGGAGAATGCCCACCAACCCATTTGTCAAAAAGATTCCTATTTCTTTGTCATAATCAGATTCTTATTTCACTTATGAAAAAAAAAATCTAAAGAGTAAACTAAAATTACCACTTTAGTAATTAAGGTTTTCTTTGTATAGTTTATATTTATAAATTATTTATAACAAATCATTTATGAGAATAAATTACAAGTCATAAATAATGACCGTTTGATATCATTAGACATAAAGAAGTAATAATAGATTATCACAATAATGATAAACACACCTTTTGTAGATTTTGGATTAGATTAATTTCTTTTAAATATGAATAACTGCCATAAACCAAACCAAATAACTACCTATGTCATAATGTATTATATAATTAATTCTATAATACATACCAAAGAGAGCATTAAGTAAATAATGATTAAAACATCTAATTTTCAACCAAAAGTTAAGTTTAGGCATTTCAATGTCTTTTTATTTTTTTTATTTTTTTACGAATTTGTATAAGCTTTAATCATTCTAATCTAATCCTCTTATCTCCCACCCCACCCCACCCCACCCCAATCTAATCCTCTTATCCCACACCACACCCCACCCCACCCCCCAACACACACAAAAAAAGGCATTAGCATAACAGAGGTGCCATATCACCCAAAGAAAAAAAAAATTATAATATATATCTTTAACTTACCATTAAAATTTGTTTTTTGAATAATAATTTTATTTCTTTTTAAAAATTTATTGCAGACAAGGGTGTATAACAACGATACCAACCAATGTGGGCCCGTGTATGTGACCATAGGAGATGGTGGAAACAGGGAAGGACTTGCTTTAACGTGAGTATTTTCTTTCTAAAGGTAGAATTCTTTAACGTGACGTAACTGATAAATTGATTTTCATCTCATATGTGTTTGTTCAAGGTTTAAGGACCCTTCCTCTAATCTGTCGTTGTTTCGGGAGGCAAGCTTTGGACATGGTCGGCTCAGGGTATTCAACCAGACTCATGCCCTTTGGTCATGGCACCGCAACAATGATACGGAATCGATAGTGGCGGACCAGGTGTGGCTTGAAAGTCTCAGCGTGTCTAGCGTGTGCATGGATCCTTCTACATCTGCCAATGATGAACTTTGAAGCCAACAAGAAACGAGAAGCGCAAAAAACATTCCAATCTTTTATTGTTTTTCTTTTCTAAGTCGGAGCCAACCCGTAAAGGGTTTTGCTTACACACTAATAACTCCTGTAGTTGTATCAACGGATCCGTTGAGTCTAGTCTTATAAACCCCTAACCCAATTACGATTTAATAAAAAAATTTCAGTTCGGGTTTCAATCTGGGTTCAAGTTTTTAATAGGCTGGTTTAATAGACTCTTATTGATCCATTATCAGTTCGATTTTGGTGTACTTTATGTATATGCAGTAACAAGTTGACTTAATGGCTCTATTGGACTGCATCAGTTTTGGTGTTGATTTACTATATCTTTATTTAGAAAAGTGTTGACTTAATGAATTCTTATTAATCCATTATTGAGCTGATTGGATTTCGATCCTATTGGTTCAAGCTTATCAATCGGTTTAGTCCGGTTTCAATTTTTCATGAGGCTCTAAAAATGCAATCCAATTTCGCCCATTAAAGTTCAATTTCTGTTTGATCAGGACCGAATCAAATTGGTTCGGTTTCGATTTAAACCCAATTTTGACACCCCTAAAAATTTTGACAACATAATTTTAGCAATAGAAACCGCCACGATCGAAAGCAAGGAGAACCTGCCTATTGACTCTCACAGCATCTCCAAAATCCTCTCCACTAGATTAATCTCACGCAAGGAAGCATCTCAGATTGATCCTCATTTTTGCAATTTGTTGCATTACATTTAATTTCATCTTGCTCGTACTGCTTCATGACTCTATCTATGGTTTTTGATTGTTTGTTTCAATTATTTTGGTTTCTTGATTCAAGACTTGTACCGTTTTTGGGAGAAGAGAAGACCCTGCGGATCGAGAAGTGTCACAATACCAAGGAAGTATCTTAATTGTCCTAAATCCTAGATGGATAATTCATTTGCTAGCTTGTGAATATGTGTTTGAGCTGGAGCACTGTCTGAGTTGGTAAAAAGAATATCATCAACATAGGCTAGAATATAAATAATGTGCATATCATTGACAAGGGGTCCGCCATTGATACTTGAAACCCAGTCTTTAACAAAAATTGGGACATACAATGAAACCAAGCCTGTCGGGCTTGCTTGAGACCTTATAGTGATTGATGAAGTCGACAAGCATGATGCGGATGGGTAGGATCTGCAAATCCTGGAGGTTGAACCATGAATCTCAATGGGACGGCCATGTAGAATGGCATTGTGAACATCAAGTTGACGAATTGGCCAGTTTTGACTGACGGCAAGAGCAAGAATGATACGGATGGTCAAGGGTTTGACAACACGACTGAATGTGTCTACGTAATCAAGTCCTTGTTATTGATTAAACCCTTGAACTATAAGATGAGCTTTATGTCATTCAAGTGACCCATCCACCTTCGTTTGATTTGGTACATCCATTTGCATCCAATAAAATTCATATCATCTTTACAAGGAACAAGAGACCAAACGCCATTACGAATCAAGACAATGAATTCATCTAACATTGTCTTCCACCATTCAGAAACCCGGTAAGCTTATGTGAAATGATGAACACATTTTATGTGTAAATTTAGGACATAAAATATACATCTCTTATTCTATTTATGATGCTTCTTGGGTATTTAATGTTGATTTTATGTTTGTTGGGTATAGGTGAAAGAATGGAGAAATTTGAGTTTAAAAATATCATTTTATGAATTTTTGGTGATCCTGTCCAGTTAACTCACTCAGTCAACTCAGTAGCCGGGCATAAGATGAATTTTATGAGGAGAGTCACGAATTTTGTGTATAAGATCAGCCTTGGACCAAGTCAAAGAATAACCCAATCTCATGTGAAAGATTCAATTCTCTTGAGAAAATATTCTTTAGTTATTTAGAATCAAATTTACAAGATTGCCATGGCAAGGAAGAATGGAAAGCTCCAATCGATTATGGAAGTTTTCAAAAAGAGATAATAATGCTAAAGATATGATGAGTTGGTGCAAGATTTTTTCTACTCAAGAATCGTCCATATACAATGAACCTATAAGATTTGAATTCAGTTACCAAAATTATCTCCACAAAATCTCTTGTAATTCAATTGTAAAGATTGATTGTGATCTTTACTCTCTTGTATATATATGTGATGCTCAGCAATAGAAAATCATCCAAGAATTCTATTATGAGTTTTTTTTTTCTTAGTTTTGAGAATTTATGAGAGAGTTCAAGATTCTTAGTTTTTTTCTTTTCAAGTTGTGTTCTTCTTGCTTAAGTTTATTTTTATTTATTTATTTATTTTCTTTTAGTTTTAATTTCAGATTTAGAACTCTGTAGTAGGGTAGATAAATATAAGTTGTACTCCATTACTAATTTAATTTAGAGGAGAAGGCTCCCTTTGTAATCGTTTGCACATTGCCTTGGAGTGACAACAAGATGACGAGTAATGACAAAGAAATCTTCTATCGAGATAAGTTTTTCTTACATTCTTTTACTTTAATTTCGTTTCTTTCTTGCAATAAATCTGTGTTACTTTATAGTTGGTGGTTTCGTAAATTTTCGTATCGTTATGAATGGTTATTATTGTTTTTATTGCTTGATTAATTTTTATTTAAAGTGATTAGGGTGTTAATTCAATCATATCATTTTGGTACGCTTTGCCTTATTTGAATTAGGATAATAGCGATTCCTCCCTGAGATCGACCCGTTACTGCACGATACCGTGCACTTGCGGTTACATACATATTTAATTCACATCAAGTTTTTGGCGCCGTTGCCGGGGAGGCAAACTGTTATTTTTCCTATTTTAAATAATTCAAAGTGATTTAAAAAAAAAATTGCAAAAAACCAAAAAAAAAAAAAATCATTGAATTCTAAGTGATTTAAAAAAAAACAAAAAAAACAAAAAATGCAAAAAGTTTACATTGTTCTTTATGCCTTTCTTTGCACCTCCGATCCGTTAGGTTGGAACAGTACAATCGACGGTTCAATCCTGACCATGATATGGTGTTAAGGGATGCTGGCTATCGAATTATCAAGAGGAATAAAGACCAATAGCTTCGGCGGTAACGGTGTTGTTTCTCAAGGTAATTGCGGATATGACCGGTTTCTAAGCCATTGATCGTCAGGAGGTTTGCATTGACCCCGATTTGAAAAAATCCATTTTTTCGCATCGAATTTAGAGGAAAAAGAAAGAATTTTTTTTTTATATCATTTGAAACAGTTTTATGCATGAGCATATGGACTCGTGATTCTAGCAATCGTCTAGTAAGAGTCCCATCATTTACAATGGCTGAACCAAAGATGACACTTAAGGATAGATTTTACCCTGCTAGGGCAGCACAACCTTCATGTATTCAATTGCCGGCTGCCACAGGCAACAACTATGAATTGAAAACTCAATTCATTACCATGCTTCCTCATTTTCATGGGTTATCGTCAGAGGATGTATACTTGTTCCTCCGTGAGTATGAGGAGGTGTGTGCCCTCATTAAAATGCAACAGCTTAGTGATGATGCTGTCAAATTGAGGTGCATCATTTTTTCACTCAAGGATGGAGCTAAAAAATGGCTTTATGGTCTTCCCAAAATTCCATTACATCTTGGGAAAAATTTACTATGTTATTCCTTAAAAAATTTTTTTTCTCTTCACAAGACAAATAAACTTCGAGGGGATATAATGCGGTTCAAACAAGAGTCAAATGAGTCTTTTTCAAGACTCATGGAAATGTTCCAAGGTCTACTCCAAGAGTGCCCTCACCATGGTATTGAAATATAGCAGTTTTGTCAAATTATTTACGAGGGGATAGATTTTCCTACCAAGCAAATGCTTGAGTCTATGTGTCCTCAAGGATTCACTTCCTATGAGGATGCTAACGATGCTTGGAATTTTTTGGTGGATCTAGCAAAAAAAACAAGAGAGTGGGAGTCTGTGCAGGAGACAGATCGAACCCAAAAAGGTAAAGGTTACTTTGTCGATGGCATAATAGCTAAGGAGGCACACTTAGATAGCCTTATCAAAAGGATAGAAGCCTTAGTTCCTAAAGACCCTATCCAAAAGCAAGTCCTAATGTGCAACCGGTGTCAAACTCCCGGACACACGGTAGAGGAATGCCCTTCACAGGGAAATTCTCAGAATGCTAATGTAAGTGCACTTTACTATCCGTATAATAACACTTACAATCCAGGATGGAGAAATCACCCAAAATTTTTTTGGAACCAAGGGAACCGTGTGGACCCATCCCAATTTCTAAATCAAGGTTCTCCCGGTCACACCAGGCCATATGCTCCCCCTAGACCCAATTTTGTTCTCTAAGGTAATTTTCAACAACCCCCTGGGTTTTCTAACACGGGTGAGCCGGCCAGACTCAATGAGTTGGAGAAGAATGTGGCAGCTCTAATGGCAGGGCATACCAGTATGGAGAGGACACTTACCCAATTGGTTACCCTAATGTGTGAAAAGAACAAGAGTATTCTGTCCAGCCAACCAGAGACCAACCCACGCCATCACCCACAACCAAATAGGTCAAACCCTCAAGTGAATGGCATAGAGAGTCAATCAGGGTCTTCCAAACAATGCAATGCAGTCCATGCATTACAGAGTGGCCAAGAGTACCTACGGGATGAAGCACCAAAGAACAAACCCAAAGTTGCTCCCGTTAATGTTCCCCAAACTGAGGCAACCACCGAGCCTCTTTCTTCAGGTTCGTCTGATGTATCTGAAAGACCCAAAGAGACTGTATCGAACAGAGTTTTTACTCCACCAGCCTCATTCCCTAATAGGTTGGTAAACCAAAAGAAGACTTCTTTAGTTGATATAATTTTTGAGGTCTTCAAACAGGTAGAATTGAATATCCCACTTTTGGATGCAATTGACCAAATTCCTATTTATGCAAAAGTCCTTAAAGACTTATGCACACAAAAGAGGATTAGTCAAATTCCTAAAAAAGTATTCTTGGCTGCACATTTAAGTTCCCTTCTGAACCATCCTGTGGCAGCCAAATACAAGGACCCTGGGCTGTCCTACCATCTCTTGCATCATAGACAACACTTTTATTGATCATGCTCTGCTAGACTTAGGTGCAAGTGTGAATCTTCTACCTTATCATGTTTACCAACAATTAGGATTGAGAAAGTTGAAACCAACGTCCATCTCACTTCAACTAGCTGATCGCTCTGTAAAAACTCCTAAAGGAATGGTAGAGGATGTTTTGTTAAAGGTAGGAGAATTTCTTTTTCTTGTGGATTTTATTGTTTTAGAAATACATCCTGTTTCCAATAGAGATCAAATCCCTATCATTTTAGGAAGACCGTTTCTGGCTACAAGCAATGCACTGATAAATTACAGGAACGGTCTTATGAAACTGTCATTTGGTAACCAAACTGTTGATTTAAATATATTTAGGCTGGGTAAGCAACCGAATGAGGAAGTACATATGCTCCAAGAATTCTCTGACCATGTAGAGACCACTTTTGACATTGACTTTGACTCAGAATTCTTACAGTGTATGGAAGCGTTGGGAGGAGTAGCAGATACTTTCTCATCAGAGGCATGGAGTATCCACACACCTGTGGAACCTCTAGGACCTCTATCCACTTCCATTCTCAAGCCCTCAATGGTTGAACCACCTAGCTTAGAATTAAAGGAGTTACCATCCACTCTGAAGTATGCCTTCCTAGGACCTGACTAGACTCTTCCTGTTATTATTGCATCTGATTTGACTTCTAATCAGGAAGAAGAGTTAGTCAAACTCTTACAAAATCACAAGGAAGCCTTAGGTTGGATGTGGGCGACATCAAAGGCATTAGTCCTTCTATTGTTCAGCATCATATACACCTTATGGAAGATACTAACCCCTCAAGGGAACCTCGAGAGACGGGCAAATCCTGTG
Organism: Protea cynaroides; assembly: GCA_028583415.1. Classification (NCBI taxonomy): domain Eukaryota; kingdom Viridiplantae; phylum Streptophyta; class Magnoliopsida; order Proteales; family Proteaceae; genus Protea; species Protea cynaroides. The sequence goes on along the minus strand of CM053265.1, from coordinate 21,415,216 downwards.
ATGAAGGAAGCCATTAAGAAAGAGATTCTAAAGTGCTTAGCTCATGGGATCATATATCCCATATCCGGCCGATGAGTGGGTAAGTCCGGTACATGTGGTACCAAAGAAGTCAGGAGTCACTGTAGTTGCTAATGCGGACAATGAATTGATTTCAACTCGTATCCAAACAGGATGGAGAGTCTGCATAGACTACAGAAATCTGAATACGACAACGTGGAAGGATCATTTCCCTTTGCCTTTCATTGACCAAATGTTAGAGAGATTGGCCGGACATGAATACTATTGCTTCTTAGATGGATACTCCGGTTACAATCAAATCCCCATTGCCTTAGATGACCAACACAAGACCACTTTCACATGCCCCTACGGAACCTATGCTTACCGGCGCATGCCTTTTGGGCTATGCAATGCCCCTGCCACTTTTCAAAGGTGCATGATGAACATATTCTCAGATATGGTAGAACAATATTTAGAAGTATTCATGGATGATTTTTCGGTGCATGGGTCTACTTTTTCTGATTGCCTACATAATCTTTCCTTAGTTCTTGTCAGGTGTACAGAGAAAGATTTAGTTTTAAATTGGGAGAAATGCCACTTCATGGTAAAACAGGGCATAGTGTTGGGTCACATCATTTTCAAAGATGGGATCATGGTTGTGAGCCAAAGTAGAATTGATTGAAAAGCTACCTGTTCCCAAATCTGTTAAGGACATTCATTCCTTTCTAGGGCATGCCGGTTTCTATCGGAGGTTCATTAAAGATTTTAGTCAAATTGCTCGTCCTCTCACCTCTTTGCTTGCTAAAGACCACCTCTTTGATTTTAATGATGCCTGTCTTGAGAGTTTTAATCAACTCAAAAAGATTTTAACCAACTTCGCCCCGTTATTCGGGCACCCATATGGACAAAGCCCTTTGAGCTTATGTGTGATGCTTCTGATTTTGCATTAGGAGCTGTCATTGGGCAACGGATCAATAAGTTACCCCATGTAATTTGTTATGCAAGTAGGACTTTAAATGATGCACAACTTAATTATACCACCACTGAAAAAGAATTCTTAGCTGTTGTATTCGCTTTAGAGAAATTTCGTGCCTACTTGATAGGATCCCATGTCATTGTGTATACGGATCATGCCGCTCTCAAACATCTCTTGCAGAAAAAGGATGCCAAAGCTCGTCTTATTAGATGGGTTTTACTTTTACAAGAGTTTGACTTAGAGATTAGGGATAAACCAGGAATAGAAAATCTGGTTCCTGACCACTTATCCCGATCGCCTAATTCTTTGACTGCCGATTCACCAGTCAACGAGTCTTTCCCAGATGAGTAGTTGTTTGCATTATCTAGTAAGCCTTGGTTCGCTGATATTGTAAATTACTTGGTAACGGGTGCGATCCCTTCCCATTGGTCCGCCCAGGATAGGTATAGATTCTATTCCCAAGTCAAGTACTATTTTTGGGACGATCCATATCTGTTCAAGACTTGCCCCGATCGGATTATCGGGAGATGTGTACCGACCATGAACAACAATCTGTCTGTCTTATTGTCATGATCGGGTGTGTGGTGGCCACTTTGGGCCAAATAAGACCGCGGCCAAGGTTTTACGGTCCGGATTCTCTTGGCCTAGTCTTTTTAAGGATGCATTTAATTACTATAAGGCATGCCCTTCTTGTCGAGTCTTTAGGCCGCATTACCAAGCGGAATATGATGCCACTAAACCCAATTCGGTGGTTGAAGTTTTTTGATGTTTGGGGCATTGATTTTATGGGTCCGTTCCCAAAGTCTTTTGGGAATGAGTATATCTTGTTAGCTGTGGACTACGTGTCCAAATGGATAGAAGCTGTTGCTACTAAGACCAATGACCACAAGGTAGTCATTAAATTTTTAAAGGAGAATATATTCTCCCGATTTGGTATCCCTCGAGCTATCATTAGCGATAGGGGAAAACACTTCTGTAACAAACCATTTGAGGTCCTTGTTCGAAAATATGGTATTACCCATAAATTGGTAACCCCTTACCACCCTCAGACTAGTGGACAGGTTGAAGTGTCCAATCGACAAATCAAGCAAATTTTGAAAAAAACTGTCCATCCTACTCGTAAGGATTGGTCCATTCGTCTCATAGATGCTTTGTGGGCTTATAGAACTGCTTTCAAGACCATTCTTGGTCAAACCCCTTACCGTCTGGTGTACGAAAAAGCCTGCCATCTACCAGTCGAATTAGAACATCAGACATTTTGGGCAATTAAGAAATTAAATTTTGATTTGTCAGATGCTAGCACTCATAGAGGACACCAACTCTCTGAGTTAGATGAATTGAGAAATGATGCCTACGACAATGCCCGCATCTATAAAGACAAGACCAAGGCTTATCATGACAGACATATCCTTCGAAAGTCTTTTACCCCTGGCGATAAGGTTTTGCTTTATAATTCTTGTTTGCATATTTTTCCTGGTAAACTTAGATCTCGTTGGGAGGGTCCTTATATTGTTCAAAATGTTTTCTCATCGGGTGCAATTGAGATTTTAAATCCAGGTACAGGTGCAACCAGCAAAGTGAATGGCCAGCGTTTGAAGCCATTTTTGGAGCTTCCACACGACTCCACTGAAGAGGTCATGGATCTCCATGAGCCTTTTTACACTGATCCTTGATTCAGGGAGTTTTTTCTTCCCCTTGTCCTTGTCTTTTATTTTTCTGTATACATTGAGGACAATGCATGATTTAAGTATGGGGGAAGGGGTGAAATTTCAAAAAAATAAAAAATGAATTTTGAGCTTTCATTGTAAATTTTAACTTTTTAACTTTGGTTTTTGGGAAAGTCAATTACTATTTCTATGGTTTTGACACAAAAGAGGAAGGAGAAAGAGACCTAGGAAACTATCACATACGAAGTAATGAAACCCTATGTGAGGATAGTACTTATGTTGTATTTTGAGATGGGAATTAAGTTAGAAAATACATCTTACCTCTCCTGAAGGGATGAATATTTTATGGTTATAGTTGGTAATTTCAACCTTTGAATAAAGCTGATACCTCCTTGTACTATAAAAAAAATCATAATAAGAAAATAATAATATAAGAGTTTTTTTTGTTCTTGAAACTATACAGGACATTCTGCCTCAAGAAGCGAGGTGTCTTGATTGAAATTCCTTGGATACAGCTCTTGCAAAAAAAAAATTACTCTTTAGCATCAATGTCTTTAAAGATATATGTCAAAAGCGAAGCTATATAGTAACATGGGAATGCATAACCACCTGCACTTCTCAAGCCAATTGTAGTGGAGTAGTTTAAAGAGGAAGAAAGAAAGAAAGAAAAAAAAAAGATACAAGTGTTGAAAGCTATTCTTGTGTCTTGGTTACCAGTATGTTACAAAGGGTTCACCTTAAGGAGAGATATGTTTGGAAGATATAACAAGGTTTCCTAATTGAGATGCAACCTTAGTGTTTGAATCATATGTGGTAGCAATGTTCAAGTGTGGGGGTTTCTATGTTTTCTTGATCCCAAGTTGAGTGTCTTGACTAATAAGATATGTGTGTGCTCTCTTTTCTTAATACTAAAATTAAAGTTTGAAATTTCTATATGAATTTTGTGTGTTTATTTTCTGAAAATACTCATGAGACACAACTCGTCCACTAGGGGTAACCTAGGGGTTTAAAGGCTTGTTGCATGTGCTAAGTGCAATCGTCCTACGAAAGTGAGTTAGGATTTTATTTTATTTTTATATTTTTCTTTGCTCGAGACTAGCAAAGCTCAAGTGTGGGGGAATCTGATGAACACATTTTATGTGTAAATTTAGGACATAAAATATACATCTCTTATTCTATTTATGATGCTTCTTGGGTATTTAATATTGATTTTATGTTTGTTGGGTATAGGTGAAAGAATAGAGAAATTTGAGCTTAAAAATATCATTTTATGAATTTTTGGTGATCTTGTCCAGTTAACTCACCCAGTCAACTCAGTAGCCGGGCATAAGATGAATTTTATGAGGAGAGCCACGAATTTTGTATATAAGATCAGCCTTGGACCAAGTCAAAGAATAGCCCAATTTCATGTGAAAGATTTCATTCTCTTGAGAAAATATTCCTTAGTTATTTGGAATCAAATTTACAAGATTGCCATGGCAAGGAAGAATGGAAAGCTCCAATCGATTATGAAAGTTTTCAAAAAGAGATAATAATGCTAAAGATATGATGAGTTGGTGCAATATTTTTTCTACTCAAGAATCGTCCATATACAATGAACCTATAAGATTGGAATTCAGTTACTAAAATTATCTCCACAAAATCTCTTGTAATTCAATTGTAAATATTGATTGTGATCTTTACTCTCTTGTATATATATGTGATGCTCAGTAATAGAAAATCATCCAAGAATTCTATTATGAGTTTTTTTTTCTTAATTTTGAGAATTTATGAGAGAGTTCAAGATTCTTAGTTTTTTTCTTTTCAAGTTGTGTTCTTCTTGCTTAAGTTTATTTTTATTTATTTATTAATTTTCTTTTTAGTTTTAATTTCAGATTTAGAACTCTGTAGTAGGGTAGATAAATATAGGTTGTACCCCATTACTAATTTAATTTAGAGGAGAAGGCTCCCTTTGTAATCGTTTGCACATCGCCTTGGAGTGACAACAAGACGACGAGCAATGATAGAGAAATCTTCTATCGAGATAAGTTTTTCTTACATTATTTTACTTTTAATTTCGTTTCTTTCTTGCAATAAATCTGTGTTACTTTATAGTTGGTGATTTCGTAAATTTTCGTACCGTTATGAATGGTTATTATTGTTTTTATTGCTTGATTAATTTTTATTTAAAGTGATTAGGGTGTTAATTCAATCATATCATTTTGGTACGCTTTGCTTTATTTGAGTTAGGATAATAGCGATTCCTCCCTGAGATCGATCCGTTACTGCACGATACCGTGCACTTGCGGTTACATACATATTTAATTCACATCATGAAACAAGTTGGCTCATGGTCAAGGGTGGATGTGGCAGTAAGGTAGGTTAGGTGGGACCGCTAAAGAGGTTTAGGTGGGTGAGGTGTATAAGTCATGGAGGGGGCATGCGTGGATAGGAGGGGAAGAAGATAGGGAGGGGGAGGGTGTGGTAATTAGAGTAGGGACAGCATCTGGGGAGGAAGGTGGGGGGGGGGGGATAGATGGGACGGAGGAGCGGGGGAAGGGAGAGCCGATGGTAATCGAGGGGAGGGAGGGGGTGTTGTTAATGGTAAAGGGGTGGGAATAGAGGGGATCCAAATGGATGTAGTTGCCTAAGGAATAGAAGGAATAGGTGAGGTGGGATCGATAGGGGAGTTGGAGTGAGGGTGTAGAGTATAGGGGATGGAATTTTCATCAAATTGAACACGACAAGCAATGTAGAATCGGTTGGAAATGTACCTTAATAAGACATAAGGAGAATACTGATTGTCCATCTTGTGTTGGTTGTAGGGACGACGATAGGGATAGCAAAGACATCCAAAGACTAGAAGAATGTGATGACATCACCACTTGACTACCCCCAATAGTTCTTTTTCCTAATGGCTCTTTTTTTTTAAATTTCCTCCAGCGTTACTTTCTCTCTCTCTCCCCTGTTTTTACGTTAGGGATTGAAAATCCTGTAAGCCTTTGTACTTTGGAGAGCTATTGAAATCCCACTGAGAGAGTTTGAGGTCCTCTTTGTGGTGAAACGAGTCCTACACTTGGGGTGAAAGAGTACCCAAGAAACCTTAGGTTAAGTGTTCTCTTATGACCATTGTCATCTTGTACTTGTCTTCTAATTTTATATAAAAGTAGTTTGAATTTCTAATTTATAATTCAATTGGATTGTGAGTTATATCAAATGGTATCAGAGCAAGTTCAATTCGTGAGCACAATGCCGAGAGGTCAAGCAAAGCAATCATCTCTTGAAGAAGTTTCGTTCTGGGATAAGGTAATTGAGCTACGACAAACAAGTGTCACTCTTCATAAAATAATGGAAAAATTCTTGAGGAGACTACATTCATCTAGCAATCCACTGTGTCCACCATTTTGTGTCCCATTCGAAATCCCCAATTTTGATGAAGAACCGGATGATGTATCAAGTTCAACTTTACATCAGTCATACCAATCATGGCGATCTCCATCACCACCTCCACAAGTATAATCCGTGTGGGTAGAGCGACTTACATCTGGTCTTGAAAATGCCAACAACAGTATTCGAGTGAATGTCTCTAACTTTGATGATAAACTCGATCCCAACTTATATATTGATTGGATTACTTCACTTAAAACATTGGAAATGATGAAGCAAAGAAAAATTGATTTTGTCGTACCAAGCTTAAGGATCATGCACTACTTTGGTGGCAACAATATCAATTACTAGTGGTGGCCATATCAATTGAGGTGTGAATGGAGAGAAAACTATCCCATTAGGACTTGGGAGAAAATGAAATTAATGTTAGATGACAAATTCTTCCAGTATAATTACCCCCAAACCATATACTAAAGGTTTCATTATTTCCGTCAAAGAAATGACCAAAATGTGAATGATTATATGAAAAATTTTTCAAATATTTAAGTAAGCTATCTTTGGAAAAAACTGATGACCAATTTGTGAATATAAACATTGGTAGTTTGAAACAAAATATTCAAGATAAAATTTCTATACATCATGTACCTTGTATTGACAAAGCTCACCGATTAGCTTTCAAAGCTAAAGAGAAATCAAAATGGATATTATTTAAAAGATTAGACAAATCTTTTCAAAGTGAGAACTCTAGAAAAAAAATACTCAATCTGTGGGTCTAAAGTCCAAATAGGCCAAACACCCACATAGCACATGAAAAACCTAAAATTAGTGGGTTCTCTTCTGGTTGTTTTCAATGAGGAGAAGAGGGTTACTGTATGCATAAATGTCCTAAGAGAAATTGTGACTGTTATTTAATTTATTGAGGATATGGAATGTGATATTCACCATGAAACCGACAATGAGGATGTTGAACATCAAGATGAATGTGACCCCGATAGTAGAGTGAGAAGTCCTATAAAACGATGAGTTTTAACTGCCCCCAAAAGTTTGGAAGTTGACCATTAACTAAGAACCAATATTTTTCATACTTATTGTATTGCTTCTGGTCGAAAATATTTACTTTTAATTGATTTCAGTAGTTGAGAAAATATGATAGCTAAGAATATAGTGGAAAATTTGAATTTGAAATGCAAATCCCATTCCAACCCATATAACATTTCGTGAGGACAAAGATCGTAATCTTTTTTTAGAAGTCGCCACCTAGATTAAGGTCTAGGACCTTAGAAATGTGAAATCTCACCCTAAGGTAAAACTTCGATTGAGTCATGACCCTTAGATTGGATTTCTGATCCATCAGAGATTCGGTAAGCGTCAGGTTACGATTATGGGAAGGGATTAGGCACCCAAACCGTCCGATCGAAATCAGTCTCCTATACCTTTCCTATGCTAGACTCTATCTATTAAATCGAACCAAACCAAGTGGTTTGATATCATTAAACTGAATCTGTATCCATCAGATTGCCTACGTATCATGGAATTATTCTGAAAATTAGGTTCACCATCGTAGTTCAGGTGTGATTAAAGCTTATGGCTGTGATTTATGCTTGTGCATGATTAAGTTCATTATTCAAGTTGAAGTTTATGCTTGAAAGACTGAGAAACCCTATGGGTTAGGATCTGGATAGTCCATACAAACTGATAGATAGTCCTAGTGGATCTAAGAATGGATAACCCTTTCTGGGTTGGAATGTGGATAACCCTATTTGGGTCAAAATGTGGATAACCCTTTCTGGGTTGGAATGTGGATAACCCTTTCTGGGTTGAAATGTGGATGGATATCCTAGTGGATCTATGGATAGTCCGAGTGGACTAAGGTGTGGATCCTAATTTGGGTTTCTCCTAAATGACCTATGTATCCTAGGGTTTGCCCTAGGAATCAGAATCCGCGTAGTTCGAAGACGATGGGTGGATATCCAAGTAGATCTATGGATAGTCTGAGTGGACTAAGGTGTGGATCCGAATTTGGGATTCTCCCAAATAGCCTACGTATCCTAGGGTTTGCCCAAGGAATCAGAATCCGCGTAGTTCGGGATGATGGGTGGATATCCTAGTGGATCTATGGATAGTCCGAGTGGACTAAGGTGTGGATCCGAATTTGGGATTCTCCCAAATAGCTTATGTATTCTAGGGTTTGACCTATGAATCAGAATCCGTGTAGTTCGAAGACGATGGGTGGATTCCAAGTGGATCTATGGATAGTCCGAGTGGACTAAGGTGTGGATCAGAATTTGAGATTCTCCCAAATGGCCTACGTATCCTTGGGTTTGCCCTAGGAATGAGAATCCGCATAGTTCGGGATGATGGGTGGATATCCTAGTGGATCTATGGATAGTCCGAGTGGACTAAGGTGTGGATCCAAATTTGGGATTCTCCCAAATAGCCTATGTATCCTAGGGTTTGCCCTAGGAATCAGAATCCGCGTAGTTCGGACTGATGGGTGGATATCTAAGTGGATCTATGGATAGTCGGAGTGGACTAAGGTGTGGATCCAAATTTGGGATTCTCCCAAATAGCCTACATATCCTAGGGTTTGCCCTAGGAATCAGAATCCACGTAGCTTGAAATGATGGGTGGATATCCAAGTGGATCTATGGATAGTTCGAGTGGACTAAGGTGTGGATCCGAATTTGGGATTCTCCCAAATAGCCTACGTATCCTAGGGTTTGCCCTAGGAATCAGAATCCACGTAGTTCGAAATGATGGGTGGATATCCAAGTGGATCTATGGATAGTCCGAGTGGACTAAGGTGTGGATCCAAATTTGGGATTCTCTCAAATGGCCTACGTATCCTAAGGTTTGCCATAGGAATCAGAATCCGCGTAGTTTGAAATGATGGGTGGATATCCAAGTGGATCTATGGATAGTCCGGGTGGACTAAGGTGTGGATCCGAATTTGAGATTCTCCCAAATAGCCTACGTATCCTAGGGTTTGACCTAGGAATCAGAATCTACGTAGTTCGAAATGATGGGTGGATATCCTAATGGATCTATGGATAGTCCGAGTGGACTAAGGTGTGGATACGAATTTGGGATTCTCCCAAATAGCCTACGTATCCTAGGGTTTGCCCTAGGAATCAGAATCCGCGTAGTTCGAAATGATGGGTGGATATCCAAGTGGATCTATGGATAGTCCAAGTAGACTAAGGTATGGATCCGAATTTGGGATTCTCCCAAATGGCCTACGTATCCTAAGGTTTGACTTAGGAATCAAAATCCGTATAGTTCGAAATAATAACTTGTCACACCCCAATTCTGATCCAACCAGAATGGTGTGAGTAAACCATCATTGAACCAACGGTTCACACCAGGATCTCGAATAGGCCGTGTCCACTCATACAAACCATTGCACATAACCACAATCGGAATATAAATAATACAGCGGAAGTTTTTAAAATATAATGAACTGAGAATCTATTGATAAATTAAAATAAATATCCAATTATTCAAATCCAAACATAGAATAAATATCTTTTACATCTCTTTAATACCAAACGAAAATAACTGAAACGAATAACAAAATCCGATCACAGGTACACGCAGAAAGGGCACCCGCATGAAGCGTCATGCTCGTCCTCTCCTGCCTGCACACCCAAAGCAGCAACGTCACTATACGCCAGAGCGTTCACATAATCATCCACGGTATAACCTGCATCAACATCTAAAACATGTATATATACAAAGGGTGAGCTCACAACATAGCTCAGTAAGACAATCAGACAGTTTCACAATATTATGCATGAGTAACAATCAATTTTATGCTATGGTCTGGTTTTAAGTTTGCAATATGCAATAGAAAGGTTTGGTGGCCCCCGCACCTCTATACACGAGTGTGTGGCACAGCATGGATCACACCCCCATCTGCCCACATGCACCCATCATGGAATAGAGATAGAGCTAAGATACCCCCGTACCTCCCTTGATGCTCTACCCATACCAGTACCTAAGCCCCTACTGGCCAGGGCTCGCAAACTGAGCTTGCAACTAACCAATCCTATATGTCATCAATGTAAGCTCTATCCCAGCACAGCCGTCTACGACATAGAGATAGAGCTAAGGCATTCCCACACCTCCCCTGATGCCCTATCCACAATTAATCCACTAGGATAGAAACAATACGCAGGTAGACCCTATCCCAACATAACTCCCTACGGCATAGAGATAGAGCTAAAGCATCGTGGACAAGCCAGCGTCGACTCGGAGACCACTGTGCCACATAACCATGGCCAGGCCAACATCAATATCGGAGACCACCGTACCACGACTTTCCCCTGATGCCCTACCCGTACCAAGCATGTTAAGACAGAATACTACAAAAGGTGCTAGTGTGAGGAGCGATCCCAGGCCCATGCCCCACTCCACACACTAACGAAAACAATCACATGCCTAACAATCACATCCTATCATGCATGAACAATAATAATAACTGAAAGTAAAGGATGGCATGTGAATATACACAAACACCACATCATATATATTCAGGCGATTAACAAAGATTTACTGTCCATTAATTATTAGGTTTAGGTCGGATTCCCTTACCTGACACTCGTTTGTTAGCTTGCTCCACGTCGCAAGATCCAAACGGGAAGTCACAAAGTCCTACAATATTATTAGGGTTTCATTAGAATATTTTTCTTAGGGTTTCATGTTGGTCGGAAACCAACAAGGTTACAAAATACCCTCATAGAGCTGACCGGTGGCATGTACCGGTCGCAGCTCTGTGGAAAAGACTAGCGACCGGTATGGTCAGCCGGTCCCCACAGACCAGCCTCCCGAGGGATACCGGTGGCAACATACCGGCCGCACTGTGTGCAACCGGTATAGTCGATCGGTATGTCTCCGGAAGACCATACATGGGTTTTTCGACTGCCGTCGATTATCCTCTATGGATTTCCAAGGTTTCTCCTATCCATTCTAAGTCTAATCTTTGAGTTAGAGTTATCCCCAACTCATTCGAGTCTAGTTTCGATGAATATCATCTCGGAACTCGAAACTAGTGTTTGACGGCAACTTTGGGTTTATTGGCCAATTTAGGGTTTTAGATCAATACCTACTTGCATGGTATTGATCCACCCACACAACTAACCTAAAGTCATAGAGTAAGAAGAATGATTAAAACACTTACCGTTGACAGGCGTAACGTGAGCGTCGTCGAACGGTAATGGCGGCACCTTCTTCCTTCTTCCTAGCTCCCTCTCCTTTCCAACCTCCTTCTCTTCTCTAGAGTTTGTGAGAGACAATGGAAAGGATTTGAGGAGGTTTAAGGGTGTTTATATAGGCTAGAATTAGGGTTTAGTAACCCTATTAGGATTAGGAAAGTCTTAGATTTGAAATCAAGAAAGTGGGACCCTCAGAAGTCAATTTCCGGATCTCCACACTCAACTGTGCAGACCTGACCGGTGGACCGGTACCAAGACCGGTACCATCGACCGATCAACATAAAATCATGTTGATTTGATCATCTTTGGTCTGATTTCTTACATGTTTGTCATCCGCTCGTCCCGTCTGGCCCGGTGATGATCGGAAGACCTGCTACGACACAAAACCAAGGTTTAGACCGGGTTTACAGAGTGCGGGTCTTACATTACATTGTGGTGAATCTTGATATTATTGTTATGCCATGTTTCTCTAATGCCAGTAGAAAACATTGCATCTCGTCAGGTTTGATGACTTCAGTACCTTGGTCTAATCAGGATTGATGACTCCAATTCTTCTTCTCCTTGCTCATGTTCTTTATGCACTTTGACTGCAGCACTAACTATGTTCATTGCTATGACCTTCTCCTTCTCTTTTATTTTTTTTTTATGGGCACAATCCATGCTACCCATATTTAATTTGTGACAACTTCTCTCAATAAGACATTGTGCTTTTATGATCTTTTTTCCGGATTATGCCTCACTCAGGTTTGCTGTGCCTCTCTCTCTCTCTCTCTCTCTCTCTCTCTCTCTCTCTCTCTTAGCTGATTATTGATGATATTGTTATGCAGCTTGGTGATGCTTCAGGGTCAGAGGGCTATACCTCAGATGCTACATGATAAAATGCTTTGGACTGAATTTTCTGTAAGTAGCCAACCCCATTTGGATTGCCAAGGGATAGATTGCTTGATCACCTAATCTCTGTAGAAACATCTGCTTGTTACTGGCATACTTGTATTATTATATGGTTGTACTTTTTTTAGGTTATTGAAGCTGGTATGAATCCCATTCAGATCTCACAAGGGATTGAAAAGACTGCGAAGGCCCTGGTTTCTGAGCTCAAGTCAATGTCCAGAGAGGTATATAGCAGAATAAGTAGCTACCCCTGTTATGCCAAGTGGATCATAGAATAGATTCTGCTAATTCAAAGGCTACTGGAATGGTAAATCTTATGCTACTAGAGATGTTGAAACACATAACTTGACTGGCTTTGGTAGGAATCTTTATGGTGGATAAGCTGGGAGCGACCAGCTTATCTATTCTCGTGGCTGCATTCCATTTTCCATCCAATTGCTTCTGGCTCAGGCCTGACAGGAATCCTTTCTCCCAGCATTCAGTGCCCTTTTTTTTTTTTTTTTGTCAAAAAGAATTTTAGAAGAATTAGGAGAGGTGTTGCTGGTTGTACTTGACTCCCAGAGGTTCACATCATGCACCAGCTTGCAGATGTTGTTGCAGCCAGTGCTGGAAATGATTATGTGGTAGGAAACATGATTGCAGATGCTCTTCAACGAGTTGGGAGGAAGGGTGTAGTCACCATTGAGAAAGGGAACTCCAATGAGAACAGCCTGCAGATTGTAGGAGGAATGCAATTTGATCGTGGATACTTGTCTCCTTACTTTGTTACAGATAGGCAAAAGATGGCAGTGGAATTCCAGAACTGCAAGGTTGGGTTTTGATATTGTTTCAATATGCTATTCTGTTCTGTGATGTAATTAGAGGGCATGGACTCTTTTTTTGCAGTTGCTTTTGGTCGACAAAAAATCACAAACCTGAAGGAGTTGTTTACACTACTGGATGGTGCTGTAAAAGATAAGTACCCAATTCTGATAGTTACCGAGGGCATTGAGCAGGAAGCTCTGGCTACAATAATTAGGAACAAACTCAAGGGTGTGCTGAAGCAGCTTCTATAGAAGCTCCAGCCTTTGGAGAACGCAAAAGCCACCACTTAGATGACATTGCTATATTGACTGGAGGTAGTGGATTGGTCATTGATAGTGTGTCTAGAATTTCAAACATATTCTATGGTTTGCAGTCACAAGACACGAACTTTGCCTCAATATTATAAACAATTCATAATCTTAACTTTCTATGCTTGTATCCTTAATATTACCTTTTGTCACATCGGCTTTCGTTGTGTATTTTTATTTTGCTCTGCAGGTACTGTAGTCAGGGATGAGATGGGGTTAACCCGAGAAAAGGTTGGGAAGGAGGTATTGGGGACTGCTGTTAAGGTGGTGATAACTAAGGATTCAACATTGATAGTTAGTGATGGGAATACTCAACCAGCTGTTGAAAAAAGGGTTGCTCAGATCCGAAGCCTTATTGAGGTGATTTCCTGTTGCTTCTAATGCTGATAAATTTCACTTTCCCTTTTATTCCAATTACTGCCTGTTGAGACACTCCATTTTGTGAGTCCCTTCTAGTGGTTTGGATGCGTCATATCACATGTGAGATTAGGATTCATGAATGCGTTGAACTCCATTGCTCTGCATGCTGCCACTATCGATTTCTTGATCTGTATTGTCCAATATTCCCCACAACTCTTCAGATGTTCATAACGACCTATTTAGGTCTGAGAAACATGTATCTGGGCCTTGGTGAATATCAAAACCCCTATTTTTGTAGATATCCAGATTATATTGCTTGAGATTTCTTACTTTGCATATTTTCAGTTCATCATATACATTGTTGATTACTGGAACTCCTCTTACAGATTATAATATATGAACATACTTATGATGTAGAGCCATTGGTTAATGTGTCTTCATGTAAACAGCTGCTGAGGTGGTGATAACATTGAAAAAGGGACAACTTTTATGCCTCATTCTAATAATCTGTGCTTAATTTTGCAGAACACAGAAGAAAAAAAAAAGTGTTAAACTTTTATGCCTCATTCTAATAATCTGTGCTTAATTTTGCAGAACACAGAAGAAAATTTTCAAAAGAAAATACTGACTGAAGAATAGCAAGGTTATCTGGTGTAATAGCTATTCTCAAGGTATTCTAGAAAAGAATTACTTGTAGCTATGTCTACCTCTTACGTCCTAAACACCCCCCCCCTTTCTCTCTCTCTCTCTCACACATACACATCCCCACTTGTCACATATATATATATATATATATATATATATATATATATATATATATATATATATATATATATATATATATGTTGGCTATGTGAGAAGTTGCCTAGAGGTTATTTCAAAGTATATAAAACTTTATAGAAGAGTTTCTCTGCTCTACTGCTCAATGTGGCTGAGAGTCAATCAATTGAAAAATAGCCCTCTATTTACGAATTCCCGGTAATGTCTCCTCTTGTCTCTGCTACCCTTGATTTCTCTGATCTTCAGTTTAGAGAACCTCTTATACGTGGCTCATGAATTACGACACTGAAAGATGTTATTTTTTTTTACTTGTAAGCTATTATATGTTCATCCTTTACTGCTCCACTTTTTAATCTGGTGGGTAGGGCAACTTTCAGAATCAATTTTTTTTTGTATGGTAATCTCATAAACCATTTATTACCCTTCACTGAATTTGAAAATTATTTCTATCAGAGCAAGTGAATCTATAGTTTCTAACTTATTTTTGTGCGGACTTCATTCAGGTTGACGAGTGTGAGAGCAGCCAGCTGCTACCGTTGTTGACTGGGTAATAGTTGATGGGCAAAATGTGGCTGTTTGGCTGAATATTATGGTGCAAAAATTTTACCATTAGACTACCATAAAATAATAGATGAAACTGTGCCACAAAATAACACTTAAACAAAATATTCACTACACATCCACCAACTTAATTAAGTATAAACAATTTATTTTCATGTCACCATTGTTTACTAGCATACTACCATCCACAGTTCCTTAATCACATTTAAATAAACATAAACATAAATTCTTATTAGTTAACTCAAACACAATATTTATCTTACAATTTAGAAAAAAAAAATTTACTAAACTGCCCCTCATCCTTCTATAGGCTTCCTCCACCTACCACAACAAGGCAACAATTAGATTTTCTATCTTCTTAGCTACCTGGGGGTGCTACACTTTATCACTTCAGAATTGATTTGGGTTTAGATTTTGGACTTGCCAAAACAAGTTTAGGTTGTGATTACCAAAACAACCATTTCTTTTCAAATGTTTAGTCTATTTGCTAGACAAGTGGCATTTATACCAAAACACATACATTCTTTTAAAATTTCAATCTTGATTTTATTGTATTTTTTTCAAATTCAAATTCCATTTGTTCAATCCATCTTTCATTTTGGATTCTTTTAGAGTTAGAACTAATTTGGATCTGATTCTCGAAGCCTCTCTGAGATACATAGGCAATTTGAAACAAATCTCAAACCTAGTCAATCGATTTAAAAAATCCATCTGTTTTGCTTCTCTTTTTATTTCATTTTTAATAGATTTCAAAAATCTTTTTGTTTTCTTTCTTTCTATTTCTATTTTACTTTTTTTTTTATCGATCTCTATTTCAATTTCCATTTCAATTTTTAATTTCTCAATGTCTTTTCTGTCTTCAATTTTCAATCTCATTTAGTCACATCATGTGAGGGGATTTTGACCCATTGTGTGATTTGTGAATGTATGTGAGATCCGACTAGCATATTTCCTTAGGATATGTCATATTGGTTTTGATTGGTTTGTCATCCAATCATTAATTTTTGATCCCTCAATTTAATTGTCTTTACTTTTATTTCATTTCAAAATATATTTGGTAGAACCTTAGGTTAGAATAAGCTAGAAACTTGGTATAGGATTTTCCAAAAGCCTAAATACCTAGTTCAGATCCATTGACAATCAATTGTCACATGTAAAGTATAGGACAGGATAGAAAAGGAGACTGGTCTTTGGAATGGCCAGTTTGAGTGCCTAACACATTTCCAACGTGACACTTACCAATTCTCTGAAAGACCAAAGCCTGATTCATTTGAGTTCTGAGTCATTAATATCTATCAAAGTGAGACAACATTTATAGATCCTAGACTTTATCTGGGTGGCGACTTTAGTATCTGGGTGGTGAGTCTAGATTTTTACCGTCCATTGGGGTAGATGGATAAGAACATAAGGTGAAAACCTATGGTCTAACATTTAGGAACACGCCCCCCATTTTTCAATAATCCAAGCAATACTTTCTTTCAACCACAAAAGTGAGGATGGAGGAAAGCCCTATGTTCTCATAGTACTTAACAATGTAACTACCAGCTTTTCTGTGGCACAACCACCCCACTTGAACCATTCTTGCTCTTATTGTTTATCGGTTGCCTTATTGGAAGAAATCCAAAATCTACCTCTGATAACTTCTGTTTAAAATTAAGTTCAATTTAGGCTACCCATCAGATATTTGTCTTCCACTTATCATTGGGATATTCTACTTGATATTGATCCGGTGTCATCTACTAGTGACACCAGTTATCGGAGTCCATCGGGTCACAAAAACACCTTTATGCCTCTTGTCTCAAAAACCAAAATACCCCCTTTATTTTGAGGTTTCTATGATGTCTCCATGACATCCCATGAAAGGGAACCTGTGCAAATGGGTCACAGACACAAGTCTGTGTAAAGTAGACAGGCCCTTACTATTAGTTAAAGTAAGGTTCTAATAAGTCTTGTTCGCCTCCCCCCCTCCCAAGATATCAGCCATCTAAAAGACCTCTCAATTTTTTTTAATGCTTTGATCATTTATTGGGGGGAAAAGAACAGAGAGACCCCTACACCAACACAGACCCATCTAGACTAGGAGTTGCTACACATGCCCCATCGGCAAGCCAAATACAGCATGTTGGAAGAAAAGGGAGGGGGGAAATATATCCCTTTACATTTGTCCTGGACATCCAATTTAATAGCTTTGGTCTTATTTATGAAAATTCTAGCAGTCCTCTCTTTCCATATACGATAAATGGTTGCACAAAATGCTAATTTGCCAACCGTGCAAAGATTGTTTTTTTTTTTCCTTTAAAACTCTTGCTAATCTATATTGCTTCTTCGATAATAGATTTCCCCATGTACCTTTTCATGCAACATAGCTTTCTTATGGATTGCCAGATCCAGCAGGAGTAGGGGCAGTTAAAAAACAGATGATCTCTTGAGTTCATCCCAGCCCAACAGAAGTTGTAGGAGTGGTTGAATCTGATATTTCTTTTCGCAAGTTGATCACAGGTTGGGAGAGCATCTTGAATGCATCTCCAAGGATTCACTGAGTGCCTTCGAATAGATTTGGGGAACCAAATGGTCCCATTCCAAAGAACTGCAGGGTGATGACACCGGATGGCTATCCATATAGCTTTTGTCGAACAAGGGGTAGGGGATCCCAACCCCCTGAAACACATCACAGTATCTTCAGCATGGGGTTGACTTCTTCTTACAGGGTGAATCTGATTCCAGGCCATTTTGGATATCAAGGATAGAACTAGGGCCAGGGTCTCAATCTCCTTCCTGGATAATAGAAAAAACCAGAGCCAAACGATCAAAATAAGCAACATGATCATTTCCATTGAGAAAGGGAAGAAGGGTACCTTACGGATTCCATGGTGAAGCCACAACCTTGTTTTCAAACCATCCCCAATGCAATATTTAATGTAAGGAATGAGCAATTGTTTGTACTTCACAAGTTGCCTCTAGATCAAGGAACTCTTAGAAGTAGGAGAAGTTGCCCATTGGGTATCTTTCTTTGGGTATTTGGAATTGATCCACTTGACCCACAATGAATCTTTCCTTGTCACGATAGCCCATCCTTGTTTAAGGATTCCTGAGATGTTCATGTCTCTGATTTTCTTTACTCCAAGCCCCCCTCCTTGCTTTGGTTTAGTAATTGAATCCCAAGCAGTGTAGTGAATTTTCCTAACAAGAGAGGCTCCAGCCCAAAAGGACCTGGCAAATTGAGACTCAATTTTCTGGATAACAGAGAAAGGAACGCCAAATATACCAGACCAATATAGACAGCTTCCTTAGAGAACTGAGTTGATAAGTTGAAGACGCCCTGCTTGGGAAAGGAATCTCAATTTCCATCCTGTCATCTTTTTGGCAGTATGATCAAGGATAGGGGCACACAAGGACAACGACAATCTTCCAGAGAATTGGGGATCTCCCAAATACTTGAGCGGAAGAGGGAGATCACAAAGCTGGGAGAAAAATATCAAATCCTGCTTGGCCAACCTGGAAATTCCTCCTAAGGAAATTGAAGATTTTACCTTGTTCATCTGCAAATTTGACATACCTAAAAAGTTTTTCAAGATTTCAGGAAGTTACCTATAAAATACCTTTTAGCCTTGCAGAAGACCATAAGGTCCTCAGCGAAAATCAAATGAGACAACTTGAGAACTTTGCCTTTGGAAGGGAGATGGATCAGCTTCTGGTTCACTCCTTGCCTCATAAGGGTTGTAAGTCCCCCCATAACAATAGTAAAGATGTAGGGGGATAACGGGTGACCTTGCCGAATTCCCTTGTTTCCTTTAAAATACCTTGCTAGACTGCCATTAACTAATATGGAAAAGATAGGGGTGCTAATGTATTCCTTCACCTTTCCCAGGAACACATCCGAAAATCCAATCATTTCCCATAATCTCAATTAGGTAATCCCTATCGACCTAATCATACGTCGATATCAATCTTCATCACAGCCATGGAAGGAGCATTTTTCTGGTCGATGCCTTGAACCACATCATGACAAACCATAGTGTTATCCGCTATGGTTTTTCCTTTAATAAAAGCAGATCGCACACTAAGAAATAACTGTCTGGAGAGCATCTTGCATCCTATTGACTAGAATTTTGGAGATAATTTTATACAAGATATTACAAAGGGCAATTGGAGATAATCCTATTGACCTCTCAACTTGATTGAGCCTCATAGCTAGTATCTAAAGTTTTTTAAAAAGAGGCCATGAAATTAGGAATACCATGTTGTGCACTGCAGTTCGGGGGCTGCTAGATATGTGAACTCAGGATCCCCAATAACGACTTTTTTTTTTGTGCTCATATATTTCAGAAAATTTTCAGTAAACAAAAAATTACAAAGTGAATATTATCCTCTAAAGATATAGATAGGAGATCAGACTGAACATGGGATAGTTTAATTGAATCTAATCTCTCTCTCTCTCTCTTATTCTTTATTTGATTTTATGTTCTCATTCTTGCCCTTTTAATCATATGATCCTCTGCTCTTCAAATCTATAATGATGACCGAGGAGAGTGTCGGTCTTTGTTAAGGCTGACTTGAATTTCCCTTTGGATGATACCAGGTTAGGACTGTTGTTATCATGATCAAGTACTTGACGAGTCATGGTGCCTAGATTATCCTTTGAAGCCATCTGACAACCAGTATTTTCTTTTTAGTTTTCATTATTTATTAAAGGGAAAATTACACAGACTTTTAATATACAAATCGTTTAATATGATGCATTATCTTGAGTTTTCAAAAATTACACTCCCAACTTTTTAAATAAACAACGTCAAGGGAAAAAATGATTTGACCAATTTAGCCTTCTACTTGAACTTCTCATCTAAGCATTTTCCCTTCTCCATAGGTTTTCTCTCCCCTCTCTTCCTCCCCTCTCCCTTCTCTGTGCTCTAAATCAGTCGCCTGATATGTTCTTATCTTCGTTTTCTAGGGTTTCATGGGAATCTCCGTCGTTCACCAAGTTGGTCAGAGTCCAAGTCTTGGAAACTTTGGTGAAGTCACCGTTATCCCTTAGAGAGTGGTTCCTAGAGAGCCTCTCTGAGCTCGTTCTCTTGTAACTGTCGGAGGGTTGAAGGATTGCCTTCTCTATTGAATCCAAGCCATCTCTCCTCCTACTCTTCTTGTTTAAGATTAGGGACGCACAGTGGGATATAGACTTCTATAGTGAAAGAGGCATTGATCGAACTGTTCCACTCAAAATCAATCTATGATGGAGAAGTTTAGAAACGAAGAAATAGCCACAACACACCAGAACGCAGCGTTACCCCATCTAACAAATCTTCAATTTTTTTCAAAACTTCGGAATACCAACGGAAAGTAAGGCTTTGTTTGATTGCAAGGGGAATTGAAAGGAAGGGAAATGAAATTTTTAGACTTTAAATGGAAACTCTTAAGTAAGGCTTTGTTTGATTGCAAGGGGAATTGAAAGGAAGGGAAATGAAATTTTTAGACTTTAAATGGAAACTCTTATAGTGATAACACAATAGATTTAAAACTTATTTTACTTTTCTTGACATATTTAGTAATGATACTTATAAAATGTAAAATTATTTTCCTTTTCAAGTGATAGGGATTTGGATGTAAAGGGAAGTGTAAGTTAATAACTAAATGTGAAATAATATGGAATCAGTAGGAGAATAATGTAAAAGCATGTGTTATAATCATTACAAAAGTCTCACTTAATTTCCTTTGTTTCAATTCCCCTTGCAATCAAACAAAGCAAAGGAATCTAAGTTTTCTTCAATAAAAATAAAAAATAAAAAATAAAAAAAAGAAATGCTCTCGAAAATAAAACCCCTATTACAGGTACAATCCAATAAATGTATGGACCCCACAAACCCAACAGTTTCTTGGGTAGAGAGTGATTTTTACAACCACAAGGGAAATGACAAATCCCAACTATGGATATATAAGAGCCAAAACTGCTAAGGGCATTCTTGGTTGTTTCTTATTGAGAAGATAGGTTTTGTCCAGTTATGCAGCTGATCTCTGGATGTGCCATCTCTAGGATGTCCGTTTCACTGATATTTCCATGAATCAACGAGTTTGTTTAGTAGTGCTTAGCTTTGGGTCTTACGGTTGATTGAGGATGTTGGACCTTAGGTTTTTCTTATTTGTGCTCTTCTGATCACCATGGGATGTTTGGACACCTACATATTGATAAATCTTCAAAGGAACCGGGTTTGTTGCTAGTGTATGATGCTATTGACAATGATTTTGAGTACTTGTGCACTAAATTGATCCAAAAACTACTATTTCCTGTGCATCAATAATTGATTAGGACAGCTGATCCTACTCCTTCTAGGCACATTGCGGATGATGGTCTTGGAGCTAAGAATAACAACATTTGAATGTGTCGACACATTAATGGACAATCGTCTCGATCAAATGAATCTTTCGTCTTTCATTGTCTCTTACCTTAAATCTGGTTTTAGATGATGAGAATTAACTTTGCTGATTTTTCTTTGTATCTTAATTGAATCTCATTTCGTTGTTGACTCGTCATTTAAATCTTGCTAATTCTCTAGATTGTTAGTACCCATTCAAATCTGAAACTACTACGGATATATGATATATTATGCTCAATTTAACTACAGAATCTTAGCAGCCATGACAGGTGTTAGGGAAAATAATGGTGGATGATTAAATATAATCGTAGAAAGAAAATTTCGAATGATCTTTCGACGATGAGCACATGGTGTTCATCCAAGGTACATGGTATGAGAATGAAGATATTGCAAAAAAATACTATAAGGAACCCGTGTTCGACCCCCTATGCTGACTAGGATAAGATGCGACAGATTGACGTCGGTTGTTGGGCCATTAATGAATTATCATTAATGCTCATAAATACTGACAACAACCATAAATGCAAAACATGCTGATTTGATCAGCCAAGTCACTAGATCTTAGTCCAAATCGACGGAAAGTCAGAACTTTACTTGGTAAAAGTGCAAGGACAGAAGCGGACATCTGGGTGTATAAGGAACATGGCCCATAAGAGGGGTTGAAGAAGGTCGATGGGGGTCGAAAAGTGATTGACAAGACAATATCACACGATCTAGGGGGTCGTAGGCGTGCGGACCTATTGTATCCTAGGTAGCTAATGATCAAAGTAGTGACAGGTATGGGAAAGCTTGCCCAAAAAGGTTTCCAATTGAATCTATATATATGTAACAAGAGAACATGAAATAAATGTGACTTGAACTCTGGAGAAAAGATCTCTCATTTTCATTGTTATTGCTTTCAGTTGAGTTCTTTCAGTATCTAAGTTCAGTAGGAAAGGAAATAGTATTGGTAAACAGTGTCTCAGGGAACCCTTGTTTCCTAAATGAGCTCCATTGTTTTATTGAGAGTTCCATATTGTCTGTCTTGGTGATTCCATTCTGGATTCCAGCGACAACAGTCTGGTGCCCACAGTGGGGCCCTGACATACTTTGTTTGTTCAAATATCTCCTCTTTTACCAAGAGAGGAAAAAACATTCCCAACTTTCTCCCTTTTCTTCAATCCCATTTCCTCCCTAGCCACTTAGTTAGTTTTCTTAACATTGGTATGGCACCAGCAGGAAAAGCTGAAAATTCCTATAACTTACGGGAAACTCAAGCCCGGCGGGCTGAAGCTAATATGGCCAGAGAACTGGTAGATGACCCAAGGGGACAAGATCCCCAAGATGTGTTTCCAGAAGAGCCAACCAATGATGGAGCGGGTGGCTCCAACCCAGATCCGACCCAGTACGTTTCCAGGGAGCAATTTGACAGACTAGCCCAGTAGTTAGCCGCTTTGACAGAACTGTTACAACAACTTCCCATAGGAGTACCAGCAGCTTCAGTACCACCAGTAAATGTACCTGAAGTCCCACAGAGATCGCGACAGTTTAGACGCTCTGCGCCGCGTACTGTCCCTCCTAGCCCAAGGGGGGATAGTCCCTCGGTAGATTCGTATCACCGCAGGGGTCGAAGTAGTCAGTGGGAGCACCCGCGACCTCAATCTGTCCCAAGAGTCGACCCGACTGAAATCGTTGAAAGTAGCCAAGAGTCCCTGGGAGTTTCTCGCCGGTTATCTATCTCACGAAGGATGGGATCGAGGCAAGGTGTCAAGTGGGCCAGAGCCGGGATGTACACCGAATCGGAGGTAGCACGGGAGGCCCAAAGGAGGGTCGATGAAGCCAGACGGGCCAGAGAAGATGCTCAGGCCAGGGTCGATGCTGCTTGACAAGCTCGTGAGGACATCCAAGTAAGGAACAAAGAAGCTAGGAGAATTCGAGAAGAATTGTGTCTTTATTTTAATTTTTTTTTCCAATTCTTGGAATCCAAACATAACGAAGTATGTTAAAACCACACGATGTCGACCAATTAGCTAGCCTCAAGCCATGTGCAATAACAATTGCGAATAATTCATCGGAATTGCAAAGGGAGAGAGGGCAAAAATATCCTCATATATAGTGATTGCTAATTGACAGTAAGGATCTTGGTCACTCAAAGTGCATCATCACGCATCCCAATGCACTTTGAGTGCCTCGGACTACAGAAGATCCTGGTTTGATTGAGAATGAGAGCCTTGGTAGTTGGGTGCATTAATAGCTACGAAAATAACAATACGGTGGATAATAATATATTTATAGCTAAGGGAATAACAATGAGGTGGGTAATAATAAATTTATGGCTACAAAAATAACAATGCAGTGGGTAATAATATTTATAGCTACGGGAATAACAGTGTCGTGGGTAATAATATATTTATAGCTACGAAAATAACAATGCAGTGGGTAATAATATATTTATAGTTACGGAAATAACAATGCGGTGGGTAATAATATATTTATAGCTAAGAAAATAACAATGCAGTGGGTAATAATATATTTATAGTTACAAAAATAACAATGTGGTGGGTAATAATATGTTTATAGTTACGAAAATAGCAATGCGGTGGGTAATAATATTTATACCTACGGAAATAATAATTCTATAGGTAATAATATATTATTAGCTACGGTAGACAATTGTTCATAGCTATATATTATTTTAGGCTACGGCTAATATATTACCGTAGCTAAAACCCGTAGCTAAAAATAGGAATTGTTGTAGTGAGCTCTATAGCTTTTTCATTGGTCTGCATCCTTTTTGTTGTAGTTCCATGTTGCTGCTCATTATACTTGAGTTGTTTTTATTTCCTCTATTTTCAAGCTCTCTGATAGCTTATATAATCACCCCTTTTTTCATGGTTGGAAAAAGGGTTATCATATTGAACACATAAAAGTTATTCTTATTCAATCATAATTGCTCTCATTTGCTTTCTCATACGAGTCTTTAGCTCAAATAGGTAAAGCATTTGTGGATTCCCCAAGAGGTTGGCGATTCCCCAAGAGGTGGTGGTTCAAATCCATCAAGACTCATTGAATCTTTTTATTTCTAAATTAATCAATTAAACATGAAAAATTCCCCCCAAAAAAAAAAAATCCAGAGAAAAAAATCTATCCATGCAGCTGTGGTCACAAGGCCTCGTAGCCACAACCACAATGCCTTGCTGCCGACCGCAAGGCCTAGCAGCCACGGCCACAAGTTGATCCATTCTTAAAAAAAAAAATAGTGATCCTTAAACAATTTTTTTTTATATTGAAATGTCCCCTAGTTATGGTAATCAAACTAGAGATAAGCTTGTGGAATTAAATCTTTTGACAGAGATTTCGATCTAATTTACTGCTGTTCCACCTAATTTGTCAATCTTAGAATATATTGTCAAAAAATGTGATACTATGGTCAATTGGGACATACTGTTGATATTCTAATTCCAAGTATGGCTCATAATCAATTCCACAAAGGTTTTCAAAAAATAAATAAATAATTATTCACCCATCTCAATCTAATTTTTAGTGTTTCCACCGGATTTGTCAACTTTGGATTATATTGTTCAAATATGTGATACTAAGGTCAAATGGGATGTTAGTTCCCGTAGGTTTAAGTTGGATCTATTAAACAAGAAAATTTTCATAGAAAAAAAAAAATCTGGCCAGCCATTGCCACATGGCCATGTAGCTGCGACCACATGGCCTTGTAGCCATGGCCGCATGACCTAGCCACCACAGTCGCATAGCCTTGCCGCTACGGCCGCAAGATGGTCAATTCCTTAAAAAAATATGGTGATACTTAACAAATTCTTTTTATTTATTTATTGAACTATGTCCCCTATGGTGGTATCAAACAAAGATAGACTTGTGAAAATTAGATCACTTGATAGAAATTTGACCTAATTTACTGTTATTCCACTTGATTTGTGAACTTTAAATTGTATTGTTAAAAGATGTGATACTATGGTCAATTAGGACAAACCATTAATATTCTTGTTTAGAGTAGGATTATTTTGATCAATTCCACAAGAAAATTTTACATAAAAAAATTAATTTAATCCACTTATCTCGTTGGACACCTCAATCTCATTCGAAATCTTGGTCAAACTTGTGAAAATTAGGTCAAATGAAAGAGGTTTAACTCGCATGTAGCAAGTGGAATCAGTATACCTTATATCAAAACACGATTTTATACCATGCCATCATGATGGAATGATTCCTCTGAATTGAAAATGACTTTATGGCTCTCTACGGATAGGTTCTGAGCATTCTGGGTGTGATGAGAGTCTGCACTAGAATGGGTCGAAAGGTCTGATAGTGGGATTTGAACATACAAGTTTTAACTAAGTTTGCATTAAAGAACACTTGAAATTTGAATTTCAGACAAAATTCATGGGCATTTAAAGCGAATGGATGCAAGGAAGAAGGGAGGGAGGGAGGCGAGGAGAGGAAATGCAAAGGGCATCGGGGGCAGTTTGGGGAGTGGGGTGTGGGAAAATTTAAAGGGCAAGGGAGGGTGGAGGCGGAAATTGAGGTGGAGACCGAGACAAAGGGAAGCATAGGAGCATAGGTGGAGCTATGGAGGTGGTGGTAGGTCAAAGGTAGGAGTGCGGGTAGGTTCAAGTTAAAGGCTAAGTCTTACACCCATGGCTGATGATGGGGTCATGGAGAAGATAACCATGCAGGAAGAGCCAGAGAGGAACCAAACTCACAGGAGATAGGCTGGCAATGGGGGATTGTGGTATAATTGGAAGAAGAGAGGGCATGGATAATTTAAAAATTTTAAATTATTAGAATAGAAAGAGAAGTGTTAATTTATTTTTCATGGATAGAAATGGAATTTTAAATTTTTTAATTTTTTAATTTAAGCCTCATTAATTTACATAAAAAAAGTATTTTAACAAACATCTACTTATCATACAAAAATAAAATATGAAAATAATATTCACCTCATATAAACATTACTGATATATAAAAACCTCAAATACCATAACCATATTGTTTACTAATAAAGCATTGTGTCTCATGTAAATAAAATTATATATTAAAATACCATATAGAATATTAAATGGTCTAATACCATCAAATACCATAATAATAATATTACAAACAAAGTAGTGCATCTTCTTAGCCAGCTTTCAGCCCCAACAAATGAGTCCATTGACTGTAAAGATGGCAGCCAAATTTCATGAACCTCATCCATCAGGATCGCCAAACTAAATCAAACAAATAAATAGTGTGAAAAAGGAGAGTTAGAAATGAAAAAAAAAACAATAATAATATTAAAGAAAGAATTTGTATAAACACATCCCCATCCAAAATAGAAAGAAAGAAGTAGAAATAAAAATTATTTTAACTAAAATATTCATGAAGAAAGTTTAAAGGGGCATGATCATTAATACCCAAATTAATTTTAACTTTACCTAGGGTCTATCAACTTTTACACTTACAATTTCATGTGTCCAATCAAAAGGTGATCTATAAAACTAATGGCTCAGATTAGTTACATATATATCCATGGATCATAGACACAAAGTAATCAATCCTACGTAATACCATGCATGTGTGTGTATATTTTGTTATGTTATTAGGTGAAAGAGGTTCACGTAAACTTACATGTTCGGTATAGATATCTTTAAGATCTTGGTAAGTATCCAAAATAAGATTCTTTCGAGTGATTCCAAAATCATAAAATTGATCAGTCAAATTAGAATTAAAAACAGCACCTGCGACTGCTTGTCTACACATTGTATGCATTTCATTCAAGTTAAACTCAAGCATATTCATTGCATCTGTTATTCTTTCATATAAGTCAAGAGCATCGAATTTATCTTCAAGTGGAATAAGTGGTTCATTTTTTATTCTGACCAACATTTGCAAGGCTCGAACTGTTTTCCTTATCGTTTCTGGAAGCGCACTATGAATTATAGACATTAGTCCAATCTGTCGTCGATAACCTATAAACTGATGAAAAGAAATAATATATAAAAAAATCACTAATAATGAAAATAAAATTAGAATAACATGATTTTCAGGAAGAAACATACATACATCAAAATCTATAACTACATCTTCAATAAAGTCCTCGTGACATCTTTCATAATGATCATGAACTTCTTCCCATTTCATTACTTCCTCGGAGTTATCAGTGTCGAATTGCTTATCACATATATGACAGTCCTCTGGTTAAATATTAGTATTAAAAAACACTTATTAATTAATAGAATAATATGATCATTAAAGTTAAAATGAATTTTTTTTTAGTACAAGCTAAAATGTTTTATCTGGGTTCAATATACCTCTCTGTCTAAACCTGAAAGCAGCATAATGTCACTTTGAAATATCTATTGCATCTAACCCTGTGCTCTCAAATTCTTGTTTATGGCCAGCAAATTTAACCAATATTGTCTGAAGCCAATCCATGACTATTACAAACAAATAAAAATATATTAATGGACAAATGACAAATGAGAGAATAGAATATTTTAAAATGAGAATTATAAAATAAAATATTAAATAGAAAATTTTACCTTAATGCTTCAGTCTTTGTTGTGATAATTGTTCTTGTTTCTCTAGTATGTTTGTTTCATGGATTTTAAAGAGAAAATGAAAAATATTTAAAGCACTGGCATGAAGAAAAATGTGACAATTTGAAATGTTTATATTATGAGAGTAACCACAGACATAATGTGTGTTTAGGCTTTTCACATCTGGGTTTGGTTGGTTTCAACCATGGTTTGTTAAATTGGACTGGATCAACCCAATCCATGTAAAGCCAATTCTCGCATGTGGTTATTGGCCAGTTTTTAGATTTTGCAAGGCTCAATATTAGCCTGACTATTGTAGCGTGGTTTCAATTGGTGGTTTTGGTCGTACAGGATAAAACCAAGCTAGCCGAAACTGAAATCTTATATTAGTGCTTAGTCAATCAATTTGAGTTCAAATGAGGGTCTTAATCAATTAACTGTATTAAGTCTAAAGGATTGATAGACTGACTCAATTTGTATATATCCAGTTAGGAGTATTTATTTTGGAATATTGGATTCGAATACTAATGATCTTGAACAAAATCTATCAGATCCAACAAACATATAAATAAAAAAAAAAAATTAAGTGACTAATGATCTTGAATGTTCTTGAGGATAATTTGACATGTTCAAAGAATGAAGAAAAGAGAATTTGAGTTCGATTCACATATGTATCAAGCCTGGGGGTATTCAAATCTGAACACATTTGAGTCCATGTCTAATCCATTTATATCTCTAGGTCAAACCATTTAGGCATATGTTTTAGTATAAAATAGATTATTGGTCCTTAAAGGTAAATAATCGAATGGGTTTTGATCAGGCCTGTACATTTGGTCCGAATACCAATCCCGTCAATTTTACACCAAATTTAAACCCCCTAGCACTCAATGTGGGCAAATAAAAATTGAAAATGATTTAAAATTAGAAAGAAATAAATTGAAATCAAAATCGATCCAAAATTGACATAAAATCAGAATTGAAATTGGAAAAGAAACCCTAATTGAAATTTGTTAGAATCTTCGTGAGTGTTGTCATTGTTGGCAACTGATCTAACAGTTCTAGGCAATTGGTATACTCTTTGACAGTGATTTGACAATATACGAACAACTTTAATAGAATTTTACAGCTTCATAGAGAAGTGTTCACAAGGTCAAGCTATGAGTTGATTGGGTTTACCTTTGAATTGCCTGGCAATGATAGTGTACAATGATCGATCAAGTCCTACATGATTTCAGTAAGTTTCTAAGTTGAAAAATGTGTTCAGCCTTGTGTGAGAGCTTAGCGCAGCATACAAGAAATTTTGGGTCTTCGTTTCAAACTTTTATCTTTGAGCCAATTTTTGTGGGTCACATGCACGACAGTTTCATGGAAAAAAAATTATGTCAAATGTCGTGGTTTGTCGGTCAATTTTGTAATGAAACTTCAATCACTCAATTCTAATGTCGCACGGAAGATATGGTTGTTGACATATCGCTGCGCGAAAAAGATAAAAAAATAAATAAATAAAAAAATTGTAAATTGGACCTCTTAGTCAGTTGGACCCAAAGTTTATAATTTTTAAAACGTTGAAGGGTTTTATTTAATTAATAGAAAGTGGAGAGCGGCGCCGTAAATTCACGGATTTATTTTAAATCCGGTCAAACAATCAAGATCAAGCCACGTAGACCTGATCTGCATCGAAAGAACTTGACAGGGACGCACGGTTTTGCGATAAAATAGATTCTTAAGAGAGAGATCTGAGCGGACATCACATGGAAATATCATACTTCATGCAACCTTGTAACAAATCCATGATTTTTGCAACGCGAGTATCATTACAACGTCAAAAAGATGCCATTTGATTGGCATGTGTAACCCAATTTAAAATCACGTCAGATGAAATTTGATAGGTCCAACCGTCAATGTTTGACCTGCGGTTTGATCCTGGATCGGACCGTTCTCCACTGATCCAGCTAATCAGACCAATCACGGATTGAAAGGTGATCTGACCACCAGCTTGGTGACAAATCACTCTTCACCCACTACAACAATCATTCTTTTTGGCGACGGAAATTTTCCGTCGCCAAAAATAGACTCCCGTTGCCGTTGATATTTACCAACGGCCTAGTTTCCGTGTATTTTCTGTCGGTGGGTAAAAATACATATTTTTCTCAACGGAATATGAGTGTGTGACTTGAGCAATGGCATGATGAACAAAAAAGTCTCAAAGATCTATTGTTAAGAATAATGAATTACTATTCTCATTAATAACAATTAACCAGCCCAGCAACCATATGCTTCGACCCGCATTGAATGTTGGGCCATTGGTTGAAGATAAAAGTACATCTTATTCTTCAAGGTCAAAGTTTCAAAATAAATTTAGGGAGTAGAGCACCACATCCAGTCTTACCGTCAAACCCAAAAGAGAAAATAGGCTAGCCATTAGAATTTATTAATCAAGCCATATATATATATATATATATATATCAATGCATATATATATATATATATATATATATTATATATATATATATATATATATATCATGCTTTTTTAGGCCGACATGTTCCAATGCGGTGGCAATTTTTATACCACCATGATCGTCTCGCTGAGAGCTTTAATCTAGCATATACATTTGTATGTTTAGAAGGTCTAAAAAAATTACAAAGGTCGAACCTTTACCAAGTTGTTATAATATGGCAAGAAAAAACTCATTTTGAGATTCATTCAATTCAATGAAGGTATATTGATACAATCAATAATCATTAATTCTAGGTTTGTATGGTAGGTTCTGATACCAACTACAAGAAAAACTCAGTATAGGGTTCTCAAGAACAAACCTAAATACCATATTGGGATCTTAGAATACCATGGAATAATAACAAACCCAAAAGAGAAAATAGGCTAGCCATTAGAATTTATTAATCAAGACAATCCATTTATACATGATTTTTTAGGGGGAAGCATCCACGAGCATGTTCTGGGACATGAAAAGAAAATCTATAATGAAGCGGCACAAATTGCTCAAGTTATAGAATCGAACCAGAAGGAGAGTTATTTCATGCAAAACAGAGGTATAAAAAGGCCAACTGAAAATTCTTATAATGGAGGGAATAACAAGACATTCAAATCCTTCCGTGCTCAAGGCTTTACCACTGCAACCAAGACTACTCCAGTAGCTCAACAGCAACAAAAGCCAATTACTGAAGGGATAAAATGTTTTAACTGCAGCAAAGTGGGACATATGTCAGTTCTAACTTCATCAATAAGAATGGCTATTATTATGACAGTTCGTCATCTTCAAGCTCTAACTTCATCAATAGGAATGATTATTCTTATGGCAGTTCGTCATCTTCAAGTTCTAACTTCATCAATAGGAATGACTATTATTATGGCAGTTCGTCATCTTCAAGCTCTAACATTAATGAAGTACCTGATGATAAATTAAGCCTGCAGCTGCAGAGAGTTTATATTAATTGGGAGATAATAGAGAAGTGTTTTTTGTTCAGTAAACTACTCAACAACAGTGATTCAGGAAAATTGAATAGGCTTTTGATTCCTATAAGGAAAGCAGAGAAATATTTCCCATCTCTAGAGGAAGGTGATGATAAGAAAATGTTGCTAACATTCTTTGATAGAAACAATAAAAAATGGGTTATGAAGTATGAATTTTGATCGACAAGCAGATGTTATGTTCTCACAACCGGGTGGAAGAAGTTTGTCAATGAATACGGATTGATAGGCATTGTTCATGAAGTTTTCTTCTACAAAACTCTTGATCAGCTGGAGGTTTCAGATGATCAGCCTTTATTCAATGATTTCAAGGAGAAAGTTCATGATCAGCAGGAGGTTTCAGATGATCAGTCCTTATTCATTGATTTCAAGAAGGAAGAACCACCACCAACCAACCCAACCAGCTGGTTGTTTGGTCAAAATTTGATCCTTCATGATCAGCAGGAGGTTTCAGATGATCAACACTTATTCATTGATTTAAAGAAGAATGACCCACCACCAACCAGGTTGTTTGGTCAAAATTTGATTCCTCATGATCAGTTGGAGGTTTTAGATGATCAGCACTTATTCAATGATTTCAAGAAGAAAGACCCACCACCAACCAGGTTGTTTGGTCAAAATTTGATCACTCATGATTAGCTGGAGGTTTTAGCCATCTAGCGAGGTCACCACCCCTCCTCACGAACTTCTGGGAGGAGAAGATGTAGATCCAAAACAGTGAGACCTTTGATGCCTTTGTGTACTAGTTGATCTCTCCATCTAATAGCTTAAGCTTTTGGTTTTGATACTTCAACACTGATTAGTCTACAAGATTCAAAATCTAGTCACTAGTGTATTGGAAACTAAACCGGTCTGGTCAAACTGGGTGAACCGTAGGATCCCAATTAAGAGGGCATTATTCATGTGGGTGTCAATTTTGGAACCAAAACGATAGCCCAGACCGAGCCGGCCTGAATTAACCCAAAACTGACCCAGACCGAATTGAAAATGGACATGTATTAGGTTAATTTATTATAATACATCTTGGTCCCTGTCAAGTCCAAGCTAGCTCGAAACCAAACCGTTAAGGTGGATCGGCTAATCCTGAACCAAATTTCATCTTGAACCTGAATTAAACCGAAAGTCAAGGATTTGGATATATGATGATCAACCCCATAAGCACCAAAGTAAGATGGCTTCCCTTACTGGGCCAATAAATGGACCAAAAAATGACCCGGTCCGAAGTCAACCCGATAAGCACAACCTAATAACAAACTGACACCGAACCTGCCTATTAGTTAATGCTCACAGTGTAGCCCACCCAGCCCGTACCTCTTAATTGGCATGTTTCGGTCAAACCCTATAAAGCTTGACACCAATTTGTTCTAGACCAAATCAGACTAAACCGGCCTGTTGACACCACTAATTATTCCCAACATTTATAATTTCCCCAATCAATAAAGAGTAAATACTAGTCTTTTCACAAAAATCATCTGATGAAAACGTTGAAATGTTGATGCATTAAAGCCGTCAACAACAACAGTTAAGGATACCTGAATGAAAGCCCAACCATTGCCATACCTGAAGATGAGAAGAAGAGAACATGAACTCGTCTTCACTTTCTAGCAAATTAAGACCACGAACCGGGATTCTCAGAGCATTGATTGCAGGAACAAAGATAGAACCCAGACAAGCACTTCTGAGGTTCCTTGTCATGGATCTCTGGAAACTAAATTGGGTAATCGATTGCATTCCTCTGAGATATTACAGAGCTATAACATGAGTGACAATTAAATTAGCGACGTTTCTCAACCCCTCTGATATCCAAGCTAAGCTCAAGATCAGAGCAATTATGATCAAAGAAGGGAAGTCAAAATTAAGAGCTCTGATTATTGCAAGAACCAATACTGAAATCCACAGGAAACATACCCCAAGCATCCAGTAAGTAGGGTGACTGAGATCCGAGAATTTTGCTGCTGGTTTGAGTGATTTGGTGATGACTCTTGCACAGAACTTGGTTCTCTGTATTACCCACAAGCATATAAGGCATTAGCGAGTGCGAAAGCAACAAGGGCCACACCAACTCCATTCGTTGAAGCCCTCTGGAAGACAAGATGAAGAATTCCAGCA
Source organism: Protea cynaroides (assembly GCA_028583415.1). Taxonomy (NCBI): domain Eukaryota; kingdom Viridiplantae; phylum Streptophyta; class Magnoliopsida; order Proteales; family Proteaceae; genus Protea; species Protea cynaroides. The sequence goes on along the minus strand of CM053265.1, from coordinate 21,381,803 downwards.
GCCATGGATGTGGCGAAGCTGCTCCAGATTATGAAACTGACCATGAATTCAGGCCACTCTCTGACTGTCTTTTACCAGAAAAAAACAAGAAGGATGCTTAATACAGTTGCGCCAGAATCTTAACATCTTCTTCACTTCTCTCTCTGTTTTTCCTCCTCCAAGGAGCACCTGAATTTCTTTGAATCCAAGAAAACAGACTAACCCAACTGCTGCAATTATATGCACAGGAGAAATGAGTGTCTGAAGAAGAAGGAGGTGGTTGTGAAGGAGGAACTTGAGCACGAGGTCGTGCTCCTTCTAAAACAGCTCTCAAAGGGTTTGATGGGTTCAGAGTCCGCTGATTAGAGACTCTAAAATCCGTCTCTGGTGATTCTTGAATCACTTTTTCTTGCAAATCCACATTTTCTTTATCTAGTTCCTTGACACCTCCCTTATCTTTCTCTTCCTTCTCACCTACCTCTTCTTTCACTGCAACTTCTTTGGTTTCTCCCTGCATTACCTAAGAAAATTTACAGAAGAAGAAGAACCTCTGCAACATTAACAAAAACTGAAAAGAAAAACAGAATCACAGATAAGAGATGATTAACTTATATTCTCTGTTATTCTTACAATGTCAGCTGCACCCATCTCTGTTGAGTATTGAAATATCCTCAGAAAGAGATGGTATGATGATGAGGTCTATATGTAGGGTCCCTGGTTGGTTCGTTGATGGCTATTTTGCCTTTTAACCCAAATTTCTGATTTTTTTCCTTTTAACCCAAATTTCTGTTGAGTATTCAAATCCTCTTATGCTCTATACGAGGAAATTCAGTAGCTCTCATCACTGGGCATTTATTCCAATATATCAATATCTGGGTAAAATACAGTCGCTGGATTTCTTCATGCTAGCAAGAAGGGCATGAGAGGATTTTTATCTCTATTGTACGTTATGTTCGTTATGACCCACCTATCTCAAACACGTGGAAAAATCTAGAGTGTTGGGAAATGACAATGGCCCACTTAAGTGGACGGATTGGATCAAATAAGAGCTAAGATTTGATGTGTTGATGGGTCACATCATATATGTACGGTGAGGATCATTTGAATGATAGGTTTGTCCATTCATTGGTTCTAAAAACTCACTATAATTAGGGTATCTTCCAATTTTATAATTAATTAATAAGAAAATCTTTACCAAAAAGAATTTAAGAAAAAGATCTCACACCGCCAGTGTGGCTATTTATAAGTGATCTTGTGGGTCCCTAGGGGTGTGGTTCAAACCGAAAATTAAAAATCAATCCGATTTTGGTCTGGATTAAATTGAAACTGAACTTCATTGGATTATAATTTTAGAGTTAAGTGAGAAACCAAAATCAGACAAGATCAATGGATAATGCCAGAATCAAACTAGGCCAATAGGATCAAAATCGAACCAATCCAACAATGGTCCAATAAGTATCTATTAAGTCAATATTCTATTAGTTATACTTGTACGAAACCAAAACTGAAAGCAAACCAGCCCGATTGAATCCGTTAAGCTAACTTGTTACTTCATATACATATAATAAACTAAAACTGAATTGAGACTACACCCATTAAGTAAACACAATAAAAACCCTAAATCAAACTGGACCAAAACCAAAAAAATTATTGAACCATAATTGGGTTTATCAAATCAATTCAAACAAAACTGGATCAAATCGATCCATTGACACCTAAGGATGTAAATGGATAGCCGAAAATCCGAGTTCAATTCCAATCCGTATTCGTTTAAGAGAATCCGAATCCAATTATTCGAATTCGGTTGCGAATTCGGATAAACTAGTTCAGAGGCGGAGGCGGATTCGGATGTCATTCAAAAATGGCGGATATAATCCGCTCCGAACTCTTTATATCTCGATTTAATTTATTAAGATAATAAAGGGTCTGATTCTCTTTTGCATTGGAAAAGGAGACGTCAGATGTGGGATGGGAAGGCTTACAGCTGTTATCTATATTATTCATTTATTGTGATTCAGTTGCCATTTTTGCTTACCCTGAAATCGCTAATGGGATTTTGGAGGAAGCTGGATCGCTAATGGGATTTTGGAGGAAGCTGGAAGGTTCGTTGGAGACGGTAGAGCTCCTCTTGTTATACTCTGGAGTTTCTATGATTGCAGTGGCCACGAAGGTGAGAGATGAATGGAAAAAATGGTTGAGAAAAGAATATCTTCTTCCATTGATCCAGATTTCAGAAGTTTGATTGCCATCGATAAAAGTTTTCTATTCTAGGGTTTCTTTTTTTTCCCTAAACCCAGTCGATTTCTCAAAATCGTGAGCAGCAACATAAGGAAGCCAGGAAAACCGGCAGCATTAGCCCTCTTGTTTCCTTCTTCCCGGTGTTGTTTCCCAAGTTATTATAATAATTTTTTTTTATTGCTTCTTCATTCTACAGTTTCGTCTATAGTTTCATTTCTTCTTTTCTACTTCTCGGTTGCTTCAGAAATAAGTAGCAATATTCTTCATTCCTTAACAATACCTATCTGTGTTTTCCCCTTTTTCTTTGGTTATTCTTGTTTCACTTTCACTGCTGAAATGCGTTTAAGATTTTGTTTTCTGATGATGTTCTGTGTTTCAGCAAGGGATTCGAAACCCTTTCATGAATCAGAGGTGTTGTCCCTGTCCTCTCTGTTATAGTTTTCGGATTCGAATCGAATTTTCGTCGGATTTCCGATTAAAACTCGAATTCGAACTTCTTTTATTTAAATCCGATGGATTTTGGATCGGATGAGGATAATGTATTTGGTAAACGGATTCGAATTCGGATAGTAGTGTGTCCGCTTCGAATTCGATCCGTTTACATCCCTATTGACACCCCCTCGGATCCCTATTAAAGGTATAGAGTCCAGTATATGGTGTGGTATGAGAGATTCTCCTACTTGATAATTAATATTAACAAATGGTGATTAATATAAGTTGAAATTAGTTAAACAATCAAGCTCCACTTTCACATCGTAGATCAAATAAATTAAGGAGAGGATGGAATAATTTATTCCTTCACGGCTTCACTTAATACTAAGTTGACCCACCAACATTTGTTGGACTCTTTTCTAAGTTGAGTTGCTGACACGGATACTCATATGGTCAAAACCTGGTAGTCTGCATAAATAATCTGAGTCTAATTCGTCTCCAATTATTAGAGGCTTCAACTGCCAATCCAGTAGTAAGAGTTAATTGGACGCTCTTACCAATATATCAATAGGTGCGCTTGATTAATTTCAACCGCTGGACCAGCGATTAGAACCTCCAATAATTAGAGACGATTTAAACCCTAATAATCCTAACTTACAATTTACAAGGTAGAAGCTTTTATGGATTGGCTAGAGACTTATGTCACTAGAGATAGACCCAATGGTACATTGCTTCTTCCTTTTTTTTTTTTTTTTTTTTTTTTCGGTTCATGGGAGCATGTAGGGGTGTCAATGAATCAGACTCGGCAGACTGTATAGGCTTGACCGAAGCATAGCCATTAAGAGGTTAGGGTTGGATGGAGTCATGGACTGCACTATACACATTAACTAACGGATCAGTTCAGTTTTGGATTGTATCCAGCTTCGCTTATGGGGTCATTATTTGGCTAGTTCGGTCCGCTTTTTCAGACCGGTTTCAAGTTAGCCCGGACTAGACCGAGACCAGTAGGATATACCATACCCCAACCCAAAACATGTCTGATAACAATTTTGTCCGGATTGGTTTTGAATTAATTTAAACTGTCTCAGTCTGAATTACTGATTTGATCCCAAAATAGACACCCCCTACAAGGGAGGCTCACTACATTAAAGGGCCAGAGGGAGATTGAGCAATAGATGGAACTTATGTTAAGGAACTGTCAGCCATTTCCTTGAGAACGTAGTTCTCCCTGACTGGCATAGTGGATTTAGTATGAACTAATCTCTCATGACAAAACAGTCATTTAGTTTCGTTAGTCCACATTGCATTCGTTGACTGGACCCCATCAGAACATGGTTGGGTTGTGCTCAATAAGTAAATCAAAATAAAAAGTAAAAAAAAAGAAAAAAACTAGACTTGTTTACATTACACCACTTTTCTATACATAGAAAAGATGTTTAGAAATTCTCTTCTGCCTGAGTTTGGGTGGGAGAGTTGGCAGTCTGGATGGATGACCGCCACCTGGCTCTCGAGTGGATCTGAGCCCTCCATTCGAGCCGACACCCCAGTCGACAAGCTGAGCCGAAAGGGGTGTTGGCTCGGATGGAGGGCTTGGATCCACCCGAGAGTCAAGTGGAAGCCATCCATCCAGGCCTCCAACTCTCCCCCCAGACCCAGTGGGAGAGGATGTGGATTCGAAAAAGAAGAGACACCAACTTTCTCTTTTTGTTAGTCATTCTTCAAAAGTCATGCATATGCATTTTTCATAAGACATGTCTCTTTAAGTGTACAAACTTATCAACAATTGTCACAAGACATGTCTGTTTGACTATTCAGTCATATCATTAAGGGAAATTGCTCTCATCTCCACGGAAAAATATTTTTACGGTAATCACCCCAAATTTGACATATAATGTCAACTACCTCCTTTATTTTTTAAAATATTTCCTTTCAATCTATTTGTGATAAGATTCATCATCAACAATATATTTAGGATAATAATATCTTTTAAATCAGAAAAAAAAATCTTTTTCAAAAATCAATAATCTAATTTAAGAAAGTAAAAAAAATATTTATCTAACTCCAGTTGTGTTTTCTGGGCTCAGAACAGAAAGGAGAAGTCGGTGAGAAGTAAACGAGAGGAATCGATCGAGGGTAAAGGCCAGAGATGAGGACAGATGTGAAAGGGAACTGAAATTGCAGCTTTTGCATGCTAAACACGTTAGGGCTTTTAGGGTCTCTGCTAGGACAATTGATCTCCCCAAACGAGTCCGAATCGTCTCCTATGCGTACGGGCATAGGAGAGTGATGGACCTTGAATGACACTGAGAGGGGGGGTGAATAAGTGTGAATACTTTTTCCCTGATATTTCTTTGCTGCCTAATGCTTATGATGAACCAGACTGCCCCACACACAATCGTATGCAAATCTACCTCGCAACCACTCAGTGGCCAGGTCTACCAGATTTACACACCCATCCTGCAATTCATTCCACGCACTTCACAAAGTACATAATTAAAACAAACCACAACACAGAAAGATTACGTGGTTCACCACCACAGTGAGTGATGGCTAATCCACAGAGTAATGCCCAATGGGCTTCGTATTTACTCAATACTCAACTTTTAGCCTTTTACAGGACAAGGATGCTCACCCTAAATTTTCCCAGCATAAAACTGAGAGGGCGTAACAACGCCAGAATTCAGGCATAAAGCCAATGTCCAGCATCCACTGAACACACCACAACTAAAACAATTTTTGGGGCTTATAATGATGCCCTACAATTAAATCCCAATCTAGCAAGGCATTCAATATTTTCTTCTCTTTTTTTCTTTGCCTAATGCTAGCATACAATAGATTCCCATACAACGTAGGCATTCAACATTATCAACCGACTTTAACATAAAATGCATTAATTCAATAAACAGTAAGGGAGTTGAGAAAATCTCACAACCAATTTTTTCTGACAACTGAGGACATTCCTCTTCTTCTGAATCAATTTATCCCTTGTTATATGCAACCAAGCTCCACCAGCCTTCAAAAACACATCAGTGTATCGGCATCAGCATGAACAGGGATGGAGAATGATTGTCTTCAATTTCCAAAGCAAGAAAAATCAAAATCCATGAAATTATTCTCTTTTTCTTCAAAAAACCCTTTTCAGATCTGTTTTTCGAGGCCACACAGTTCTCAAACCATTCTCAATAGAAAGAGCATGAAAAACCTAGCTCGATGCAATTTGGATCGTCGGATTTGGCCTCTGGATGATCAAGTTATGGCAAAAACAAGTTCGGCCATTTAAAAAATTCTAAATGGAATCTTTCGGCTTCATTTGGTGCGCCTGCAAAGCACCGTAGCCGAGCCCCGCCGCTTGGGTGTCGTGCTCTGATAGGCCGAAGAGAGAATCTATGAAATCGGCCATCGGATCTTACTCTAAAAGGCAGGATCGAACCTGATCCCTTGGATCTGGATAATCCGCGTCTCCGAAAATCGGCTTGAACGACAGCCGTTAGATCTGGATCAAGAGTACCGCGGCGCTGTAGGCGCGTCACACCGAATAATGGCTTTGCTTCCATGTAATGCGACGCATTTTATTAAGCTGCGTCGGACGAATCAGAATACTCGCGGGAGTATCTGACGCATCTGACGTATATACACATAATCCCGCCTCCATCTGGACCGTTCAAAAAGCATCAACCCTTCATAGCTTCATCTGGACCGCCGATTTGAGATATTCTCAGTAGTAAAAAGACCATATTGCCCCTGGGAAATCTGACAATGCCCTCTGTAACTTTTTCCATTTGTTAAACTTCTACAGAGACGATTTTCCAGAGAGTTTTTCTCTCTCCTAGAAAATCGTCGAACAGATGGGGGATGCGCGCGACATGCGGGAAAGACAAGGCCAGGGGACATGCGCGGGCCTTGCGGGCAGTGCCATGCTGCTGCTTGCGGGCCTGCTGTGTGGCTGGCTGCTGCTTGCGGGCCTGTTGTACTGCTTGCTGGCCTGATGTGTTGCTGGCCAGCTTGTGGTGCCATGCGGCTGGCCTGTTGGGCTGGCTACCGTGGTGCTCGGCCAGGCTGGCTGCCTTGGTGGCATCCCACCTTGGTGGGTCCCACTGGCCCCACATTCTCTCTCCTCTGATTCTCTCTCCTCTTTCTCTTTCTTCTGAATCTCTCTCCTCTGTCATGCTTCACAATACCTGTAACAAAACTGCATCACCTGTTTCACTGCCATATCGCCTGTAGGGTCCGCAAACACTCTCTCTCATCAAACTGGACCCAGTTAGTCCAATTTGCCAACAATTACAATATGAAGGCCAACAATCTCCCCCTTTGGAATTGTTGGCAACTACTCAATCCCTACTCAATCCACAGACATTTCTCCCCCTTTGACAACAAGAACAAAGGGATTTGCCACATAGGAGTGCCCACCGCATCTTCCCAATCCTATGGACGCTCCAAAACATAAACTTATCACCATAGCAACACAAAAAAAAAAAAAAAAAAAAATACCAACAGACTCCCCCTGAGTCCAAAAAAAATAGAGAACAACAACCATACACTGCTCCCCCTCACTCCAAGCTCCTCAATGCTTGGTGAGGATAACTACTCCCAACTTCTGTCTCAAGTAGTCAAACTGTTCTTTAGGAAGAGGCTTTGTGAAGATATCTGCAATCTGCTCTGCTGTAGGAATGAACTCTAACTGAACTTCTCCTTCTAAGACCTTTTCTCTCAAGAAGTGATACCGAATGGCTATGTGCTTCTTCCTGGAGTGCATAACAGGATTTTTAGAGATATTTATAGCACTTGTGTTGTCACAGAACATTGAAATAGGCTTGTCTGACTCAATGCCTAAATCCTTCAACATTTGTTTCATCCACAAAACCTGTGTACAACAAGAGGTCGCTGCAATGTATTCAGCCTCTGCAGTAGATAATGATACTGACTCCTGTTTCTTACTGTGCCAAGCCACTAAATTTCTACTAAGATAGAAGGCACTTCCACTAGTACTCTTCCTATCATCAACACAACCTGCCCAATCTGCATCTGAGTAGGATGACAAAACCAGATCCTTGCTTTTTGCATACCAGAGACCATACTCCATTGTCCCCTTCAAGTATCTGAAGATTCTCTTCACAACTACCACATGTGTCTCCTTTGGGCCAGCTTGAAATCTAGCTACCATGCACACAGACTGAAGAATATCTGGTCTAGTAGCAGTCAAGTAGAGAAGACTTCCTATCATTGACCTGTACATAGTATTATCAACTGAGGGAGAGTCATCCTCTTTACTTAGCTTACAACTTGTCATCATTACAGTCTTCCATTGTGAATTTTTTCAACATTTCCTTCACATATTTAGTCTGAGATAAAAAGAATCCATTCTTTAACTGAATAATCCGCAGACCTAAAAAATAGGATAGTTCCCCAATCATGGACATCTCAAACTCATCTTGCATTCTCTAAGTAAAGTCCTGACATAATTCATCCTTTTGGCCTGCAAAGATGATGTCGTCTACATACACAACCACAACTGTCTGACTACCATTAACAGATTTGACATATAGGTTGCTATCAACCAGTCCCTTCTTGAAACCCAATTGACAGAGATAAGTGTCAAGCCTTGAATACCATGCTCTTGGTGCTTGCTTCAGTCCATACAATGCTTTTCTCAATCTGCAAACAAATGTAGGATCTTCACTCAGTTCAAATCCTTCTGGTTGCTCTATATACACCTCTTCTTCCAAGTCACCATTCAGAAAAGCTGACTTGACATCCATCTGATAAACTTTGAAGTTCTTGTTTGCTGCAAAAGCAAGAAACATCCTGATAGCTTCCAACCTAGCCACATGAGCAAATGTTTCTTCAAAGTCAATGCCCTTAACCTGAGCATATCCTTTACAAACTAATCTGGCCTTGTTTCTTACAATTTTGCCATCTTCATTGAGCTTGTTCCTGTAGACCCATTTAGTGCCAATAACATTCTTGTCTGTAGGCCTTGGCACCAATTCCCAAGTTTTATTTTTCTCTATTTGATCCAACTCTTCATTCATTGCCTTGAGCCAACTAGCATCTTCACATGCCTCTGCAACTGATTTTGGTTCAATATGAGATAGTAAAGAAAAAATTTGTTTTGGTTGTCTCACCTTTCTTGTTTGCATACCAGCAGATGGATCACCAAGAATTAATTGATCAGGATGATTCTTTTTTACTCTACTTGAGCCACTTTTGTTCTGCCTATTTGCCTCTGAATCTGACTGCTCTTCTCTTTCTTCTGTCTCAACTACAGCTCTCTGTCTTGGCTCATTTGTAACATCCTGCTCCTTTTCTGTTTCAATGTCATTCTGCTCACTGTCCAAGTCTTCAAAAATAGGAACCTCATTATTTGATCCTATAGGAGAATTCTTGTGCTCATCAACTCTCACATCTGCACTTTCAACAATCTTGCCAAGTTTTTTATTGTAACATTTATATGCTTTGCTTGAGGTAGAGTAGCCAAGAAAAATTCCTTCATCTACTCGATCATCAAACTTCCCTAAATCATGATTGGTGTTTTTGATATAACATTTACTACCAAACACTTTGAAGTGCTTTGCTGTGGCCTTTTTACCAAACCATAATTCATAGGGAGTTTTGTCTTCATCGTTGTCTCAACATACACCGTTTCGAACATATCTTCCTGTATGCACCGCTTCTCTCCGAATTTGTTCCCCATGTCATTTTCTGTCAACATAGTCCTGGCCATCTCTTGAACAGTTCTATTCTTTCTTTCTGCAACACCACTCTGTTGTGGTGAACTAGGAGCTGAAGTCTGTCTCTTGATGCCATTCTCAGAATAAAAATCTGCAAAATTAATCCAGGTGTATTCTCCTCCCCTGTCAGACTTTAAACATTTAATTTTCTTTCTTATCTCATTTTCAACTTGAGCTTTGAAGATTTTAAACTTCGCAAGAGCCTCTGACTTATTTTTCAAGAACATTACCCAAGTCATCCTGGAGTAGTCATCTATGAATAGAATAAAGTACCTCTCTCCTGAGATGCTCTGAGTTCTCACCGCCCACATAGATCTGTGTGAATAATCTCAAGTGGTTGAGTAGTATGGTAATCTTTTGGTTTAAATGATACTCTTGTCTGCTTCCCTTTCTGACAAGATGAACATATGCCATTGGTAGGCTTCTTCAAAGAGGGGATATCTCTTACAACATTTTTATTGGAAATCTTTACTAAATTTTCAAATCCAATATGCCCCAGTCTTTTGTGCCATAACCATATTTCTTCTTCTTGCCTCAACATGTAATTTTCTTGAAAATCTTCAGACAATGTATAAAGATTTCCTGATGTTCTCTTTCCAGTTGCCATCAATTTTCCACTGTCAGTTCTTCGAATCTCATATCCTTGATCATTGAAAATTAATCTATGGCCCTTATCACAAAGCTGACTGACACTCAATAGATTATGTTTCAAGCCTGAAACATAGAGAACCTCATGAGATTTTACCTTCCCATTGTTGAGGCTAATGCTTCCTTTCCCAACAATCTTTGCACCAATATCATTACCAAACTTGACTGAGCCTCCTTCATAATGTTGAAATTTTTGAAGCCTCTTACTATCTCCTGTCATATGACTCGAACATCCACTATCAAGAATCCATGGTGTAGAATTATTTTGAGCCTTGAGAGCTGTCTGTACAACCAAAGAGCTATTTTTCTAAACCCAGACCCTCTTATTTGATTTAGGTATTTCATCTTGGTTCTGTCTTGGAATCTTGCTTCTAATTCTGTCATACTGTCTCTGTGAAGGTGGCATAGGGGGAAAGATGATTCTACAGTTCCTTGCTATATGCCCAAAATTATTACAGTTATAACATTCAACAAAATTTTCTTCAAGAGGGGCAAACTGATTTTTGCTTTCAAATCTAACTTGACTCATATTGAACTTGCAAGTAGCTATTCTGTGACCATAAGTATTGCATTTATAACAGTAACCATGAAAATAAGATCTTGACCTAGAAGGAGTCACATAACTCATCTGTCTCTGCAATGCATTGGGATAATCTCTTCCATAGGTGTTAGTCTTTTCAACTCTCCTACCTTGCCTTGAATTGTTGGTCAGTGGAGTAGGAACATGATTTACTTTTTGATCATAAACTACAGTAGCCTTGCCCTTTTCACTCTCTTTCACAAAAGAGATGGAACATTTTCTATTTGAGTTTGCATTATTTGAAGTCTCTCCCTTATCAAAATCAAGACCAAATTTTACATTGAAAGGTCTTTGAGAATTTATAATCCCATCTAGCTTTCTGCTACTAGGATGTATTGTAGTGTTGCTTGGCTCATCAGATTTGTTCAATTTTTGTTGTCTTTCAAACTCTTCTATTTCATATTCATTCACCTTTGCTTTTAACAAAATAAATTCCTTCTCAAGCTCTTCAAATTTACTCATCACAGGGGCTTGTGTTTCAAGTTGAGCTCTCAAACCTGTATTCTCAGTCATTAGTTTGGAGTGGTCTGTAGATACCTGTTCAAGCTGAGTCTTGAGATCTTCAACAATTTTCTTGGATTCTACCACTTGAATTCTCAAATCTTGAATTACCTTTTTCTGTTTTTTAACTTCTTGTGAGGCAAGCTTGTTATATTTTCTTTCTTTCTTGAGTTCCTTCATAGCTGCAGCAAACTCTTCTTCAAAATTTACCTCACCTTCTTCATCATCACCAGAGCTTGAAATTTCATTCCCTTTTTCTTCTTCACTGCTAGAGATAGATTCCACAATGCCTTCTTCATTGCTTTTTGAGGAGAATTTTTCTTTAGCTGTGTTCTTCTCTTGATCTTCAATGTAAACCATGAACAAAGCCTCACTAGGCTCATCTTCTGAGATTTCATTAGAGTCATCATCTGAGGATTCAGTGCTTCTTTTAGAGATAAAACTCTTTCTGTTTGACCTGTTTTTCTTGAAGTTGTAGTTTTTCTTTTCCTTAAACTTGCTTTTTCTATCATCTTCATCATCACTGTCAAACTTACTCTTCATTGGGCACTTTGCAGCGAAGTGTCCAACTTTACCACAATTAAAGCATTTGAATGGAAGCTTGTTTTTATCCTTTCCTGTACCTTTTCTTAATTTCCTAGTGAAATGAGCTGTGGTTTCATCTTCACTTTCTTTCTCATTTTGTTTTTCAGAAATCTTCAGCTTCTTCATAGCCTTGAAAGCTACCTGCTTGTCACTAGTGGTTCCTGGATCAATCCTCATCTCAAAAGCTGTTAAAGCTCCATGAATTTCATCAATAGCAACCTGTTCCAAGTCCTTTGTCCCATACTTCCTTTGCTGTCTTGCAGTCCATGATTTTAGCCAGTTTACTATTTGTCAGTCCCCCTTGAATGGCATTGAGAGCCTTTCTATTATTCTCAAAATTATTTTTATCTACAACTGTGGGAGCATTTGTATCATGTGGAGTGTAGCCATTCTCTACAGAAGCCCAAACATCATAACCAAGAGATCCTACATAGACCTCCATTCTTCTTTTCCAAAAGACAAAATCCATCCCATCAAACAAGGGGGCTTGTTTGAACCTTCTCCCGGTGCCATATCTTTTATTCCGATCTTCTCGATTGCTGATTAATTGTCACCGAGCCCGGTGCTCGATACCAATTGATGGACCATGAATGACACTCGAGAGGGGGTGAATCGGTGTGAATACTTTTTTCCCTGATATTTCTTTGCTGCCCAATGCTTATGATGAACCAGACTGCCCCACATACAATCGTATGCAAATTTACCTCGCAACCACTCAGTGGCCAGGTCTACCAGATTTGCACACCCATCCTGCAATTCATTCCACGCACTTCACAAAGTACATAATTAAAACAAACCACAACACAGAAAGATTACGTGGTTCACCACCACAGTGAGTGATGGCTAATCCATGGAGTAATGCCCAATGGGCTTCGTATTTACTCAATACTCAACTTTTAACCCTTTACGAGACAAGGATGCTCACCCTAAATTTTTCCAAAGATAAAACCGAGAGGGTGTAACAACGCCAAATTCGGGCATAAAGCCAATGTCCAGCACCCACTGAACACACCACAACTAAAACAATTTTTGGGGCTTATAATGATGTCCTACAATTAAATCCCAATCTAGCAAGGCATTCAATATTTTCTTCTCTTTTTTTCTTTGCCTAATGCTAGCATACAATAGATTCCCATACAACGTAGGCATTCAACATTATCAACCTACTTTAACATACAATGCATTAATTCAATAAACAGTAAGGGAGTTGAGAAAATCTCACAACCAATTTTTTCTGACAACTGACGACATTCCTCTTCTTCTGATAATCAATTTATCCCTTGTTATATGCAACCAAGCTCCACCAGCCTTCAAAAACACATCAGTGTATCGGCATCAGCATGAACAGAGATGGAGAATGATTGTCTTCAATTTTCAGAGCAAGAAAAATCAAAATCCATGAAGTTCTTCTCTTTTTCTTCAAAAAACCCTTTTCAGATCTGTTTTTCACGGCCACACAATTCTCAAACCATTCTCAATAGAAAGAGCATGAAAACCTAGCTCGGTGCAATTGGGATCGTCGGATTTGGCCTCCGGATGATCAAGTTATGGCAAAAACAAGTTCGGCCATTTAAAAAATTCTAAATGGAATCTTTCGGCTTCATTTGGTGCACCTGCGAAGCACTGTAGCCGTGCCCCACCGCTTGGGTGTCGCGCTCTGATAGGCCGAAGAGAGAATCTATGAAATCGGCCGTCGGATCTCACTCTAAAAGGCGGGATCGAACCTGATCCCTCGGATCTGGATAATCCGCGTCTCTCGAAAA